>CM046029.1:78465967-79065967 GCA_025215565.1 Flaveria ramosissima | reverse complement strand
TAGCTTTTTAGTGTTACTAATTAAATCGTGTTGTAATTCATCATTCAATGTTTATGTTGATATAGTTTTTTCTTCTTTTTAGATAGAATAATCTTTTGATAAGCTTCAACCAATCTACTTAACATTTGAATGGTAGTGAATACCTTATTATTGGCATCACATTATAAGAATCCTAAGTGAAATTATCAATAGATAATACTATACATGTATATAAATGATAAATCTATTGTTTATTTCACAAATAGAATGCCTCTGAGTTATAATCATATTAATAAGATAACATATAATCAATATATTCCATAACTTCTTCATAGACGACATGGTTCATTCAAATAACCCTTTAGTGTTGTTATATAGCGTTGACAGTGATATGAACATAAGCCCGACAATAAGCACTAAGGACACCATCATGGGAGAAGGGGCTAACATGCATTAAAGGACATACAACCAGAAACAAAAAAGAGTAAAAATTAGGGTGAAGACAATGGTGAGAAAATTGGTTTGATGCCAATAATGTCATGGTGCTCATTGTATATACCCCCCTTGCCATTTCCAGTTGAATGCGATGCTGGTGGGCTCGAGCTCGATTCATGGTTCTGAATAAACTTATTCGGGCCCAGCTGATTAGATTTGAAGTTTGTTCGTTTAACTTATTATAGCTCATTTAAAGCTACGTCTTTGAATTTTGAGCTTAGCTCCAGCGTATTATTACAAGCTCGGCCTTGTTTGTTTTTAGCTATTATATATATGTATAATATTTTTATATCTTATTACTTATAAGTGTATTATAGTAATATGTATTTTGTAGTTATATTTTTATAACATACCTATTTGATCTCAAGTAACTTAATTGGTTTCCTGTGTGTTATAACGTTGTGGATGTTGATTACTTACGTACTTAAAATTATAACGTTGTGGATGTTGATTACTTACGTACTTAAAATCTAATACTATCCCGTGTAATGCTAATCCATCTTGTTCTTGATAATTGGTGACCCATAACTTTAATTGTATTTTAATTATGTTTATTGATAAAATAAAAATCATAAAGACTCGTGAAAACTTAGACCCATGAAACCCTCAAACGTATTCCCATTTTAGGGTCGAAATCCTCTACCTCAAACCACCTTCAAATCTCAAAATAACTTTAGATAGTAACCGTATTGAAGCAAATGTGTACATGTTATCTTGTATCAAAAGTCTTCTTAATCTTGTGAAAACAAAGTATCATGTCGTCATTAGTGATACAAAACATGACGAAAACAATAATACACGAGATAATGACGCGTGGATAACTACTATTGGAGAGACGTATTCTGATGATACACATGTGGAAAGGTGATGTGCGACATGGTCATGTATCACACGCATTAATAGAGGTAAAGTCTAATACATGAGTAAAATTAAATACAAGTGGATCACGTATCACATGACTTATGTTATTTTTTCACATCACTATAAAGATATAGCACAGTTAGAAAAATGGCTACATTTATGTTTTACTTAAATAAAATTTAAAGGGATCTAAACTCTAGATGAACACCACTTCCACACTCAAGATGATAAACAAGCTTCACATGCCTTTAGAAGGTAACAAACCACCTAAGTGAACATAATCTTTGGATAGCATTCTACCTTTACAATACTCAACATGCCAAGGGTATTAAATACCTTAACTATTGGCATCGCATTAAGCATCATTGAAATAACAAAATATCTTGAACTCCAAAGTATAAAATTTTAGGTTTCACAAACAATTTCATATTACACAACATGAAAACAATGATAACACAATTTTGTAATCATAATTAAAACCCAATAGTTGTGAAACATCAATTATAAAGAAGAATCATAGTTTCACCTTAACAAAATAGGTTTGTGTAAGGTTGACTTGATTTCTTCCATGGGGTTGGAAGGCAATTAGGGTTTATGTATTCTTTGATGGTCTACAAGGAGACATTTGGATGGAAAGGTGCCTCCACTGCATCAAATCGAAAGTTCAAATCCCACAAGATATATGTATATTTGGTTAATATATATGATTAATAAAAGTAGATTAGAAGATGTTCTAGAAAAAACATAAATGTATTGCTTAATGTTGTATGCAAATGAGGCTTAAATGATGTCTTATATATGTATCAATATTTGTCAGGCTTTAATTAAGTTCATAATTCTTATCTAACAATGTTTGGTTTCCTATAATCCTTGTCCCATCCCGATTACTTTAGCATACAATTGCTTAACTGATAACAAGTTGATAATCTATTCATTTATTTGAAAAAAATCACTTTAAATTATTTACTTATTGAAATCGATTTTTATGTACTTATATCAATTTTAAAAATAAATTTAAAAAATAAAAATATATTTATTTTTAATTTACGAATATGCACTTCTATTATTTTTTTCATAAATAAAATGTCTGCTATATAATTATCATCTTAATAAGATCAAAGTTATTAATATATTCTACAATCCTTATTAGTTATTTATTATTTTTCTTTGTATTTTTGAAAATTTGTTATATAATTGAAATATAATTACAAATTTGAAAAAACAAAATAAGTTGAAAAAATTGGGAAAAGGAGGAAAAACTTGGACACACCCTGCAAAACACATAGAAAACTAAGAAAAACCTGACGTGTCGATGATATGTCACCCGAGAAAAAACGAGAAAACGAAACGAATGCTAGTGGAATAAGAGAATCTTTATGACATAAACACTTTGATACATTGGCTTTTCACAATACATGATTGCTCCATAAGCTTAAAATAGAGTAAAAATTAAAAGAAAACATTATTTTTCATAATTTTTCACTTTCATCAAATAGTAAGGAGAACAGACAATTTCATATCACGTTTTAAGGTAGGCCAATATCCATTATGCAATGAAAACATGTTTCTTTAGGTGATGTGATCTTTTATAAGTTTACAAGTTATAACATCTTCTTTATCTCCCTTTAAATTTGTACTTATAGTTGTTATGAGTTGCATCATTTTATTATTAGAAAACGCCACCTGTCGAGGGAATGTATGTTATACTAGATTCCGACCTTACTCAGGGAATGCATGTAATACTAGATTTAGACCTCGTCGACAAAGTAGGCCAAGCATCAAACACAACTAATGCCATTGTTTGTGAAAACGATCTACATAATGATAATGATATGTACATTTTGTGTTATTTTAGAAGTCTCAAATGACTACAACTCTCTATCATAGGGCCATGACATTCAATTATCCAGTAGGTTGAACCCAAGGAAGATATCATGAGACACGTTTCTCATTTTTATATAACTTGTTTAGTGATCAAGTTATATTAGCCATTTACAAGAAACATTATATTCAACTGATTGTCTATGTTGGAATTTTGGATACAAAATAATTATATTTATATATTTGTTATATAAATAATTATTTATTTATTGGTTTAAGTTCTCGTTTTGCAACGAACTATACCGTGTCCAAACTAAAACTAAGATAAATTAGGTATCGATGCTCGAAGTTGAGTGGGCGGAATGAAAAAAATGAAACTTGGTTGATTATTGTAAGAAATTGTTGCAATTTCTTGCATAATGGTAATAAATGCATGTATTGATCATTAACATGGATGTTTTATGTTTTGACCAAGTCTTTTAATAAATATTATGAATGTTTATTATGGATCATAATTTTTATTAAAATTGATATTAAACATGTCATGAATAAAATGAGAGTTTTAATTTGGTATCATATTGTAAATCATAAAACTCATATTAATGTGAAAGTTTTAGTATGAGTATATAACTAAACTCATGATGAATAGAAAGAAGAATAAGAAATTTATTTTTTTTAGTGTCAACAAGTTTTATAAAAATTTAAAAAGAAGCACTCTCTAAATTGTTTCGTCCTACACCATCATCTTTAACCTTTTTCCACATAACATCATAACACATATTTTACCCGGTGATCTCTCGGGCCTGAGGCACTCTCCGGCAGTACATACTGCTTTGGCTGTTGTACCCTGTGAGACAGACGCGTTGTCTTGAGTAGAGGCGTGAAATCTGTTTTAAGGGACCCGTGTCTAACACGATTCTCAGCCACAACCGTCAGTCTTTTGTTTGTTAATTGTTGCAGTCAAGAGGTATAGTTGAAGATTCGAACGTGATGAAGACTCGTGTCAGGATTGCTATATGAAGACTCGTTGGAGTATATACTAAAGACGGATGTTCGAATCAACTTTGGTACATAAATATTGTTTATATTTATTTTTCTAGTCGTATTTGTAAACGGTATTTTATTAGAATATTTTCATTGCTAACGAGAGTATCATTAGAATTACTATTTTTTAACATAAAAGTAAACCTACTTCCTACAAATACAGATACAAAGTTACAAACTAGAGTTGCTAATAATGATTTCATGGATTAGCCAACATGTAACCCCCAAAAGTTATTTTCAAAATGTTTAGATGTAACAATACTAATCATTATATCCAATACATAACCAAATTTAAGTAGAAAACCACAAAAGTTACAAAAACACTTATTCTTAGTACATGATATACATTTGGTAAGATGTGCCTAAAGAGACTTTTTAATAATAAGTGATCGACTCCTTAGCTAAAATATAGTTAAAAAATATTTGGAGAGACAGAAAGACTGTTATGTATCACATTTACACTAATAAGTATAATTTTCTATACGGCTCCCGCACTTCAATTAACTTTTTGTAACTATAAAAATCACTTAACTTTTAATATTATTCTATTGTTATAAACCTTCTCATAAATGATTAAACTGAATTTTCTAAGTGAACAATCATGAAGTTCGGATCACTATATTTTCAAAACATTAAGTTAATCATTTCATCCTTTTTATAGCATTCCACCGTTAGAATATACTCAACATGCCAAGGATAGTAAATACCTTAGCTATTGGCTCAAAGCATAAAATTTTAGCTTTCAGAGACAGTTTCATATTACACAATAGAAAAAACAATGATGAAACATTTTTGTAATCATAAGTAAAACCCAATAGTTGTGGACCATCAAATATAAAGAAGAATTAGAGTTTCACCTTCACAAAATAGGTTTGTGTAAGGTCGACTTGATTTCTTCCATGGGTTTGGACGGCAATTAGGATTTATATCTTCTTCGATGGTCTTCAAGGGGCCATTCTGGTGGTAATGTGTCTCTCCTTTATTAAAAAGATCAAAAGTTTAAATCTTACAAGATACATGGATATATGGGTTAATAAAAATATTGTATATGTGATTAATAAAAGTAAATTAGGAGATGCTCTATAAGAAAATACAAATGTATTGCTTGATGTTGTATGGCTTAAATGATGTCTTATAATTAATATAAATGTATTGCTTGATGTTGTATGGCTTAAATTTTATATGTGTATTAGTATTTGTTAGGCTTTAGTTAAAGTTCATGATTCTTATCCAACAAAGTTCGGGTTCTTATAATCCTTGTCCCAACCCGTTTACTTTAGCATGCAATTGTTTAACTAATAATTAGTTAATAATCTATTTATTTATTTGAAAAAGATCACTTTAATTATTTTTTACTTATTAGAATCAATTTTTATTTAATTAAATTTCAAAATGAATTTAATATATAAAACTATATCTATAAATTTACGAATATGCACTTCAGTTATATTTTTTTTCATAAATAAATGCCTGCTATATAACTATCATAGTATTAAAATCAATATATTTATATATACGATAACCCTTTTTAGTTATATATTATTTTATTTATAACAAAGTTTTAGTTTTTTGATTTCTAGGTGTGGTGCTTCTTCCCCTATGCTGCCTATTTTTATGTATTTGTTAAATTTGATTATAAAATTGAAATACAATTACAAAATTAAGAAAATAATTTAATTTGAAGAAATAGGAAAACATGGAAAAGTTGAAATGGTACCCAACAAAACGAGAATAATAGAAAAACTATCATGTCGTTGATGTGTCACCCGGGAAAAAACAAGAAAATGAGAAAAACGGTATGATTGCATATCTGCAATGGCCTAAATGAATCTTGAAGGCATAAACACTTTGATACGTTGGCTTTTCACAATACATGATTGGTCGATAAGCTCAAAATAGTGTAAAAAACATTATTTATAATTTGTCTCTGTTTTTACTTCCATTAGATAGTAGAGATAAAAGACAATTTCATATCACGTTTTAGGTAGGTCTATATCCATTATGCAATGATAACATGTTTCTTTAGGTAATGTGATATTTTATAAGTTTACAAGTTATAATATTTTCTTTAACTTGGTGAAAGGTTTATACGTGTCCTTTTAATTTTGTATTTATCTTTGTTATGAGTTGCATAAGTTTATTATTAGAAAGCACCATCTGTCGAGGGAATGTATGTAATACTAGATTCCGACCTTACTTAGGGAATGCATGTAAAACTAAATTTGGACCTCGTTGACAAAGTAGGCCAAACATCAAACACAACTAATGCCATTGTTCGTGAAAACGATCTACATAGTGATAACGATATGTACATTTGTGTTATTGTAGAAGTCTCACATGACCACAACTTTCTATCATAGGGCCATGATATTCAATTTTTTCATCCAATAGGTTGAACCCAGTGAGGATATCATGAGACGTCAGTTCTCATTTTTTAAAAACTTGTTTAGTGATTAAGTTAGGATAGCCATTTACAAGAAACATCTTATTCAACTGATTTTATAAGTGATAAGTTATGGTATTTGCTTGAATACAAGATACAAACTAGAGTTGCTAATAATGATTTCATGGATTAACCAACAGGGATGAAGTTTATGTATATGTTATTTGTTATTATTACGGTTCACCATTTTAATAAAGAACGTGTAACCAAAGAACCAAAATTTTCACATAGTTACTTTCAAAATTTTAGATGTAACAATACTAATTAGTACGTTCATTATAATAGCAAACATAAGTAGAAATCCACGAGAATCATAAAAACACTTGTGCATAATACATCATGTATATTTTTGGTGAGTCTGAAAGGACATGCTAATCGTAAGTGATACTACTTAACTTAAAAGTTGTGGGTTCTAGAGTAGAGTACAGAATGTTATAATTTCATATCAGATAATCTAAAGATTGCTATTAAAAATATATATATTTGGTGAGCTAGAAAAAGACGGTTATGTATCACATTTACACTACATTTACAACAATAACTACAATATTTTATATGGGTCATGCACTTCACTTAACTTTTTATAACTATAAAAACCATTTAACTTTTAATATTATAGTACTTATGCCACTTCTCATAAATGATTAAATTGAATTATCTAAATGAAACGATCGCGAAGTTCGGATCGCTATTTTTTATAACATTAGGTTAAACTTGAAAGAATAAGATTAGTTTTATAACTACTTCATTTAGATCATTTAGAGAAAAATAAAGAAACATAATTTTTGAAAATATAATAAAGGTAAAACTAGGGTGTTTTTTGTAATTTGAGAAAAAAATAAACTTTAATGTAAGAGTAAAGTAACAAGTGACAACTTAATGTTAGATGACGTATTCCTTAATTTTATATATTTTTGTATATACACAAGCATCCTATATATTAAAATATCTTCATATTAAACCATTTCATAAGTTACACAAGCTTCAATTCAATTTAAAAGTCCAAGTAAAATAATACCTTAGGCAATAAAAATGTCCTGCAAAGAACAAAAATACCTTTCATGAGGGGTCCAACATATTATATGGTAAGGTCATTACAATATACTTTAAAGAAGATGGGAAACCATAGTTTTATTTTATCTTTTTTATTTTTTCTTCTCTCATATTATATATAATATACCATTTTAATCCGTTTAATTTTCTACTAATTTTGTTTTTGTGTAATAACTTCCGTTCGTGGACCTTTTTAGAAAACGGAATCAGTTGTCTTAGTTTTTTTTTTTGATATAAGATTTTTTGAAAAAGCGGTTTTATTAAAAAATGAGTTTATTTATCTATCGTATATATGACAGAGTAAAACTTTTGTAGTGGAGTGCACTTTTAAGGTTTTATGGTGTGGTGACGCTCACTTTTAAGATAGAGTATAAGTTACACCTCTACACTTGTGTGACAGCCGTTGTGACATGTTTTTTTGTGTATTTCTTGATGTGTTAAGGTTTTATGTTGGAATGATTGTTGTTGCAACATGTTTTTTATATACGTTTTGATATTTGAAGTCATGATGGTATTCCCCTGCATAACTCAGTTTAGGAAAAACCTAGTTATTTTTTTGAGATACGCACTTCTGTCACCTGATATTCTTTTAGCTAACATTGATATAAACACACTTAGCATCACGCGTACGTCATGACTTGTGAAAATTGTTTACGAAGTCTAAATTTACGTTCACATGATAAGACTTTTAAACATAAATTTGAAATAAAGATTGAAACTTTTAAACCCTTTTGAAGAAAAGTTTTTTTAATCAAACCTAATGAAATAAAGTCAACTTTAACTCATAATTTCATCGAATGACAAACTCATAGTCATCTAATTTTAGTGTTAAATTTGCACCATCTTCCATTACAAAACTTAATTTAGTTATTACTATCTACACATAGATAGTATTGAGCTACAAATCTTTTGATTTTTATTGATAAATGGCCTAGCTAGACAAGTTATCTTAAAATTTATACATAGTATTTATTGTGTGAAAAATACTGGATGAGATAGAGACACTTGTTTTGTCTTTTACAATGTAATATAATGCATTGATAGTTGTACATTTTTAGTTAAGCCGACAGTACATGTGAATGTGATCGACGTCTATGGCTGAGGTACGTCCTTAGTCCTTTGGTGTGCCCTTATTTCACGGATTGGGCTCAGAATGGGCCCATTTTGCATAATAAATACACTTTCTATATTTATCATTCATTCAAACTAACAATCATTTTTATTCCAAAAGATCATATATATATTTTGTAACATTTGAACTAAAATATATATGTATTTAAATTTAAATTAAAGTCATATACATATCTTCCTACTCTAATAAAAGGGTAAATATGGTGCCACGTGTCAGCACCACAATCATTCTCATCAAAATTTTCCCGCCTCTCTCTCATATTAAATGACTACCTTAATTACTAATATATTATTTTAGTATTTTTAATGTATAATAAATTAAGAAAGAAATCTATTTATTAAGGTTATTTCTATATATTGATAATTTTGAAAAGTCAACTTTTTAAAAACAAAAAATAATTAAAACTGAGAGTTGTAATAAGAAAATTTTTAAACATGACATTTTTATACGGTTTGTTTTAGAACAAAATTGTTTATTTTTTGTAAAAAAAATTAAAAACAAAATTTTAAAAAGTTGATATCATTATTTTATTATTTCAGTCATCTCATATCTTAGAATATAATTGTATAATTAATAAATTTATTATATTAATATTTTATTTATTCAACCCGTGTAATACACGGGTTTACTAAAGCTAGTATATATATGCAACAAATACTAATGCTCTATTATTCGTTCATATTTGTTTTATTAAGATCCTAAGTGTAGTGGGTTATGTTAGTGATTCATGAGTTAACATTTTTATTTCTTTTCATCTTATCTATTTCATAACGTGACAAAATTAAAGTCATATGCTTAACATTCGATCGGTTTGTCATTACCCGATGAAAAATCTTGAGATTAGTGAACAGTTTATTCGGGATATGGAGTTATCTAATACCCTTAATGGTTGCTATATGTTCAAATTATATTACGTCTGTTTTACATAATTTGGTCCAAGCTTTGTTTTAGTGCATGCGTTTAACTTGAAGGCACATATCAGTACGTTTGTCAAAAGTAGAAAACAATTAGTTGACTTATCAGGTTAGTGTGCAGTTAGTTTGTGAGACTATTGTATCCTCATGTTAGCACAAGAAATCACAATACAAAAAGTACAGTAAATTCACTTTCACGTTACATTTTACCAATAAACAACAATGATTGCACAAATTTTGATTTTGTTGACAATGTACTACAATCATGACCAATTATGCAAGTCCACATAATTTGAATTACATTTCAAAACAAAGAACAAAGAAGATGTCACATTACCGATTATTACTAGCTTAAATGGTTAAGGTATGGTATCCTAAAATCTCATAAAAATTGATGTAGGTTTTGGTTCAAGTCCCACCTTAATAAAAATAAAAATGAGGTTCCAGGTGGGCTAGAGGGTTTTCTAACCTAATGTGAGTTTTCTTCTAATGGTAGTCTTATGTTTCGTACTTGAGTAATGAAGATGATCGGATGTGACAGTGGTCTGTCGGTGATTCAATTAGCCGTTAAAAAAGATATCATGTTGCTTACCTTTTTACTATTTGATGACACTTTTATGGTTTCAAACATGTGATCATGTGTTTTAACAAAACTATGTGCTCTATATTCACAGGCTATTTTTTATATATATATAACAAAAAGAAGAAAAAGGGTAGCTTTGAAATGATTTTATGAAACGTTATGTAACGTGCAAGAGATGGCTGGTCTCCCCGCATCTAAGCAGTCGAAACATGTTGACTCTTGTCTTGATGCCATTGGCTACATGGGGTATATGTGGAATATTCTATAAAAATACTTTTGTGTGTTTTTTTTAAGTATGAAATATTTCTAGGCTAAAATGTGTATTGTCTTTTTTTAAAAGCAAATTATGTAGCATAAATTTGTAGGAGAAAGTTAGGGTACAAATTAATTTTTTCGTATGAAGCATAGAAAACACTTTGTGTTATTAATCAATCATTCTTTCATATAATTTCACTCCTCTTGCATGATAATGACATCATAGGCGAAGTATTGGAGGGGCTGAGGGGGGCTTCGCCCCTCTCTTTTTTTCGTCAGTAGTGTAAATTTCTGGTTCTATAGAGTAAACTTTTTGCCCGGTAATGTAATTTTTTTTATATATAACGAGTTTATCACCCCTAAAAAAATTAACTTAGCCCCGCCCCCTATGAAAGTATCCAAGCTCTGTCACTATCGACATCCCTCATGTGTGATAATACATCACTGCATGATAACGTAAATATGCATCTTTCGTGTATGATAATTCAACCCTTATTTTATACATTTTGTATGAAAAAATAATTTGTATTCTAACATTTTTCCAAATTTGTATTCCCTTTCTTTATAAACCACATACAAAAACTTGATGTAATTTTCTCTCTTTCCTTTGCTCTCGACGACAATAAAGACTTTCCTATCATTATCAAAAGACCAACGATGATGAGTTTACAAGTTTATGATGGCTCAGATCGGAGAAATGCAAGAAGTAATTAGAAATCGGATTTTCGATAAGATTGCAATTCCTTGGTTATAATAATCGTTGGGTTTTTCATACGCGATCACGTATATGATGTTACTTGTTGCCCAAGATAGGTTATGGATCCAACTTCATGTAACGTTCAATAGAGGTAGCAAGAAAGCGAGAGAGATATGTGTCAAGTCCTTAAAAGGTTAAACAAATTTGTGACGTACAATTGTACATTTTGAATGGAGGACACAAAGGGGGCCTATGACAAGAAGAGAAATTAGCTTCTTTTTTTTAATAAATAAAATAGAAGAGAGAATCCGACAATGTCTATTAACTAGCTAGTGATTAGTTATCACTCAGTTTTTCTTGGTTTACGTCTTATACATAGTATTTAATTAATCCGATATTTTATAATTAAAGTTTGAGTCAATTCTAACTTGCTAAGTTGTATTGATAAAATTATTTTGTAAAAGATATAAAGAAATGGGTTCAAGCTCATAGCCAAAAGGATGCCCAACTTTTGTGTTGATTTGATAGCTTAACGTGATTGATGCAATTTAAGACATGATTAATTAACCAATGAACATAATCTTGATTAGCTTTGTGTTTGAGAAACGATGTGACAAGGTTGGTGTATATGATGGTCACTATAAATCAATAATTTAAATTTGGCCATGATAGAGAAGTTAAAAGTTTTTCGTTTCAAAATATAATTTGGCCTTAAACTCGATATATTGAAATGAGTAGGTTCATTAAAGGTCCGAGTCAAGCATAGTAGATTATGAGCTAAGCTCCCCGCCTTTTCAATAGAAGCCATAGAAGTTGTATCCTAGGTTAAGAGAAAAACCTTTTTAGAGTAAATCCATGTTCAAACATAGTATGAAAGTGGTTCATGGTTGTGTTGTTTAGAAGTAGTGTAGGTTTGTCCTTAGAAAAATTTATACTAATAGAAAGTATCCATTTAATTTCACATTAAGAAATTAAAGAAAACAAAGAAGCAAAAACATGTTTCTTTCCTTTTTTCTTAGAAAGATAACTCAGACATACCCATCTAATTTACTTGTAACCTTAAACAATTAATTTATACCAACTTTTCATGTCTCAAACCTTTGATTTCAAGAAGAGTTTTATCACTTTAACCCCAAATGATTTTTCTCTTTAAAACAAATACACACCAAAAAATGTTTTATTTCAGACAAAACTAATAAATGGTATATAGAAAAGGAGGGGTCATGATGTCTAGATAAAGTGCAACAAAGGCACCAGGGTTCTCAAAACTCTGAGAGTCAGGCTTTGCTCTCTTCTTTCACTCCCAACACTCCCACATGCCTTTGCTTTAAGCCTTTAATTTATCCTCCTATTGGTCAACTCAATACAAACAACAGATTTGACTCACAACACATTATTTAATTTGGTATTATTTTTGGATAAGATTGTTAACAAAATAATTAAACTTTGTCTGAAGTATGCTTTAGTTTAGATAACAGAGGCTAGTTGAGTCACATATGATATTTTTCTTAAATCCTAAATAACATATATATAAATTTGAAATAATATTATATCACCGATTTTAACCTCATTACTGACCTTTTTAGTATAATTATATTTACTTAATACTAGACTAAATAATAGCTTAAAATATATGTGGATATTAGTTAGAATGTGTGAAGTCACACATATTCAAAAATGTTTTGATTTTTGGAACCTTAAAACCTTAAATGTTTTAACGGGTGAAACTCCTAGCTAGATCAAAGAGGGTTCCAGTGAGCAATGCCCCATGGTATGGTTCGGGGCAACACCCTAATATGGTACAAAGGCAAACACCCCGACGGGTCAAAGAGGTCTTTGGCTGGTCAACATGTAAAAATTTTGTTTTGACTTTAAAATGTTTCATTGGAAATGCATCAAATTTGCATGGATGATGAAAAATTACATGAAATTGATGTTTATAAAGAATAAATAAAATAGTAGTAAGTTACTACTGATCGTCGGTAGCAATCAGAATTATTATCAGTAACTAAGATCATTTGTAGCAAGTGATGTATTAATAGCAAGTGATCAACGGTAGAAATTAAATCATTAATTGTAAATGATCAACAACACTAACTAGAAGTGTGACAAGTGTCAACTAAATTATTGTTGAAAAAAAAGTATCAGTAGTATGAAAGTTACGAATGTAAATATCATTTATTAATAATTATAATCATCAATTTTCATTTTTCTTGAAAAATTACAACAGTTTGTTCTAGTGGTTGAACCCCTATTTTAGGAACTTAATTGGTTTGTTATAACAACAAATTTACAACTTCGTTTTCAATGGAAAGAACATGTTTTTTTAATTAAACTTTTCGTCATATCTTATTATTAACTTCATATACCACAAACACTTAAATTTAAAACTGTGATCAACACACGATTCAAAAAGTTACCTAGCGAATTCGAAAAGCAAAACTTACAAAATGTTATTATAGATTATTTTTCATCGATTTTGATAAAAGAAATAATAAGAGAATACAAATTTATAATTGATACACACATTTTGCAGGTAGTATAACATACACATATTTACATATGAGTAGATTATAAAAATAAATAAAGTTTATTGATTATTTATTTTTTGAATTTCAGAAGAGACGAATTATGTTTTTATAAATTTTACTTAAACATAAAAAATATGTAGTAAATTAAGTTTTCATAGTTCTGAATATATATTATGTGTAATTAAGTAATGCTAACGACATCCTACCCTATTTATATGTGGAAAAATTAAATTACAAAGTCCATTTTGCATACGAAATGTATAAAACGAGGGGTAAAATTACTACCTGATAAATGTTATGTTTCGCGTAATCAAGTAACACATGTGTTATAAACAAAATGACTTAAAATTGATGTAAATTAACCTGAACATAATTTGAATCTTTGTAAAATGTGGCATGGGAAAGTTCTAACATTTGAATCTTTATGTAGGAAGCGATTACCTAAACAACTTGAAAAAAAATATGATTGTGGGGAGTAAAAAAAAAAAGAAACCATGGTTTGTGTGCTAGAACCAAAATGTCGTAGCTTTAATGTAAATTAATCAAAATAACGTAGTTTCAAGAGTTTCATATCTAACCTTAGGTTAAGAGGTATAAATTAACACCCCGGGTGTTATTGTTGAGTTGGCATGGGTTAACGCGGTAAATAATGCCCCTCTCATGAGCTGAGAGACATTAAAGGTGTGGCTCTTTTAACAAGTTAACGGGTTGAAAAAAAAACCCTCCACGCACTGTTTTAATATTTATTTTTAAGTCAAATTTAGGAGCGTTAAAAAGGGTTAGAGCATTTCATGTAGATGATATGAAGCGAAAAAGAGTGAATTGAATGACGTAACATTTACATGAAGCTAATAGACTTAAGAGTATACCCAATAACCTTAGATGTGTAACAATATCACAATCACTTTCTCTTATATATAACTATTGAGTATAAATTAGCCGCATGCATATAACACCCTATAAATACCCACCCATTCATTCCAACCACACCATCTTTCCCATCACAAACTCAAAATCTCCATATCTCTCTCTCTCTACACTAAATACCGTGACATTTAAATTCCCAAAATGGCCTTCAAGAAGTCATCAAACAAGCTCTCACAAGCAGCACTTATCAAACATATTATTAAAAGGTGTTCAAGCTTAGCAAGGAAACACCACCAACATTATGACGACGTACCCAAAGGCCATTTTGTGGTTTACGTTGGCGACAACCGGAGCCGATATGTCATCCCCATCTCGTTCCTATCGCGACCCGAGTTCCAGAGCTTGCTCCACCAAGCCGAAGAAGAGTTCGGGTTCGATCACGACATGGGTCTAACCATTCCTTGTGAAGAAGAAGTCTTTGAGTCACTAACTTCATTGCTTCGGTTTTGAGACTAGACATCAATTACTATGATTAATTATTTTCCCTTTTTTGTTTCACATTTAATCTAACCATGTGATAAGATATTGTTTGAAAGACCACAACTTGGAATGTGGTTTTTTTAGTACATTGTAAATTTTGAAGATTTTTTTTTCTCTTAAAATGTACGTGTTTCATATTTTTTTCCTTATTTATTATTTCGACGTTTTTTATTTACAAATCGTTTAAGTAATATAAACGAATGGATGAGTATATTTTGCTTTAATAAATAAATTTATTAATTTATCAGTGTTCATTAGATAATATTCTTTTTGTGAATAAGACACGTACAAACATTGAGCTTAATTATATTAATTTTAATGATCCATTCAGATTTATCAAAAGTGGCATTGTTGAATGTTGATTGCCTTCTATCAATGTCTAAGTGTGTAACATTTAAGAGTTAAAAGAAATTGTTGTTGAAAATTTATTACTTATAAGTCATATTGTTGGTAGGCTAAAGGTTTTACCTAAGCTATACGCAAGAGGAGTTCAATATCCATTGACGATATAGTTGACTTATATAGTAATTTATTCAAGGAAAAAAGTTCTACCTAAGTAAGTTTACCAAGTATCCTAACGGGCATACTAAAATAATTAAAAGTTCTTTTTAGGTATTTTGTAATTTATAGTTTTCTTTTCTTTTTTTTCCTTTGACTTTTTGGGAATTTTAAACTTTTTTTTAAATTAAGTGATTTAAATGGAATATATGGGAATCTTGGTTATTATTCGATTATTGTGTTTTCAAAAGTAAGTTTGAAAACTTGAAAAAGTGATTTAACTATCTCTTTTATGATACAAACTATCAGTTTAAAAAGAAAAAGAAAAATTAGTTTGAATCGTCAAAACTTAACTATTAAAACAAACAAACCATTAAAATCAATCTGTCCGCTCGACCTATTCAACCCATTTGGTTTGTCGTTTTCCTAACTTGTAGTTAACAATTCCACCTAAAACTTGTATGATCACCGGTCGAAGTGGACCATAAACATCCCATTTTTGTCTTCCAAAATGGCGTCTTTTGGTGTTGGTGATTTCTTTCATACTTTTTTGTCTTAGCAAAAGGAATGGTAGGGTTTTTTCTCTTGGAAATATTTGAAAATAATAAAAAGTTTTCCCAAAAACAAGAAAGAATAAATATCTTGATATTTTTAGGCACCAGCGACGGAGTGGGATATGATTTTAATTTTCTTATATTTGCAATAGTGTAATTATTTGACTCATTCTAAATAAATTTGTTACACCCAAAACATTTTAGTCCACTTAAAATTAATTTTATAGTTTTTGAACATTGGGTCAATTCATGATGACAAACAAACACTTTGATGTTTGGAGAGCTGAGTGATAAAAATGATATCTTCAAGAAATAGACACTTTTCTAAGATAAAAATGATATCTTCATGAAATACACGAGGTTAACGAAAATGAATGAAAATTACAAGTTTTTAAAATGTCAGGGACGCATAGGAGAAACAAATTGTTTGATAATAACATCAAGAACTTTTAATATTATTGAGAAAATATTCAAAGAAAACGGTCTATCCCAGCCGTTGGATTGTAGAAGAGCTAGAATACAGAGGTGCAATAGGAGACCACATATACGCCAAGATTTTATTCAGAAAAACAATATTAAAGAAAATATTGATTGGTCCTAAATTTATTGTTATGGCAGGTGTCCATTTAGTTGTTATGTAGCAACATCATGTGTTAATACTCCCTGCATCAGTATCAGTCCACTAGTTTCTGGTGATTTCATGTGGCCCCCTTACATTTCATCTCAACATAAAGATTTTTTTAACCTTAACTAGTTAACGATAATTCAAGACGTTTATTTGGAAAAGACTTGAAGTAGTTCAAGACCTTTTAGGTGCCTTAAATGACGTTGGTACGTGTCTATAATTTATAATTAAATTTTCATTTTGTACACAAGTTAAATACTAACTCTCTTATGTAAAATTAAAATATTGTACTTAGTAAACCATACACTAACATATTCTTCTGACATGGTATGAGTGCAGGAATATAATCTAAATTATTAGAATTTGAGAAAAATCATCCTGTTGATGGAATTTGGATCTAGCAGTTGGGGCCAACCAGTTATGGCGTTTGTCACATGATTCGGTTAGTTGATATGTTTTTATCCATTACTATGGGCTCATAACTCCAAATGAAAAAAAATTACACTTGTTTTGAAGCTGGACCATTTTCTAGTTCATTTGTTCATGTCTAATTGCTCCAAGTATGAATCTATATAATCTTCAGTTCTATAACAATGAATCTATAATCTTCTATCACTGCGTATCATCTTCGGTTTATGGATATAGAAATGAGAGAAACAATTTATTTCGATACGATAATATGTGAGTCGCAACCTTAAATAGACTTGGTACCAATTTCATTTTCCGTATACATAATAGATAGACAAAGAATTTAAATATTCCTGTTTAACCAAACAATTAAACAGAGGACTGTTCTGGCCCCCAAAGTTCTAATAAATACAATGTAGGTTTGCTTTGTGTAACATCAAGAAGACAAGAAACCTTGTTGCACCACTTATATATATGATGGGTTCATTATTAAATAATTGGCTACAATAGGGGATCATTTGGTATATGTTTATTTATTTATGTCTACAAGTAAGTTTATTGAACAAAAAAAATACAAAGTCTATATTTAGTTACTTTACATTTAATAGGAAGCTTAATCTTTGAACATTATGTAGTGCAATTGTGCAAATGCCAAATGCTATACGTAAGTGCACTAGACTTTTGCACAATAGATTAGTTGAAATTATAAACTTTAATTTGGCTAGACATATGAGCAAATGATGGTTCTAAAAAGTACCTTTGTTTGCATTGAATGAATAATTTATGCAAACTAACAATATACTCACGTGCGGGCATGATGGCCACTGAAAATGGGCTTAAAGGCCTAGGCTCTTGATGATCCATAGGTCATAGGTGAATGGATCAAATTAAAGCACATGTTGAGGATACCCATCCTTTGCTAAGGTGTGGGGAAACTTATCTAGAGTTTAAGTAATCCAACATCTAAGGACCATCTATTCATACTTGAGAACTAAAAGAAATAATATAATGTATTTTTCGACAAAAAAGGTTGTAAGTTTAACTTGTACACAATGTACATGTGGTGATTTTAAAAGTATACTAGGTGTAGAGTAGAGTATGTCTGTTTGTCTATAAAAAAATATGTGTGAAAGAAAGCTCAATGGATTGCTGCAATTCCTCAGGGGCAAGTGTACCATCTCTAGGAATGGTATTAAGACACAAGGATACGTCATTGAAAGCTAGATGGTCGTAGTTATAGTCAAGGCTTGAATACATCTATCAAACAATCGCTCTCTTCTTGAAGTCGACATGATCTAAAGTATTCTTATTGGCGAATTGTTAATGGTGATATGTGTGTTATAACATGACTGAAAACATACACACATATCCATGGCCACTTGTGTTGTGTGTGGAGGTTGGTCCATGGTAACAAGCTATCGGAACTATAAAAAGAACGAGTCAACGTCCCAAAAAGGTATGTAAAAAAAGATACTACTTGTAGTAAGAAAGGTTTTTGTTTCTCGTTCATGGTTTATTCAAGTCTTGAAGTGGTTTACAAGGTGAACCCTTCTAAGTATTACTTGTTAGGTGACGGTTCTCAAGCCGGTTGTGGCAACAGTGTTAATAGGGACCAGAAATGTAATTTTAAAGAAGAAAACATTAAAACTTCAGTTGGGTCTTTACCACAAGACCACCAAGTGTTGTTATGTTTTGTTTTGCTTTCATCATGTATAGTTATCATCCTAAGACAAAGTTAATTACATGATTGTTAGAAAGCACTTTCTCACTTCTAATATTATTATTCATACTATAGTTTATTGCATTAAGTACCAAAATAACAATCTCCTTCATATCTACCAACTTTGGTCAATTATTAAAAAGAAAATGAGTTTTGAGTCGCTGTGAAGTCAGTAGTGGGGCAAGAAGAGGTATTATTATTATTTAATGTTAGGAGGCATGTCGATGCTTGAAACTACCAAACAATTGGATCATTAATGGGTTTTGGACCCCTCATCTAATCCAATTGCTTCAAAACTAATCATATTTAAATAAAAGCAAATTTATTTATATAACACAGAAATGCACCTCATAAATAGAAATATGCACTCTTTTTATCTTTTTGCTTTACTAAAACAACATTTACTATCAAACACAACATCAGTTGCAAGTAAAAACATATCTCATGGGAAACTTATGTCATGTTTTCAGTCAAAACAAACCAAAAAATAAACATACACTAACTTAACCATTTATACGACACGAGATCAAGATCGAGATCAAGAACAGGATCAAACACAGGCATGTAATACAAAAATTTACCTCACGAAAATGCCACCATTGCCATAGTATCTACACGAGTTCATGGGTCCCCGATCAGTTTGGTTTACTTTGCTTTTGCAGAAAAGAATCTGCTAAACCCGCGAGTGTTCTTTTCAGGTGTAGGGTTAGATGATGATGAAGATGATGATCCGGATTTAGTGGGTCGATGCTTTGAGGTTTTTGAACTCATTGGTGATTTTAAGAGATTGTTTGCTTCAGTATCTGAAGGACTAAAGTGGTGGTTGTCTAACTGAATTGGGGACTCATTTCCCACCTGTAAATTCATGCCATTACTAGTTGTTAACTCTTCTTGTTCTACATGTTGTTGTACTTCTTCTTCGACGAAGGTTAGACTTTTTTGACTTAGCGGAGACCCCATGAATTCGGTTTGAGGGCGCATGCCGTTTAACTGTTTTCCCAGAAGAAATATTGTTTCTTGACATGCTGCTAGCTTCTCTGCTGCAGCTGCAAGTTCTTTCTCCTGAAAAATTATAAGTATAAACATTTGTTTTTATCATCTATCATTAATGAAATGATATATAGAGTTGTGAACTATTTTACTCACCTGATTACTTTTGGCATCCACAACTTCAACAGGGGCAGTTTCAATCCTAACATAAGTAGCCAAAAGACTAATTAGATAAAGTTCAGGTTTTTATATAGAAAAACATAGGTGAATTACCTTTCTAATTGTTCTTGAAGATCTTTGCACCTTGCTTCAGTATCTTTATGATTTTTCCTCTCTTCTTCAAGCTCGTTATCCAACGTTACAATCTTTGACTCTAGAAGGTTGACCCGAGACTGTAAGTCAGCCGCACGAGTTTCAAGTGAGTTATACGACTCTGCCATGCACTTGAGCTGTGTTTCAGACAAACCATTCAGCTTTTGAGAAGCGGCCAACTGAGATTTGACTTCAGAAAGCTCGTGTTCGGTTTCAGTCAACTTTGACTTCGTGGTTTCAAGATTTTCGTTACATCTAGAAAGTTCCATAACCATGTTCTCTTTCTCCAATTTCAACTGTTCGAACTCCTCCAACGAGCATTTCAGCATTGCCACGTTTAATTCAGAGGTCGGGACTGAATTTCCATCATGAGGTATGTCTGGATCAGAAGTTGTATCTGAAAATGGAGTACAGCCATTCGAATAGTCAACCTTATTTTCGGGTAATGCAACTTTGTCTATGCAATCAGGACTACTGGCTTCAGCATCGTTTATTTCATACCCTGCAAAACTGAACCGAAGCTCGCCAGCTTTAACAAGAACACCAGAAACACAATTAACAAAGTCATTAACATTTATTTTATTTCCTTCGATTTGTTTAAACTCTTCGAGCTTCTGGAACATTCCATTCTCGTCTAGAGAAGTTCCCACTGCAGATTTTGCTTCCTTCCCCAGAGTAAACACAAAATCAACGATTCGGGAAATTGCTGCTGTTAATTCTTCATCGTTTTCTTTTTCTTTTTCTTTTTCTCCAACACTACCTTGTACAACTCGGTTGATTTCTTCATATAGTTTTTCGGGGTCTGAATCTTTAGGTAATGAATTCAGTAATTCAGATATTTTAGATTTGAGATTCTCCAAAGGATCCGAATCAGTCTTTTCAATGGCCACTGCTGAATCATTTGATGAACAAGCCAACTTCTCCATCTCCAAGAAATCATCCATAAGCTCCAAACGGCTTGCATTTTCAGATCGTTGAGGACTCTCGATGCTTTTATCTTTTTTGTTATGAGATAACTCAGAGATCAAAGCAGTAGCCCAAGATCCAGCAGCGCTGACATCATCTTCATTACCTTCTTCCGAAACTGATGCCACACTTGGCGGGTTGCTTGCACTTTGTCCAGTTTTCAATTGAGAGTTCAACTGCAGTTGACCTTCCAAACTCTGAAGTTTGCTAACTGTTTTAGCACAGATGTTTCTAGAAGCTTGAAGTTCGGTATTACGTTTCGCCAAAGCCTCTTTCAACATCTTTGTTTCTTCTTCCATTGCCAATAAACGCTCTGTCAACAAATCATTTTCTTTTTGATACTTTTGCATATTGTTGTCAAGAGAGAAGTCAGAAATTGAAGAAAAGTGTGGACTATGTGGACTTGAGATTGGGGTCGGGGGTTTGACAGGAGACCTTTTGACTCGTGTATCACCATAATCACGACCCAAATTATCGACTTCCAGTTTCATCTGAGCCAATGCTGCAGGCCCGGGTAACTTCTTTCTTACAAGACCACGTAATCTTTGGCATTCTGCCTCCAGTTTAGCTATTTTCTTCACCCCTTCCATATGCTGCTTGTTTGCCACTTCAGCAGACCGTACACTCATATTCTTTTCTTCATTACGAATCTCCAACTCTTTAGCAACAATATGTAGTTCATATTTAAGAGAATTGATTTCTCTTTCACATGATTCAATGTTGCTTTTCAAAAGCTCGATCTCTGCTTCAGCTTGTGCTTTCTCTTCACTCATTTTAATCAGCATGTTAGAACGCTCTTGTAAAGATCTTGAAACAGCAGCATTTTCAGCAGCAGACCGCTTGAGTTCTTGATCTAAGTTTGCTACTTTTGTGTCAAACTCGAGCTTCATTTTTTCAAATTGTTTTGTTTTTGCAAGAGCAACATCGTGCATAGCTTGTTCATGTTCTTCTTTTAAGTTTCTTATTTGACGCATGCATTCCTTCAAAGCACCATCTAAATGTGAGGCTCGATCTTCAGCTGTTAGTTTTAACAAAGTAACAGATTCAAGATGGCTTTTCAGTGTTGCAGCTTCTGCCTCCGCCTTTTCCCAACCTATGCAATTAAAATTATAGAATTGTATTAATTTTACGGTAATCATGATTAAAAAAGAAAGTAAGAAGCTATGATTAGCAAACCTGAGACAGCTTCTTCAGCAACTTTAGCGTGTTGTTTCACCAGATTCTCCTGTGTTGTGATCTCTGAATGGGCTTCGGAAAGTTGTTCGTTCAAATCCTTGACTTCATTCTCTAAATTCTTAATCTGATCTTCATATACCAATTGTTGATCTTCATATCTTTTCACCTGTTCATCATATGATTTCACTTGATCTTTGTATGTTTTCACTTGATCTTCGTATGATTTCACTTGATCTTCATATGAATGCACTTGATCTTCAAATGATTTCACTTGATCCTCCAATCCAGTTAGATGTGAATATTGATCCACAGAAATCTGAACATAATTCGGCTTTTTGTAGCCATCTTTTTTCACCTGAAATTTAATACCTCACAAATTCAAAAACACGAAATATATCACAAATAATGATGAAAAGGTGATTGAACAAACCGTGTCACCCTGAGAACTAATAACCGACTCTGTTCCAGCAACTGCCTTATCAGCACCCGACTTATCAGATGATTTCTTCTTCCAGGGCCAACTCCGGCGATCCATGATCTACTATTCTAATGTACAATTACACATAATTATTAAATAAATGAATAAATCAGGTTACTAATTACTATCACATAATAGATCAAACCAAACTAATAGAGTTAATTGGTTGCTAATACTTTAACAACTTATTGCTTTGATATTAAGAGTTTATAGGTGATAATGTTCTTACCCATCATCAAAACTCAAATTATCATAGTTATAGGCTTGCATAGGCAGTTATGGCCTATGGGGCTTTCATTAAAGCATTCACTTTCATAAATTAAAGAGAGTAACTTTATAGAAGGCATCTATTTTATTTACCTTCAAGTATTACACAAATGCTACAAAACAAGTAAAACCAAAAACTTATCACAAATATGATCTAATAACCATATTTACTATCAGTCACAAGACACTAGACCATTTGACAGTATCCGGTCAGTAACATTATACAGATTACCTTTACCCCTTTCATAAGAACAGAATAACTTTGATACTATCAGAAGAACACATCCCATAAAACCAAATCACCCTATTCAAATGATAAAACAGATTCTGAATGCACATTGTTGGCATGTGTCACTGACAAACTAAAGTAAACATTAAACAAACAATGTACTTCAGAGAATGAATTCCAATAAATTATTTTTATTAAAGAGAGATGAAAATCACACAAAGATTAGTGTTAATATAATAATATTTTTATAAAACAACAAAGATTAGTGAACCACCACAAGATGATATCTGAATCTTGACAGAAAATGAAGACCTTTCTGCTTATGCAGAGCATTCAGAAACCTTCATAAGTTCATACCAGCTAATAATATTATTAAAATGTTCATATTTAAACATTTAAAAATCCTCATTTTCTGTGAAGGATGGGTTGGGAAAAGAGAATACAGATTATGACCGAACACCAGCAGCCCTAGAAAACAATGGTTCAGAATTGACATTCTGGAAAAAAAATTTAAAAAATTTAAAAGAAAAATTAAAAAGATTAAGATGAAAAGTGACAATCAAAGGGAAAACTAAAGCTAATCATACTAATTAATTAAAAAATCAAAATTATCAAAGAGTGTAGAACACAGCATTTAAAGACAGATTCCTCCAGTTCATAAACATAATCAATCAATTCAAAAGTGAATCAATTTCAGTAACTTTTTTTAACCCAAGTACCTAATTATGTGATTCAAACAGAATTGCAGATTTGCAGGTTGTAATTGTCATAACAAAAGTACCAAATTCACATCCGATTGAAGATCAGTGAAGATGAAGCAACACCGAATCGAATCGCCGACAAAAGTAATCTAGATTGGAAGTGATTGATACGAAACAAATTTGAAATTGAAGTTAGAAAAAGTAGCAAACTTAATGGCTTTATGAATCTAGAACTCGATTAGATCAAAGGTGGATAGAAAACATATGGTCTCGAGAAAAGCGAAAATTCAAAAACCGATTAATAACTTGTGAAGCAATTAAAGATCACAAACATCGAGGATAATCGACTTACAGGAGACAATGTAGTAGTGGGAATGAAAGTAAGAGATGTTAACGATGAACAGGGTGGAGTCGATTGAAGAATTTTGTACAGTTGCAATTGGAGATCTAAAGTTGAAGGTTATCTGCAATTGAGATGAGTAATAGATGATAGAAGTGGTGGTGGTGGTGGTGGCGGTGGTGGTGGTGGTGGTGGTGGCGGTGGTGGTCGGAGGTGGTGGTGGTGGTGTTGGTGGTGATGATGGTGGTGTTAGGTGTCGATAAAAACTCAGGGGTTTGAGAATGCTCTTTAAAATGTATCACTATGTATTGCAGTTTATGGAAATTTCACTTTCACCCCTGCTTTTACTTTTAGTATGTAAATGGAAATTTCAGTTTGGACCCTCCTTTTATAATTTTAGTACATTTTTAGTCTACTAAAATCAAGAACGTTGCATTTTATTTATAAATCTTGAGAATAATCTTTTTACAGTAGCAAACGCATACATCGATCTAATCATACTCTTAAAGCTACACTTTTATCTACCATGGAGGCTCGTATTTATCAATCTCTGTAAGAAAAGGCATGTATGAATGCATCAAATTTCATTGAATTCCAAACTCTTTAGTTTATTAGAACAACCGACTGAAATGTTCTAAAAGAAATGTATGATGATATGATATTGATTGTCTCAAGTTTGAATCCTGAATATCGTAATATTTTCCTAAGTACACATGCATAAAAAATTGATTTCCAGCTTAAATTTTTCACTTGCGTAGTGACTCATATTCTGAACAATGTTAGATGAAAACATAGTGGTATTTTTAATAATGTAAATATAAATCCATTCTAAAAGTTTGAGATTTTTATTAGAAAAATAGAATAAAGCTAACTTGTACTGCCCATAAAAAGGGTTGGGAGCTTCAATTAATGGCTTTATTTGAACCACCTATAAAAGTTAACCACGTAAATGTGCATTTTTTTCTTCCATTATTTTACCTAGTATTAGATTTTATATATACATACACACATACATATTGTGTTAACTTATCGAAATATATTCATCTTGACACATTATAAATTGTGTAGCAAACTAAAATGCTTCTTTACTAATATAACAAACCGATAAAAGCTACAATTATATGTATCACCCGATTAGGATGATGATTGTCATGAGTAAATATATCCAAATGTGATAATGTGGCATAGTTAATTAGTTATTGTCTCTTTTTTCCTTTCAAGTGATTATGCAAATAGCATTATAAGTTGCTCATGTTTAGTCACTTGTACATATGCAGTACAACTTGTTCAATCTAATTTGATTCTTTGATTTTCAGAAAAAAAAAGTGTATGGAGCTGTTGATGCCAAAGTTCTTGAGGTCCTTTGTAAGTACTTTATTTGCCTTTTCCCATGTCCCCGTATGTGAAACTCATGTCTAGTTTGACACCACAAACTTTTAACAAATGCAATAGAATCAAGTTCGGACAATGAACGCCCAAAATCAAAAAGAGAAGAATTAAGCGTAACTCATTAACCATATGTAGATTACATGGTGGGGGATTTGTCGCTAATGGGTTTCACTAGTGGCAAAAGAACTAGATTCTTTGGATTCTTGTATGGTTTCAACGAGACAATGAAATAAAAAGTGGTGCAATTTGGGTATTATGATATGACACAATTAAATATGTAAAAAATATAAAAATAAAAAGTGATTGATTGTACGATCTTTAAAGTATTGCCAACACACTATATATTTTTATAAGATCTTTATGCTATAAGATAAAGATTACATCAACTTTACAGACTTACAGTAATCGTTAAATTTAACGTATTTCTGTACAAAAACTTTTTTAACATCTAACTTGCCCACCATATACGATATACTATTACGATTGTACATATGGCAAATGTGATAAAGTAGAATATTTTTATTTTTGTTTTGTTTTGTAAATTTATATCCATTTTAATAAAGTTATTTGATAAATTAAAAGATGTTAAATTAGTATTTTTCACATCTTTATTAGTCAAAAGGTAATATAATAATAATAATAATAATAATAATAATAATAATAATAATAATAATAATAATAATAATAATAATAATAATAATAAATAATAATAATAATAATAAATAATAATAGTAATAATAATATATTAATTATTATTATTATTATTATTATTATTATTATTATTATTATCATTATCATTATTATTATCATTATTATTATATTATTATTATTATTATTATTATTATTATTATTATTATTATTATTATTATTATTATTATTAGTAAAAATACACTTGTGTATACACAGTAAATACACCAAGGAGGTAAAACATATGCATGATGATGCATCAACATAAACGAACTTTCAATCACGATGTAATGACAAATAGTAATTTCTATGGAAATTTGAAAGGGGTATGTTATTGATACATTTAATTTATTTTATTCTCTTTATATTTTTTTATACATACATATAGATAGATGGAGAGAGATAGAGATAATAGAGTGTCTCAATAACATAAATATGTGTTTGTATAACCTAACCCAATTTGAAATATAACTACTAAACATATGTTATAGTTATATAAAAAGAATTATAAATTACATATTATGTGTGTAAATAACAATTTCATTTCCAAAATGTTCTAAAACATTTATGAATTGGGTATTCAAGATTCATCTTTTTAACAGATTACAATAACGAGTTGACAACCACTTAACAAAATCACCACACTAACAAATCTAAAAGTTTAAAAATATACAATGGATAAAAAAAACTTCAGCTATTGTTTTACTTACTATAATATCCTACTTTGTTAGTTATATAAAAGTTATTTCTTATGGATCTCATGGAGTAACCAAGCAACTTTATTATGAAAATGCCACTTGAGCATCTAAAGTATTATGACAATCGAAACATCTCTTTCTTGCATATATATATATATATATATATATATATATATATATATATATATATATATATATATATATATATATATATATATATATATATATATATATTATTGTGACAAGCGTTTGTTATGTGGTCCTCCATGACCAAAACTTATTTCTGAATACGTAAATAGGTGATCATTAATATTAAATATTATTCAATAATTGTTGATGATATTTAATATTTGATATCATACATGCATGTTTAAATATACGTCTAACATAATAAAATGGTAATTAATCTATCCATATCTATCATTTCTAGTTAAGTTGTAACCTTGTGTTTTTCTATATGAAATAATTGTTACACATGTAATATGGGATCGAGGTGATTTATACATTAAAATATGAGAAAAATTTAAATATAAAGTCTTGTAAAACTAATAAGTGTAATAAATAATCTCAACCATCAATCTTTTTAATCAATTGTTGAGATCAAATTATAAGAAAAAGTTTCTTAGATGACCATTTTAGAAATAATTATTTTTATTGACTTTTTGTAAGTACCCTCATTTTTTTTAAACGTTCATGACTTTATGTACGACATTATTTTTTAATAAAATTACACCATAAAAACAATTATTTTTTTAATTTAAAACAAGTACAGTATTGTTATATAAAATACTAATTTTTATGTTTTTAAGCCCTATCTTGTCATTGTGCCTTTGTGTGTTTTTTAATACTATTATGTTTTTCAAAAACGATGAATTTTTAAAAGAAATAATGATGAAATAATATTATTGTGTATCTCTAATATGTAAAATACAATAATAAATTAACAACTAGCTAATCTAATATATTAAAAACAATAAAAAAATAACACAATGTCTCATTGTGTTTTTGTATCTACATTATGTTATCTTAAATACTATGAGTTTTGAAAAATAAATTGATGAAATAACATTATTGTATACTTGTATAATCTATTAAAAAACAATGACGAAAAAATACATATTGTGTTATTTTCAACACTATGAATATCAAAAAACACAAGGAGATATTGATGAATAATAACTTTATCTAATCTATAAAAAACAATGACAAAATAACACATTGTATTATTTTTAACACTATGAGTTTTGGAAAATACATTGGTAAAAATATATCATTGTGTATTTCTAATTGCAAAACACAATGATAGATAAAAGTTTATATAATATGTAGAAACAATGACAAATAACACAAAATAATCTAAAACGTAATACACAATGATCAATACATATAAAAATAACGTAAAATATATGACACAAATAATTGATATTTGACACAATAAACATATAAAACATAATAAACTGACGTATGTAACAAAATGACTAAACTAAAATTCTCTTTAAAATGATATATGGACACGTGTCAAGCCCATAATTATTTTTTTCAGCTTTTTAAATTAAATACATTTTTTACTATAACCCTACCATTGAAATATTACGTTATATCTATAGTATAACACTAACACGTCCAATGTATAGCATTATATGAACAAGTTTCGGTATGTATTTGAAATGTATCAAATGTTCTATATTATAGCATTATCAAGGTATCCCTTATGTTATTGAGGGCTCAAGTTTAATAATAGATTAGATATGTAGACTTAAAATGATAAAATTAAAATGGTGTGTGGGTTAACATTAAAAAAATGTATTTGCATGTGTTAATTAACTCAATAGCACGTAGAGTTACTTAATATACATCTCCCAAATTAAATAACTAGTTAGTAATTTTTTTAAGTGGCAATTTAATTATCGTGTACCCTCAAAGATTACTCATTTCACGTTAAAGTAGACCTCATTTAGATTTGTTCTTCGATGGTTATAACAATCCAATCTTGCTTTTAGAGCACCCTTCATTCCATCTAACCTTATGTAGGTTAACTACTTGACTATGAGTGGTTGGATCTTTAAGGTTTGAAATGTCATCTAAATTCTTTAATTGATGATAAATGAAGAGCATGCAAGGAATTTATCACAAGAATGTCAACCGTGACTTTTTTATTTTATTTATTATTTCAATAAAGCTCTAAAATATATAACTGCAATACCTTAAAGTTACAATGAAAGATCTCATAAACTCCAAAAAATAATTTAGGTTGATATCTTAATAAAACTAATATAGTGTGAAAGCTATATGTGAAAAAGCCTTTATATATATATATATATATATATATATATATATATATATATATATATATATATATATATATATATATATATATATATATATGTATGTATATATGTGTGTGTGTGTGTGTATATATACTGAAATCCCTACGTATGTTTGAAACACTAGCAATTATGAAATCAACGAAAACCATCGATTAAAACTAAAACCACTGCCGGCCTTGAGGAGGGGCGGTCTAGACAACCGTCCAGGGCCCACTCGCTCAGGGGCCAAAAAAATTAAAAATTTTGTTTTATTTTTTATTTTTTTATTATTATATATGTTTTTTTAAAATAGTAATAGCCCGATTAACCCAATTAAAAAGTTTAACCTAATTATCTTTTAACCCAAATACAATTCTTAAGGCCCATTTTTATTAAATAAACTTGTTATTTATAACTTATTTTCATCAACCCAACTAAAAGCCTCTTTTCAAAAAAACCCAAATCTCAATTCTTGGCCAACTAGGGATAAAAGAAAAAAAATCCAATTTAGACACGCGTTAGTTTATTTAATTTAATTCGTTAGAGCCTAAAAGCTTTTTTTTCTCATCCCGTCCAGGGCACTAAAATCCTCAGGACCGACTGTGCCTTAAACCACTACATAACTTAAAAAGAGACATAATACATAAAGTGACCAATTTCTCTACATGAGGGAAGCAAAGTGAACATTGGCCATGTGTAGTGTAGATAGAAAAGGAAACAGAGTTTGAACTTTATACTTGAGGGGTGAGAATTGTAATAACTTGGTATACTAAGGAGTAGATTGTAATATGAAAAACAGTTAAACGACAGTGGAAGGGAATAATCATGGCTAGATTTACCTTTACATATATTATATATTATATAAATATATAAAACTATAAATAATAAACCTCTCAATAAGAATTGATATTACATTGAGATGGAATAATCATGGTATGCATTGTATGTGCGTTCGTAATTATTGAAACAATAATTTTACTTACACTTCTTTTTAAAGTAATTTGTTTTGTTTATTTACTTGTTAGAATTTTAACGGACAAATTGTTGGTTTTAGTAACTTTTTATGCGTCGTATATAAATACATACAACTATACATCACACACATAGAAATTTTAAATTAATATGAATAAAAATATGTAAATTACTCAAGGTTGTATAATTGGTTTTAGAAGAATATTCTTACCTTTAATTTAAGAATAAAACTTTAATAAGGGTTATTGGATTTTAATAATATAAACTTTCATTTATTAGCCGGGAATAATAGCAACTCAGAAAATGTTTACAGTCACTTCTAACTTTTAACTTATTTTTCTATAATGATCCCTTACTAACCGAGAGTTAACACTCGTTAGTTTTTTTTATCAAATGGGGCCAACTTTGAGCTATTTTTCAACTCCAGCACCGCCTAGTCTCAATTAGGTTAGTTTTCTATTGTCTAGACTCCATCATCACCTGAAATCTACCTCTAACGATTTTGATGGTTCAAATCAGAAGGTGGAGATTGACGGGTTTTTGGTGCGAAAGTTTCAAATTGACGGACCTGCTTATAGATTTCAACTTTCTGTTTAGTGTGTTTATCACAAAAACAGTTCACGTCATCAAAAAAACTAACGAGAGTAACTCTCGGTTAGTAAAAGATTGTTGGAGGAAAATCAACTTAAAGTTGGGAGTATCTGTAAGCATTTAATGAGTTGGGATTAATCTCAGCCAATAAATAAAACTTAGGATTATTAAAATTCAATAACCCTTTTAAAATAATGATTTTTTTCCTAACTTTAGCTTCAATTTGTATATATTATTTTGTTTTCACTAAGCTAAATATTCTTTTCACGGCAAATATATATACACTAGATTTAGTAAACCCACGTATTACACGAGTTAAAAATAGAGGCGGGACAAAAAATTTTAGATTGGCATAGATGGTATATGCAGTGGCGGAGCTTGAACTATTTCGTGGGGGGACGGTGGCGAAATTAATTTTTTTTGGGGGGAGGAACTCGATATTTATATAAAAATTTACACTAGCAGAACAAAAATTTACACTATCAGACTAAAATTTAACACTAAAGACGAAAAAATAAGGGGCGCGCCCCCCGACCCTATAATGCTCAGCCAGTGGGTATATGTTTGGTTTGGTGTAATTGGTGTATTTTGTGTTTGTACTTTGTTGGGCCTTAGCATCTTGCTAGTGGTCTCTCATGCTTTTTATATAAATTGCCCGTTAAAAAAATTATAAAACGTTATTTTAAGATAAGATATGATTAAAATTGTGTATGAGTAACAACTATAGGTAATTATACGATGATATCAACTTATTAAACTTTTTTTAACTTTTTTTGTTGTTTCTAAAAAAATTCAATATTTTGTTTCAAAACAAATCGCTTTGAAAACATGTTGTTTAGACAACACTAATTACCAACTTTGATATGCTTACTAGGTTGTATTATGTGTTTAATTAGTTGTACACACCTTTGTCTTTTTCCTTAAACTTTAATTATATATATTACAAATTACCAAGTTGTATGTATATATTTCTAAGCATAAAGTACAACCATCTAACTTTTTATTTTTTAATTCTAAACCCAATAAATTTACATTTAATACAATTTAACCCTTGCAATTTTCACTTTCAACTTTGATCCCCTATAATTTCCGATTTTTACAAAATTTTTGTTTTACATTTCGTTCAAAATTTAAGAGTTAACACGTTATAAGGTCGCATGTGATTCAACATTATTACGCATATTTTTTCTGTTTAACGACCTGTTGCAACTACGGGTCTTATATTGATTTATTTGTTGTTTTTAATGTTTTAAGTTTCACGTGCGTGATTCAACATTTTTACATCTACTTTTTTGTTTGATTTTCTTTTTTTGTTTTTATATTTTTTTAATACGAGATTTTTCGATGTTGGTGGTCGCTGACGGAGATGTGACATTAGTGTTACTTGATACGGTTTTACGCACCCGTCGCAACACAAGGGGCTTAGTACTAGTTTAAACTAATTATCATAACTCCCAATTTTAAATGGTTTATAAAAAAATTACTTTTTAAAACACCAATTTTAAAATATGTGGTATTCTTAAAAAGTTTGATATTTTAGATAAATTTCTTATTTTATAAAAATCTGTTTACTTAAAATAACATTACTAAAAATATCTCTTTCTTAATTTATTAAAAACTATTCTAATCTAAAAAAAAGTTAAATAATAATAATTAATGTAATTATTTAATAGAAGATAGAAGCGAAAAAATTTTGATGATGAGTATTGTAGTGCTGCCACGTGTCCATAAAAAAATTGTTTCTTATTTTATAAAAGCTATTTTAATCTGAAAAAGAGTTAATATAATATTATTAGTAATTAAAATAATTATTCAATAAGAGAGATAAACGAGAATTTTGATAATAATGAATGTGATGTTGTATTTCTTAGTTATTATTTTATTAGAGTAAGCTCGGATGATTCAACACTCGCTTTAAATTCTACATTTACTAAGAAACACTTAATCTCAATAAACACATGTAATTCTTTTTGTCATCAAATCGTTTTAGTTAATTGTGATTTACTTAAAACTAGGAGGTGCAAGCTCACACTTGCTCGTGAGTATTCAGGTTTTGGCAGTAATAAATTTTGTGGATTTAAGGGCAGTTCCCTTTGCAAGTTAGGCGCCAAAGGGTTGAGCCACTGATAGAAGTCCCGTTGCCTAGACAACAAGTAATGGAGCGATAAGCGAAATATCAATCATGAATTAGCACCGTTCACCAGTACTAGTTGTGCGATCATAACAACTATGTCAGAATTTTTAACTGTGTAGTCAACAACAATTATGCATTTAGCAATAAGTTATGCTAGTGTTAGCGACTAACCACTCACTAACTATCATCACAACAACTAAGTCATCAATTTTAAAACTACAATTGTGCGATTAGCAAGAACTTATGTTAGTGTTAAAGATCTAACATCAACAATAACTAAGTTTTCATTCACATGAACCAGCTATAAATAGTAACTTAATGTTGATGGTAACCAATTGTAATAATTAACTGACAGTCATTTAAACGTCAAACTAACATAGTTTTTCTTGAGGAATTGTAATATTTCAACCAAAAGTTATGATTTTTCATAAGCTAAAAACCATACACGTCGATCTATTATTAGGTTTCATAGCAATAAACACATGCATGTTCCCGATCAATACTAAATTATCCTATTAAGATCTCAATAATACCATCAAAATACGTTAATTAGATGGTAATTACACGAGTGAGAGAGATTACCCAAGGGCTTAACTACACGAAACCTATATGTTTCTTAACATGTGTATGCCAAAGGTGCTTTGGGCAAACCTAGCGCTACATAGCTTCCACATATGCAGGGTCCACGAGGGTGTCCGATCAATTTAAATAGGATGTATGTTGTCTTACTTTTGTATTTCTGCAAAAGGTTTATTTGCATTACTCGAACATGTGATTTCTGGGTCAAATCTGAGGTTCACCATGCTAAATGTGCTATAATTTCATTAAAATACATATTTACTTTATATTCTTAGAGATAATCAATATATTATAGTGCATCTAAGTTTATATAGATTACAATTGTGTATATATATATATATATATATATATATATATATATATATATATATATATATATATATATATATATATATATATATAGGGTAGGGTTATCTTGAGAACCATCTTTTTTAATGAGAACTCTAAGAACCAACATCAACCACACATTTTAGTCACATGCAAATCACATGCCACTTCTATCTTTTTTTTAAAACGTTCATAACTTTTTTTCATGACATTATTTTTTCATAAAAATTTCACCATTAATTTCGTTATTTTTTTATCTTTCCAACGCCTACCATATTGATATATTTTTTTAAAAAATTCGTCCACCCGTTATTTACACATGTGTAAGTTAGTCATTACATATGTGTAAATTCTGTTTTACACATGTGTACTTCCAAAAATTACATATGTGTAAAATGACGTTCGTAAAAAAACGAGATTTTTTTTATTTTTTATAATTTTATTTTATTTTTTTAATGGTAGAGTGAAACGAGAGAAACACTTCTGTGTTTTTACTTTTTTTATTTTTTTATTATTTTTTATTTTATAATTTTTTTGATTATGTTGTTGTTAATTATAATTTTGCCATTGAAAACTAGTGGTTCACATTGGTTCCTAGAGTTCTCACAAAAAAAGGGAGTTCTCATTTGATCCCTCCCCTATATATATATATATATATATATATATATATATATATATATATATATATATATATATATATATATATATATATATATATATATATATATATATAGGGAAGGGATCAAATGAGAACTAGTTTTTTTTGTGAGAACTCTAGGAACCAATCTCAACCACTAGTTCTTAATGGCAAAATTATAATTAACAAAAACATATTTAAAAAATTTATAAATCAAAAATAACATAAAAAAAAAATGAAAACACAAAAATGTTCCTCTACTTTCTCTCATTCATAAAAAAAATAATTTTTTTTATAAAAAATAAAAAATATTCCCGTTTTTTAACGAAATTCGTTTTACACATGTGTAATATCGGATTTACACATGTGTAAATCTAGTACTACACATGTGTATAACTAGATTTACACATATATAAATAACGGATTGAAGATTTTTTTAGAAAAGTATATCAATATGGTAGGCGTTGGAAAGATAAAAAAATACTGAATTTTATGGTGAAATTTTTTTGAAAAAATGATGTCGTGAAAAAAAGTTATGAACGTTTTAAAAAAGGGGAAAAATGACATGTGATTTGCATGTGATAAAAAATGAGTGGCTGAGATTGGTTTCTAGAGTTCTCACAAAAAAAGGTGGTTCTTATTTGAACACTCCCCTATATATATATATATATATATATATATATATATATATATATATATATATATATATATATATATATATATATATATATATATATATATATATTATAACTATTATTATTACTTACATGTTAATGAATTTAACGTTCAGTTATTACAATTGTATTATATGAATCTTTTTATAACATCAACAGATGTGATATGTTGGCTTATGGTAGTGTGACAAATGATTTGACGACTTAAATGGCTCTCAAACAAAAAAAAAACATTGAAATAAATTTATAAAAGTTATCGAATACATTAAAAAGGTTCAAACTTTTGCCCATTAATTAAAGATAATCTTAAAGTTCAATAAGCAAAGTAACAATTGACAAAGATTGATACAATTGTATTTAGTTTGTTGATCGTATTTTTATAAGTTTGGTTTGTTTGATTATAATAGTTGATGTAGTTTGTCTTACTCTTATGGTAACAACAGTCAACAACAACATCATGACATCATGCTTTTCTAAATAGGAGAAAACAAGGTATACGAACAAGTTATAGTCTCGAATTAGACAATTCAAAGAACGCGTATTTTCACATCCAAAAACCCAAACTTGTTTTTTAATTATGACAAAGTATATATGCAAACATAACGATACTCTTTTGGGTTCTATATCTAAACAAAAATATTTATGAATGAAGTAATAATAAAAGATATGAATGAATGGGTGATGTTTTTTTTTTATTAAAGAGAAAGTCAGAAGATGGTCTAAAACATTATATATACACAAAAAAATGTAAAACCTAGCAGTGTGTCTTTTGTGTACTTGTATTTTAGTCTTTATGTTCGATAATAATACCAATAAAATACCATAAAAGAAATAACGCAAGAAGTCAAGCATAAGATACAAGTTATATCTCACTTCCTTTTTTAAGTCACGTATCCATAAAATTGTCTTTCATCTACCTTACAATAAATAAAACACAAATTTGATTCGAGTATCTACTTTTTATACTCAATATCAAAAAGAATGCCTTGTCGTTGGTCCCGTTATAAGTTGTATGGGAAGCATGCATATTTGAGTTTCAATAAATACTTTATAATAAAAAACGCATGAATCAATTTCAAGTATATCTACTAAATATAATGTGTATACATCGTAGGTCACAATTTATGTACTACGCTACCCTCGGAATACTAAAATAATACGCGAGTAAAAATACACATTTTTTTAAACATTAGATATTTTGGTGATATTGTTTTTATTAAATTTGAAAAGTAGAAAAATAATAAGCTTGTGGTAGAAGGGAGGTATAATTTGTGGAAGTGCTTAGCTGTAAACGAGTCTAATTGCAAATGGACCACCGTCATTCACACACTACAGCTCACCACTAGATTGTGACACAACCTTACCCTGTGCTGCCACTACACGGAAACCCACCCCATTTAATCAATATTACATTGTTAGTTTACTACCATGTCTAAAACCAATTTATATCTTTGAAGTAAAAAAAGTAAGGAACAATGATTTTTAACTTAAATGTTTAAGGTGAGGTATTATAATAATTTACTAAAATGGGATGAGATTTTTAGTTAAAGTATCGATCATATGTGGAAAAAAAGAATTTCAGGTTAGATTAGCGGGTTTTTTCTCACCTATAGTGAGTTTTATAGTGAGAGTGATCTCGAGTTGTGGACTCAAATAATAAAAATGATTAGGTGGTTAATGGTCCGTCAATCGTTAGCGATTCAATTAGATGTTAAAGAAAAGTAAAATAGTAACATACCTTTAATTTTAACTTTTACAAGTATTGCTTAACGCAAAATATTGAAATAGTAAACGTTTTTTAAATTTTTATTATTAAAGATTACCGGGATATGTTGTCCAAAATAGAAAAAAAGTGCTTCACTTATAGAAATAATTGTCTAAATTCTAAAGATGTCATTTTTATTGTATTCGTTTATTGTTTATCAAGTTATCGCTTTTCTTTTATCACATGATATCAATTTTATTGCTTAATGTTATTTATGCATGGCGTCTGTTTTTTATTAAAATAATTATATTCATTACATTTGAAATTAGTAGATTTTTTTAGAAACAGACTTAGATACAGCTCTAGTTCATGTGGCCTGACCAAAGTAGTTATGTTATACACTTACATGTTTAGTTTAATTTGACTTTTTCAAGCAAATAGACTAAATATCGTATCAATTAGAGTTCAGGAAAATTAATTTCATCCAAATTTTCAAACCAGACAAATGTACTTAACTATTTATATTAGTTTGAAACTGTAATAAAATTTTTTAGACCCACTTGAAAATAAATTAAAAGGACACTAATTACATAAAATGTTTCAGTTGAGTCGACATAATTAATTTTTTTATGTTGAACAAAGTAACTAGATACTACTGGTATTAATAAATGTACACAAAATAGGTTGAACCGAAATACGACATGATTTTAATGGGATTCGACACGACCCGAAAAAGTATATAGGTCGAGTTAGCATCAAAGAAATTAACGGGCCAACCATAAACATTTAAACTCATCAACCCGATATGATTAACACTGTAACTAATACTATAGGCACAATTCATTAAGCATAATGTACACGTCTTTTATTTTCACAATCCTAACAAACATTAATTCCAGAGCCCATCCAACAAATATTCTCAGAGGTGTAATACTCCATCTATCTTCACCTTTTCGCCCCAAAATCTTCTCAGGTTGCATTGAGTTCAGTCACAACTATCACTTACCAGCGGCATTAATTTTTCATGCAACTTTTTATCAATTCTCAAACTTCTTGTTATTTTTCGTTACATCCTAAATCGATTTTTGTTATGATTAATTTTTTATTATAAATAAATATTGATTAAATAAAATAAATCAATAACACTAAAATGATCTAGAGTCTTACTATAATAATTACCCTTAAAGCTTAATATAAAAGATGCCATTTTCTTTTACTTTTGAATGATATTGATTGAAAATAAAACAATAATAGTCATTCTTAGATGTATTTCCCGACAGATAAAACAAAAAGCCAAAAGCTAGAAAAAACAACATTTTGTGTTATCGTAGTCAAATCTAAAGTTTGGCATACAAAAACAAACTTATTTAATATTCATGATATTAGCTTTATTGCTAAATAAGTTTATTAAGGAAAAGAACAAACAAGTAACGTCCATTAAAATATTATTATGATGAATTCATTGTAATAAAAAAAACCTCATAAAAACGGTGATGTAATGAACATATGTGATTCTTTAATTAAAGAGGTTGCGGGATCGCTTCCAACCGATGACGTCCTGTTATAAAAAATGTAAAAAAATAACTTTAGCCCATAATTGGCGTAGGCTGTCTTTTAAAAAACACACATTTATTATCATTTCATACAAAAAATATTAGGTACATACTGTATGGTTTGAAGGAATTTGTGAAATATTAGGTACATACTGTATGGTTTGAAGGAATTTTCTTAATAAGCTTATAAAAAAACATGCAGAAGCGTTAATATGCAAGTAAAATTCTTACAAATAAAAACACTATAGATTACTTTGTTTATAAAAAAAAATGTTATTGTTCATCGAACAATCGAAAGAAATTAAGAAAGTTTTTTTTTAATTAGATTTAATACAAAAGACCTTCTGTATATAGTTTTTAGTCTGTCGGTGTTGAATGTCTAAATAAACCATTTTCGCTTTTTTATTTTGAAGAATTTAAAGACAAAATAAAACCATTATATTCTTATTACTATACATCATTTATTTGCTTGTCCTTGAAACACTTGGCACCCACAATATTTATTTGCATGTCTGACTTAAGGTTCTTGTGAAAATAGTACATCATCTTGCAGCCAGTGATTATGTGAAAAATAAACAATAAAAAACTGACAACATTTTGGCATTTTTCTTCTATTTAGTCCCTACATTTTTTGACTTTTTTCATATTCGTATGGATTTTATCGAAGACTTCATTAGTTCATTGTTATTGTTACATGTATGGATAATATTTTTTTCTCTTACACAAATACACATAAACATAAGATCCCTTTTTTTTTTACCTCCAGATATACTATTGTTGTCTTGTTAACATTATAGGGCTGGTAGTTTACTTGCGGTAACAAAGTTTGGACACTTTCATAGGGGGTGAGGGCGAAATTTAAATTATTTTTTTTGGGAGGGAGGGGGGGGGGGACTCGCATATAAAGAAATTAACATTGCTGTCAGACCAAAACTTTACACTACGGGACCAGAAATCAACACTACCGACCGAAAAAAAGGAGGGCGTCATATATATCCATTATATATATTTTTTTATAAAACAAAATGCCATAAAAACAAGATTTTACTTTTATAAGTTCACAATATTATTTGAGATTGCAATCTTAATTTAAGCATCATATATATCCGTTATATTTATCTTTTCATGTTAACAAAGATGTATTCATAACATAGATCGTTTTTACCAATTAGCCAATGGATCCAAACTATTAAACCACTTATTCCATAGACGTTATCTACACCATCAAGAGTATGGTTTAACTATGTATCTTTTGCTTATATTATTGTTGTTGTTATTTTTAAACAGATTGTTTTTTTCTCTATTTTCATGTCACTATACAACAGTTAAATTGTGAAGTATAAAACCCAATACAAGTGAACTTCCGAAGGTTATGTTTGCTTCGGAAGGGTGTTGTTGTGTATTTTGGATTTCTTCCGAAGTATACATATGATTAGTAGGAAATCTTCCGAGGGGTTATTTCCGTTCGGAAGATATAGTGTAGGGTCTTTTATGTAAATTCTCAATTTGAGTTGAGAGTTAGTTAGAGTTAGTTGGAGGCTATAAATAAGGACCTCATGTAATCGGTGACAGTATCCGAAATCATTCAATCGTTACTAATCATTTGAAGTTTCTTGTTCACGTTTATTCTTTCTAAGATCATCTTTGAATTGATTGTTATTCCGCGTTCATATTCTCAATCGATTTTACAACAATTGGTATCAGAGCCTGGTTAGTGGCTCAATTGAGAATCAAGATTCAATTAAAGATCGATCGGCGGCAACGATGGTGTCAACAAAGTTCGAAGTTGAGAAGTTCGACGGGAAGAACGACTTTGGGTTATGGCGGTTGAAGATGAGGGCATTGCTCGTTCACCAACGAGTGGTAGATGCCTTGGCCGGAGAATCCAAGTTGCCGGACACGTTGTCAGACAAGGAGAAGAAGGAGATGCTAGAACAGGCACACAGTTCAATCATCTTGAACTTGGGGGATCGAGTACTCAGAGAGGTCTCGAAGGAGAAGTCTGCTGCAGGGGTCTGGTCAAAATTGGAAAGCCTGTACATGACTAAGTCTCTTGCGAACAGATTGTATCTCAAGAAACGGTTGTACACGTTCCAAATGGCTCCTGGGAAGTCAATTGAAGATCATACTGATGAATTCAACAAATTGGTGTTAGATCTTGAGAACATCGAAGTTGTGTTGGAGGATGAAGACCGAGCAATCATATTCTTGACATCTCTGCCATCATCTTATGAGCACTTTGTGGATACTTTGATGTATGGTAGGGATACACTTACCATGGAAGAAGTGTAGGGATACACTTACCATGGAAGAAGTGCTGGCAGCTCTCAATTCAAAGGAATTGAAGAAGAGAACTGATTATAAAGAAGATGGTGGAGAGGGCTTGGTAGTCAGGGGAAGATCTGATCAAAGAAACTTCAAGCAGAGAAGTGTCTCAAAGTCCAGGTCCAAGTACAAGAGGAGGTGTTATGTGTGTGGATCTGAAAAGCATTTCAAGAAAGATTGTCCTGACTTGAAAAGAAAGAAGGGTGAATCAAGTGGATCAAAGACTCATTCCGGACACAATGCACATGATGATTCTTCTGATGGATATGAGAGTGCAGATGTGTTGGCTGTTACAAGCAGTGGTAAAGAGGGTGAGTGGATTATGGATTCAGGGTGCTCATATCATATGACACCTGTGAAGAAGTTCTTTAAAGAACTGAAGATTGAAGATCTTGGATCAGTGAAGCTAGGGGATGATAGACCTTGCAAGATTGTGGGTCATGGAACTGTGACTCTGAAATTGAAGAGTGGTATGAAAGTAGATCTTCATGATGTAAGGTATATTCCTAGTCTTAAAAGAAGTTTGTTGTCTTTAGGGCTGTTGGAGAGTTCTGGTTACCATGTTAGTCTTAGAGATGGTAAGGCTAAGGTGATGAAAGGATCAATGGTAGTATTGTCTGGGAGTAGAAGGGAAAATAATATCTACTTGTTAGATAGTGCTGGTATAGTAGAATCTCAGGTAGCATCTGTCTCAGGTGATAGTAGTTCTAAGGCTATGTTGTGGCATAGGAGACTTGGTCACATCAGTCATCAGGGACTGGTGGAGTTGCATAAACAGCAACTAATGACTGAGTTGAGCAGTTGTGATTTTGGTTTTTGTGAAACTTGTATTCTTGGTAAACACAAGAGAGTAAAGTTTTCACAAGCCAGGCATATCACAAGTGGGATATTAGACTACATTCATTCTGATTTATGGGGTCCTGCTAAGGTTGATTCTTTGGGTGGTGCTAGATACTTTATGACCTTGATTGATGATTTCTCTAGGAGGGTTTGGGTTGTTGTACTGAAGAATAAGAGTGATGCTTTCAGTAAATTCAAGGAATGGAAAGTCCTTGTGGAAACTCAGACTGAGAGGAAGGTCAAGAAGTTAAGAACTGATAATGGGTTGGAGTTCTGCAGTCATGAGTTTAATCAGTTTTGTAAAACTCATGGTATTGCTAGACATAGAACTGTGCCAGGGACTCCTCAGCAGAATGGGTTGGCTGAGAGGATGAATAGAACTTTACTTGAAAAGGTGAGGTGTATGCTGGCTAGTTCTGGTTTACCCAAGATGTTCTGGGCTGAAGCTGTTTCCACTGCAGCATATTTGGTCAATAGGTCTCCATCAGCAGCATTAGACATGAAGACACCTATGGAGACATGGTCAGGAAGAAAGGGTGACTATGGGGAACTTAAGGTGTTTGGATCTTTGGCTTATGCTCATGTTAGCCAAGGGAAGTTGGAACCTAGAGCTTGTAAATGTGTCTTTCTAGGATACCCTGAGGGTGTTAAAGGGTATAGATTATGGAGGCTAGAAGGGGACAGGCCTAAGGTGATAGTGAGCAGGGATGTTGTTTTTCAAGAGAATGTTATGTAAAAGACATTCTAGAAAAAGGGAAGTCAAAGGTTGAAGATCAGAGTGGGGTTCAGATTGAGGTGGAGCAGCAGGGTGTGAGTGATCAAGGTATGGATCAAGGTACCTCTGGTAGCCAAGGAGATGGTTTGGATGATTACCAGTTGGCTAGGGATAGACAGAGGAGACAAGTGGTGCCTCCACTCAGGTTTAGAGAGGGGATGGATTTGTCTGCATTAGCCTTTGTTGCTGCTGAAGAAGAAAGCATCTATGAACCATTGTCATACTCTGAGGCAATTTCTGTGAAGGAAAGTGATAAATGGTGTAAGGCCATGGAGGAAGAGATGGAATCTCTGTATAAAAATGACACATGGGAGCTGGTTGATAAACCTGAGGGTCACAAGCCTGTTTCATGTAAATGGCTGTTCAAACTGAAAGATGGGATTTCTGAGGGTGAACCTCCTAGGTACAAGGCTAGACTAGTAGCTAAGGGGTTTACACAGAAACCAGGTGTGGATTATAATAAAATATTCTCACCTGTGGTGAAACATTCATCTATCAGGGTTATGCTGTCATTGACTGCTTCTATGAATATGGAGCTTCATCAGCTGGATGTAAAGACTGCTTTTTTGCATGGAAAGCTGGATGAGACTATCTATATGAAGCAGCCAGAGGGGTTTGAGGTAAAGGGGCAGGAAGAGAAGGTATGTCTCTTGAAGAAGTCTTTGTATGGGCTGAAGCAATCCCCTAGACAGTGGTATAGAAGATTTGATGAACACATGGTGACTAATGGGTTTAATAGGAGCAGCTATGATAGTTGTGTGTATTTTAAAGGATACAGTAAGAACAAATTTGTGTATTTGTTGCTGTATGTTGATGACATGTTGGTGGCTTGTTCAGACTTGGAGGAAGTTGAAGCTACTAAGAGAATGTTGATGTCAGAGTTTGAGATGAAAGATCTAGGAGAAGCAAAGAAGATATTGGGCATGGAGATTACAAGGGACAGAGAGAACAGGGTGTTGAGACTGTCTCAAAAGTCTTACTTGGAGAAGGTGCTAAGTAACTATAGGATGGGTGATGTAAAGCCAGTGACTGTTCCTATAGGTGCTCATATTAAACTGTCAAGTTCTGATTGTCCTAAGTCAGATGATGAAGTTGAATATATGGAGAAAGTACCTTATGCCAATGTTGTTGGGAGCTTGATGTACTTGATGGTTTGTACAAGACCGGATATTGGGTATGCTGTGAGTTTAGTCAGCAGGTATTTGTCAAATCCGGGGAAAGCTCATTGGGTTGCTGTAAAATGGATCTTGAGATATCTCAGGGGTACTAAGCACTATGGTTTAGTGTTTGGGCATCATGAACATGAGAAGGTTGACAGAATTGTTGGTTATGTGGATTCAGATTTTGCCAAGGATCTGGATAGAGGTAGATCTATTACAGGGTATGCATTTCAAGTATTGGGTAACTTGGTGAGTTGGAAAGCTCAGTTGCAGCATGTGGTGGCATTATCTACAACAGAGGCTGAGTATATAGCTTTGACTGAGGGAGTCAAGGAAGCTATGTGGCTGCAGGGTTTTGTTTCTGAGTTGGGAATCAAAGTGGCAGGCTCAGTGGTATACTGTGATAACCAGGGTGCAGTTCAGTTGTCAAAGAATAGTATGTTTCATGAGAGAACAAAGCACATTAATGTGAAGTTACACTTCATAAGGGATGTGGTGAATGCTGGGCAGGTGAAAGTGGAAGGTGTGTCTACTTTGGAGAATCCAGCGGATGTGTTTACAAAGTCTCTACCTGGTGGAAAGTTCAAGTTTTGCTTGGATGCATTGGGAGTTGGTTAAAATCTTGTATTGGATTTTAAGGTGGAGATTGTGAAGTATAAAACCCAATACAAGTGAACTTCCGAAGGTTATGTTTGCTTCGGAAGGGTGTTGTTGTGTATTTTGGATTTCTTCCGAAATATACATATGATTAGTAGGAAATCTTCCGAGGGGTTATTTCCGTTCGGAAGATATAGTGTAGGGTCTTTTATGTAAATTCTCAATTTGAGTTGAGAGTTAGTTAGAGTTAGTTGGAGGCTATAAATAAGGACCTCATGTAATCGGTGACAGTATCCGAAATCATTCAATCGTTAATAATCATTTGAAGTTTTTTGTTCACGTTTATTCTTTCTAAGATCATCTTTGAATTGATTGTTATTCCGCGTTCATATTCTCAATCGATTTTACAACATAAATTGTGTAGTATTAGGATGGTTTGCATCGCAAACTAATGGTCCATGATAGGGTCCAACCTAGTCTAGGAGTACAAAGAATGATGTAGAGGAACATGTAACATGCTCAAACCTAATTTATTTAAGAAACTTTGAAACTTATGTCCTTCCATTTTTGACAAATACATAGATTTTATATAAAAGATCTAGACAACATTTTCCAAAATCTAAACTTCCAAATGATTAAATCATTGCATTCCATTTTAATATAAAAGAAATTTATAACTTGAACTAAAACTTGCACTCAAACCTTCGATCATATTGAGTAAAGTTAATTAAATCAAACCTTAACCTAAAGCTTCCAATCTTTTCACCAACAAAACAAAACCGTGACACTTAATGATATTACGTGATATCAACTAGGTATAAAATTGTCAAACTTGATTGTGTTGATGATACATGGATTACTTATAAATGCATAAAGTTATAATTTATACCATAACATTTATGAGTGCATTAACAGTAATGTATCACATGTAATGCTTATGGTACAAGCGTTAAACCATCTATTTTTTCCCATAACTTTCCATCCTCCATTCCTCCTTCTTTTGCTCTCATTCTTTCTTACAATGACAAATGATGTTCGGAGATTTAACGAGCCATTGGCTGATAAGAAATCGAGTTTGGTTACACCTAATGTGTTGGCATGACTGTACACTAAAACAAGAAGAAATGTTGATTTCCTGTGATATTCAAGCAAGAAGATGATCTAGGTTTATGTTTTCAGATAAGCAAGATGAAATTTTATTACATTTAATTTATAAATGCATGGTATTATAAGGTTATGAACACTATAAAATAATAAAAACTCACACATCTAGTGCATAAAGTAATAACAAAATCAAAGTTTATGATTGTAAATAATAATTGGTAATTTAAATTAAAAACCCTTAGTGTTGCGTATTTCTAATTTCGTATATCCTGGATTCAAAACTAGGGATATGCTTTAACATACTAAGTATTTTACGTGCAATATTTTATATTTTGAAATTAGATATATAAAAATGTTTGATATATTTTTCTATTATTTTTGAGATCATTTGTTTTTTATATTCGGTTTGAATTAATTGACTAACCCATCTGGTGGACCGCTAAAATAACTAGAGCGATGTCCGTAACAGTTCTAAAAACATTGGTTATCTTTTTTTCTTGTTGTACCGAGTTTGTTTGCTGCAATACTCAGCATGCCTCAACCAAGCAACCGCAATATTACTTTCTTCTCTCTCGCTCCCAACTGCAACAACCAAGAGGCTTTTTCTCTTCGCAAAAAAAATGTGCCAAAAGCCCCCTAATGTGTTGTATGCGAACTCCCCTACGAGAGCCGGCTAATTTTTCCTACATTAAACACATAAAACCTTCACATTAACCATCTATTTATACTAAATAGATACTAATTAACATAATCAAATAAATTACTTTAAACAAACTAGATAAACTAAACTAGTTATATAAAAATTAAACTATTTAATTCAAAACGTTATATTTTTATCACTTTTTTCTTTTTGTGCTTATCCTTTCATTTTCACATGTGAATGAGCTTCGTTTTGTTCTGTTCGATTGAATCATAATTAATCCAACATCTTTAATCCCTTGAATATCATCTTTTTTTTAACGGCAGATGAATATTATCATTATAAACTAACAAGTTGTTAGAAACAGTACATATGTAGGGGATATTTTATAAATTAAAATTACACCACGATTGTCATGTAACGTTTTCTAGTTTTCCCCTATGCTTAATCCATAAGAATGAGAGCGCTTTAACCTCTCCTACCAGTTCAGTATAAACCACAGCTTTGCTTTCAAACACCATCTTATTCCGGTATTTCCAAATGAAGTACATCACCACATATACTATCGCCTTTACTATTTTCCTTTGATGTTGGCCAAGCTGCCAAGAATCTATTTCTTTAACAAGATCACCTATGGAATTGGAGCGGAATATCGGTAATCGGCACCAATGCCGGATAGCCTCCCATACTGCATGCGCGTTCGGACAATGCATTGTTATATGGTCTATTGTTTCTGATAACCATCCACACGTAGGACATATAGACTGATTTGATATCTTTCGCTTTTGTAGGAGAAAAATCACCGGCAGTCTGTTTATAATTGCTCGCCAACATATCAGATTAACCTTAAGGGGGAGAAGGTTTGTCCATTCAGATTAACCTTGAATATCATCTACCCATATATTAATAGCCATATAAAAAGCATTAGTCCCTAAGGGATCATTTGTTGGCAAGATGCATTCAATTTATTTAATAAGTCGAAAATTAAAAAATATATATAACAAAGATAATATCAGATTCTTTTACACGCCTTCCCACTGGATGCGATTTTTAAATAAGTGTTAATTAATGTCTAAGTCTAACTAATCACTCAGGTTAGTATTCTAACCACGAGCGAAAAAAAAGACAAACGAATCCTTTCACTTGATGACAAGGTTCTACTTCCATCAAGAAACACATCTGTGCAAACCAACAACCTTCGATGAGAGTTGGTGAAGCATGCACACTTTTTGTTTCTTTCCATATATACTTTGATACTTATACATATAAATATAATAATAATAATATTACTATATTACTAATAATATACATTACCTTGTGGATATCTTATCCCATTATTAATTAAAGCTTATATTTTTTATCTGAAACAGTATATTGTTTTAATAAATTAAGTGATTAAGAATTAAAATTTTTTAAATTGAAAGTGTAAGAGAGTTTGCATATCAAAGCATTTGGGTATATGCATGTGTTAGCCAGAATTGAGCCACTTTGCCTTGGTATGACCACCACATCACATGGCTCAACAAGGTTGAACCCCGACTCGTCCCTTTCATGCATTCAGAACCATGGACCGCACTTAGTCATTATGTACTCGGTGCGATAAGTGAAACGTGGATGGTTACACATTTTATGATTTGATGGTAATTTATTTAACCACTAGTTCATTACTTTTATATTTGAAATGAACAATGTGAATCTAGGGGCCATAGTTAGTACCATTAACAAAAAGAGAGTTAGAGATATGATGTAGAAAAGTTGTTTAAATTTCTGTGTCGTCTATATTGTAAACTTTTACTTTGTAACATAACTTGGATAAAATCTTATGTATTATACTTGATTAAAGAAAATAATTAAATAGTTAATAATAACAACATAGATTTTTATAAAATAATATTTTGAGGTAATATATGATGATTAAAAAAAAAACGTATAATAAAATAATGATATCATTTTGTTAAACTTTTGTTTTTAAAAAGTTGTTTACGAAAATTTGTCATTTTTATAACAATATTGTTTAAAAAGTCCAGTTTTAAATATTTTTTAAATAAAATTATGTTCTTTATATTATGAATTATTACCATGGCAAGTGGATGAACTCTTTGTCAAACTTGTAGATAAGTTTACTATGCTACTTATCTACCAAAATAGTTTACCTTGTCTACCAAGTTGATTGATCTTTGTAGTATAAATACCACCTCAATGTAGAGGAGAAAATGCACCTCTTGTATACACTTTCATAAGTTATACATTTCTCTTCTTCTTGCTCTTGCAATTCTCTTTAAAGTTCTTAAGGTTATAACACTAATCTTGTGTTAATTATTGTGATATCATAACACGTTATCAGCACGAGAGCTCTTAACTCTAATCAAGAAGACTAATTGAGCACAAAGTCATCTACTAATCAAGGTGAGACCTTCATTAAGTAATAATATATAATATCTTATATTGAGAAGATAACTAATATAAATAAAATAAGCATAAAGGAGATCTTATTATGGACATTTTGATAACCATGGGACTACTAACAAACTAACTTTTATTTATGCATCTAACTTTTTGATTATGCAACTAACATTTTATATTATGTCAACTAACATTTATTTATGCATCTAACCTTTACTTAATCTTTATTTATACAACTAACATTTCCTTTTATGTCAACTAACATTTTGATTATATTGCTAACATTTATTCGTACTAACGTCTTATTCTTATCCTAATTTGTCGTTCTTATTCTTTTGTTTTTATAAACTAAATTCATATTTTTATAACATAATCTTATACTTATTTAAAAATTATTGTTGATATATACATAGACGACGATTATATAGCCGTTATGAACGGTTATATAGCCGTTGTAAACAATCACATAACCGTTACAAACGGTTATAATTTTAAACTATAAATTGATCACTATCAATTTATTTTCGTTTACAATAAACAGATCATCTCTCAAGTTTATCCAAGAAAATCTTTCAAAGATGATACACCCGGTTTTAATACTGGCAACCATAATGCTTATTTTAATTCTTATCCCCATTGCTGAACTACCACCCGAAGAATTTAAACTTTTCTTATTTCTGTATTTGTTCATAGCTCTACCGCTTTATTGTATCGCAATGTTTATTGATATATATGGATTCTAATAATCATCTTACTATTTGCTTAATTCTTGTTTAGAAATCAGAATGTCGAATATTGCAAAAATTGAATTCCCGGCTCTTAGTATTAATGGAGAAAACTATATGCCTTGGACGGCCCGTGTGAGAAGACATCTTAAATCAATGGGTGTCTTAGAAACAATACAAGAGGGGAATTTTTGTTCGGAGCAAGACAAGGCGAAAGCCGATGTCTTTTTACATAAACATATCGATGAAATGTTACAGTTTGAATATTCAAATTGTGAGGATCCGTATGTTTTATGGAAAGACTTACAAAGCAGATTTGATCATCAAAGGGAAGTTTTACTTCCTACTGCTAGAGATGAATGGAACAATCTCAGGTTCCAAGATTTTAAAAAAGTAAACGAGTACACATCTGCTTTGTTCAGAATATGCTCGACCCTCAGATTTTGTGGGCAAACTGTAACCGAGGAAGATATGTTGGAGAAAACTTTCTCCACATTTCATGCATCAAACATAAACTTGCAACAACAATATAGGTTGCAAAAATTTAAAAGATATTCTGATTTGAATTCATTTCTCCTCGTAGCAGAAAAAAACAATGAGCTCTTGATGAAAAATCATCAAGCTCGCCCCACAGGATCATTAGCAATTCCAGAGATAAATGTTGCTACTAAAAACTCTGGAAGAAAGTGGGGACGAGGTCGTGGCCGAGGTTCCTTTGATAAAAGTTACCTTAATAACCGAAACCATTCTTTTAAAGGTAATAATAATTACCGAGGTAACTTTTATAACCGTGGACGTGGTCGTGGCCGTGGATATGGCCGTGGTAGAAATCAAAGAACAGTTAATTACCACGCGCCACAAAACAATTCCAACCAGTACAAGGGGAATGAAGCTGGTAGGTCCGAAAACAATGGCACTTCCTGTTTTAGATGTGGTAGCACAAACCACTGGTCGAAGGCTTGTCGCACAGCTCCACATTTGTGTGAACTATACCAAGCCTCTCTTAAAAGAAAAGAGAAGGAAGTGAACCATATTGATAATTTTAATGATCTCAATGTTGAGTTAAACACTGCAGACTTTGACATAGACCTTTGAAACACATGTTGCTTTACCACAATAGTCATATGCAACAATTTAGTGTTTTCTATCTTTAATCATGTATTTTTCTTCATGTAATGTTTTCTTTTCGATTAAATAAAGTTTTGTTAAAATATAACAATTTCGTTGTTATTCACTTATTATTTTTCTTTATACTTTCAAGATTAAAATGAACATCACTGGAGCACAAGATCAAACAAATGAAGCAGATATATGTATAGCGGATAGTGGAGCCACACACACTATACTTAGATCTAAAAAATATTTTTATGAGCTTAAACCAACAAAAGGAATCGTTAATACAATATCAGGCCCTACAGACTGATAGAAGGAGTGGGAAAAGCTAATTTAGCATTACCAAATGGTACAAAGCTGATAATAGAAAATGCTTTATTTTCCCCAAAATCAACAAGAAATCTGTTGAGTTTCAAAAACATATATCATAACGGATATGATACTCAGTCAAGGACTGTTGATAATGAAAAATATTTGTATATCATAAGCAAAGATCAGATATTAGAAAAACTGCCAATGCTTCATCTGGTTTACATTATACACATATTAGTATGCCTCAGGCATATATGGCAGTTAAAGAAAAATTTTGTGATCCTGAAACACTTAACTTATGGCATGACAGATTAGGTCATCCAGGATCTACAATGATGAAAAGAATTATTGAAAATACTCATGGGCATCCATTGAAATATCAAAAGATCCCACAATCGAATAAAATTCCTTTGTGTACATCTTGTTCTCTTGGGAAATTAATCACAAGGCCTTCGCCTGTGAAAATTGAAAAGGAATCACCTTTGTTTCTTGAAAGAATTCAAGGAGATATATGTGGGCCAATTCACCCACCATGTGGACCATTTAGATACTTTATGGTTTTGATAGACGCATCAAGTAGATGGTCACATGTCTCTTTGTTATCAACTCGTAATGTAGCATTTGCAAAATTTCTTGCACAAATTATCAAATTACGAGCACATTTCCCTGATTATACTATTAAAAGGGTGAGACTTGATAATGCTGGTGAATTCACATCACATGCTTTTAATGATTATTGCATGTCTGTGGGAATTATTGTTGAACACCCTGTTGCTCATGTACACACACAAAATGGCTTAGCTGAGTCGTTAATCAAACGTCTACAACTAATAGCTAGACCATTAATAATGAGGACAAAACTCCCTGTGTCTATTTGGGGTCATGCAATTCTTCATGCTGGATCACTAATTCGTATGAGACCAAGTGCAAATCTTAAATACTCTCCGTTACAACTTGTTACTGGTAATGAGCCAAACATTTCCCACCTTAGAATTTTTGGGTGTGCTGTATATGTCCCTATTGCACCACCACAACGCACAAAAATGGGTCCTCAAAGAAGGTTGGGAATATATGTTGGATATGAATCAGCTTCCATCATAAGATATCTTGAACCTTTAACTGGAGATGTATTTACAGCACGTTTTGCTGATTGTCACTTTAACGAGTCAGTTTTCCCGGCATTAGGGGGAGAAAAGAAAAAACAAGAAAATGATGTCTCATGGTATGTTCCTTCCTTATTGCATCTTGATCCAGTAACTAAACAACGTGAGACAGAAGTTCAAAAGATAATACACCTGCAAGAAATTGCAAATCAATTACCTGATTCATTTACTGATACAAACAGAGTTACTAAATCTCATATACCAGCTGCTAATGCTCCAGCTCGAGTTGAGATTCCAAATGAGCAAATAGATAACACAATGGCTCATGAATCTAAAAAACGTTTGAAACGAGGAAGACCAATCGGTTCCAAGGATAAAAATCCTCGAAAAAGAAAAACTCATGAAAAGGAAGTTGACAATAAAGTGAATGATCTTGATGAAACGCTACATACCAAAACCTCTCATGGGGAGGATTTGGATGAAAATAACAAAGAAATGTCAATTAACTATGGTCACACAGATATCTTACGGAATCAAGATGAAATGGAAAGTATTGATGAAATATTTTCTTATTCTGTAGCAAGTGACATCATGAGTGGAGATGATGATCCTGAACCACAGTCAGTTAGTGACTGTAAAAATAGACATGATTGGGATAAATGGAAAGGAGCTATGCAAGCTGAATTAGATTCACTTAACAAACGAAAGGTTTTTGGGCCTATTGTTATTACTCCGATGTCCATAAAGCCTGTAGGGTATAAATGGGTTTTTGTACGAAAACGAAATGAGAAAAATGAAGTTACAAGATATAAAGCTAGACTTGTAGCTCAGGGTTTTTCACAAAGGCCAGGGATTGATTATGAGGAAACATACTCCCCTGTTATGGATGCAATAACCTTTAGATACTTAATCAGTTTAGCAGTCTCTAAAAATTTAGAGATGCGTCTTATGGATGTTGTCACAGCTTACTTGTATGGATCACTAGATAGTGACATTTATATGAAAATTCCTGAAGGTTTTAAATTTCCCGAAGCATTAAGCTCAAAGCCTAAGGAAATGTATTCCATCAAATTACAAAGATCCTTGTATGGACTCAAACAATCTGGAAGGATGTGGTATAATCGTTTGAGTGATTATTTGACAAGTAAGGGATACACAAGTAATCTTATTTGTCCATGCGTCTTCATTAAGAAAACAACATCAGGATATGTGATCATAGCTGTGTATGTTGATGATCTAAATATAATTGGGACGCAAAAGGAAATAAATGAAGCAATTGCTCTTTTAAAGAAAGAATTTGAAATGAAAGACCTTGGAAAAACCAAATATTGTCTTGGTTTGCAGATTGAGCATATGCATAATGGAATACTTGTACATCAGTCAACTTATACTGAGAAACTCTTAAAGCGTTTCAATATGGACAAAGCAAATCCTTTAAGCACACCGATGGTTGTTAGATCACTCAATGTTGATAATGATCCATTCCGTCCTTGTGAAGATAATGAAGAGGTCCTTGGTCCAGAGATACCATATCTCAGTGCAATTGGAGCTCTTATGTATCTTACTAACTGTACGAGACCTGACATTTCTTTTGCAGTTAATTTGTTAGCAAGATTTAGTTCAGCTCCTACTAAACGACACTGGAACGGGATTAAACATGTTTTTCGATATCTTCGAGGTACTATTGATTTAGGCTTGTTTTATCCTAATAATTCAAAAGAAGGGTTGGTTGGTTATGCAGATGCAGGTTATTTATCTGATCCCCATAAAGCAAAATCTCAAACTGGATACGTATTTAAGAATGGAGGAACTGCGATTTCATGGCGTTCTCAGAAACAAACACTCGTTGCGACATCCTCAAATTATGCTGAAGTCATTGCACTACATGAAGCTTCAAGAGAATGTGTATGGTTAAGATCTATGACACAACTTATATCAACTTCTTGTGGATTGGAGAAAGATGAAAACGCAACACCAATCTATGAAGATAATGCAGCTTGTGTCTCACAAATGAAAGAAGGGTATATCAAAAGTGACAGAACAAAACATATACCACCAAGATTCTTTTCATACACTCAAGATCTTATTAAAGATAAAAAGGTTGAAATGAGATACGTTCAATCAAGCAACAATTCAGCTGATCTTTTCACAAAGGCACTTCCTAAAACAACTTTTAGAAAACATGTTTATGATATTGGCATGCGGCACGTACATGCAATGTAATGATCTACAAAAGACAATTTGAGGGGGAGTTTTAAGCTGCACTCTTTTTTCCTTAGCTAAGGTTTTTTCCCACTGGGTTTTTCTTTAGCAAGGTTTTTAACGAGGCAGTACTTAAACTCTTGAAGTTTGAAAAGTGTCATCCAAGGGGGAGTATTATGAATTATTACCATGGCAAGTGGATGAACTCTTTGTCAAACTTGTAGATAAGTTTACTATGCTACTTATCTACCAAAATAGTTTACCTTGTCTACCAAGTTGATTGATCTTTGTAGTATAAATACCACCTCAATGTAGAGGAGAAAATGCACCTCTTGTATACACTTTCATAAGTTATACATTTCTCTTCTTCTTGCTCTTGCAATTCTCTTTAAAGTTCTTAAGGTTATAACACTAATCTTGTGTTAATTATTGTGATATCATAACACTTTAGAAAATTTTATTTATTCAAAAGATCAGTTTTTAAATATTTTGTATTTAAAAAAACTGTATTTTAAAGAGATATTGTTTTGTTATAAAACTATTCAAAAAGTGAACTGAAGCAATATAAAAGTGAACTATTCAAAAAAGTAGTAATAATATATCTCATCACTTGTGCAAAGCTGTCCTGTAGATAACGCCCGGAAAAAAAAAACGAAAAAAGAGAAAGGAACCTGACCAAGAATAGAACTCCTGCCAGATAGGAAGATGAAGAAATAACAAACCATCAGGCTCCAATTGTGTTCCTTTTCTGAAAACAAAATTTTTAAGGTCTGCTTAAAAAAATCAAAGGTGTTTCAACGGATTTTGATCCCGTAAATCAGGGGCGTCTCAACGTTTTTAGAGGCCTAAAACTTAAATGAAATCGAAGGCTTTTTAAAACTTTGGTAGCGTTTAGTATGCATGAATGAATGGCGGAATGGAATGAACCATTGAGAGTGAATAACAAAGACATGTTTGGTTGGTGAAAGGAATGAAATGAATCATTACATAGTAGATTCCATTCCCTAAAATTCATTCCATCCACCCCCTCTTCTTTTTTTTCATTCCATCCCTTCTTCCATCATTATTCACCACATCACTCACTCACCCACCACAACAACAACCAACACCACCGCCGGAGCTCGCCACCGCTGGAAACCATCGAAGGCCACCACCCCCATCGGGAACCACCACCGGCCACTTCCGTCGCCGGAAACCATGGCCACCGGAAGCTACCGCCAGCCACCGCCGCCGCCGGAAACCATCGTCGTCCATCGCCGCCGCCAGAAACCAACGCCGGGCACCGCCGCCTCAGGAAACCACCGCCGGCCACCGCCGCCTCAGGAAACCACTGCCGCAGCCAGAAACCAACGCCGATCACCGCCGCCGTCGGAAACCACCGCCGCCGGAAACCATCACTATCATAACCACTTTTACATTTCATTAATTTGTTTTTTCATGCCTAACAAACAACATAAAGTAATGATTAATTTATTCCTAAAGGGTAACCAAACATGACAATGAAATGTAATGATTCATTTCATTCTCTCACCCATTCCATTCCTTCGTTCATTCCATTCCTTCGTCCATTACATTACCCCATACCAAACAGACTCTTTATTTTTAAAAGCTCTCATGTTTTGAAGCACAAACACTAGTTGATTCATGATTCCTAAATCAGTTTATTCAAGACAAATCCTAATTGATTCAATAATATTATATTCTAATAAACTATAACAAGTAAAAAGCTAAAACAAATAAACAATTAGAAATCTGCAAATCAAATAAAAAGAAGCATATGCAAAACTAAAACAAAATTAGAACAAGTAGCAATTAACAACTTGTCCATAGAACAAAGAATTTAAGAAAAACAATTAACAATACATTAAGCAATTTACCTTATTTAGAGAGAGAATCAATCAATAAAAGAACCTGCTTAGCCTCTAATCGTGAGTCTGTTACTCCGCTAGATGTCTAGATGAAATCGAAGTTTAAAGGCTTCTTAATTACAACAAAATCAAAGAAGCAAATTGTAACTCCACATGATGAAATTAGAGAAGCAAACGAAGGTTAGGGGGTTCTTATTCGTGACTCCAGTGAAGAAATCAAAGTTCTTGGTGGTTGGGTTCGCTTGGGGCAAGCAATATCATAGGCGAATGATGAAATCGAAGGTGCGTGGTTGTATATCTTAACCTTCCGACTTTGTTCGTCTCTTCGTTTCTACTCCCCCCGCCCCAACCCCCCAATCACGAATTGGCCAATAGCCTGTGTTGAAGATTTATGACCTGCTGACATTGGTTTCCTTCTTTTTTTCTAGTTTAGTTAATTTTGGGCTTAGACTGAGAATAGGCTATACAATACGATTACTTTTCGGTGGCCTATTAGAATGGATGTGCTTAAAGCCCTAGTTTATTTTTTAAAATTGTTGAACCGCCCCTGTCGATAATCTTAGTTTTGAGTAAACAAATAAAAAGAAATTAATTGATTAGCTAAAAATAAAGACTAAAAAAGTACCCTTTTTGATAAATAATTTTAAAACTACACATTTATGGTAAATAACTTTTACAATTACACTCTTTGGTTAAAAAAATTCCATTTATTTATTAGAGGTTTTCGAGCGGTTTTTTAAAATGTAAAAAATGGCACACTTTTGGCTTGTGCCTTTGTGGTATTTGGACTTTTGGAGCAATTCTTTAGAAAATAATTAAAGAAAAAATCGTACACTTTTGAAGCGGTTTTGTTGTGGTATTTGGAACATGGAAGCTTTCATAGTGAAACTGTAACCAATTTAATGATACATATAATATAAATATGATTTTCAAATAGAAGTCGTGAATTGTTATTTTCACGGGTAGAGAGAGGGGTGAGCACGATATGGTTAAAGTCATTTTTAAATGAAACCGTCGGTGTGGTTAATATCATTTTTATAACCACAACCGAGACTGCTAGTGCGGTTAACCATACTTTGGTTAACGTTGGTTGTGGGTCAGTTACAGTTAATACGGTTAACTAACAAATATATCTAGCTTGTTATTTTAGATAAAAATATCAACTAATAAATTTTATTGGTTGAAGTTTAGACCAACTAAAATAAAAGTATGCACGATACGGTTTAATTTTTAAGCTTTCACCGAAACTAAAACTGAAGTAGGGATGTGCATGATGCAAACCACTGAAAATATATTAAATAGCAAGTAGTTAGTATTGTATCGGTTGTTTTACATTTACATACAACATTTTAGATGTAATTAATTACATAGTTATACATATCTCTTTTTGTGTTATAAACTTTTTTTAATCTACATGTTAATGTTAAAAAAAGTTATATTTTTATTATCTGAAGAAAAAGTTAAATTTTCCGGTGCTACTTGGTTAATACGGTTAATTCGTACATAAAACCGAAACCGAACTATAAGATGCGGTTAGTCACTAATACCTTAACCAAACCATATGTTATTGTTTGATTCGAATAAATCGGTGAATTTAGTTAAATCAATTATTTGCTCACTCTTACGTTGAGATTCAGGCCATACTATTCTTTTATTTTAAGTAATCAGTTACCTTTACAGTAAATAAAAGTGTTTTCTCTACTCAATTGTGGATATTTTTATGCAAACTAAGATCTATCCGTTTACGTGATAACCACGTGGACACCGCAGCAAACAGAAAACTACACGTGTTCCCTTCACGCCACGTGTCACCCAAACAACACACACCGTCACACCACCTGCCACGGTTTCCACCCCCCACGTCTCTTCTTCAAACACGTGGAAGTTCATCTCCTTAAAAACCACCCTATATATACCAAAAATTCTCTCTTAATTCTTAATATCATACAACATATTCCCAAATCAACCAAAAAACATCATCAAAAAATGGCATCACAACAAGATCGTCGTGCAAGAGAAGACGTGAGGGCCAAAGAACTGCGGGCGGAGGAGGCCGCCAGAGCCGCCGCCGACGAGCTCCACGACATCAACAAACAAAGAGACGTCAGCGGTGGCGCCGCCCGTGAAGTGGTGGTGGAGCACCACCACACACCGCCGAACGACAACCGTACAGGCATCATCGGCAGCATATTCCAGTCGGTTGCAGGGACTCTCGGCAGCGCAAAAGACGCCGTCACCGGAAAGACCCACGAAACCGCCGAAAAGGCGACAATCGTCAGCAGAGAAGCTGCAGAACGAGAAAAGCGAAACAAAGAAGACACGAGTCGAAAAATAAGCGAATACAAAGACAATGCAGCTGAGAAATCAAAGGAAAGTGTAGATTCAACAGCCCGAAAGGCGAAAGAGGCGAAAGATTACACCGTAGATAAGGCGAAACAAGCGAAAGACACAACAATGGGGAAAATGGGCGAATATAAAGACGAAGTTGCTGAGAAATCAAAGGAAGTTGCTGATGCAACATCCCAAAAGGCAAAAGAGGCGAAAGATTACACCGCTGATAAAGCGAAACAAGCGAAAGATACAACAATGGGAAAGATGGGAGAATACAAAGACTACAGTTCTGATAAGGCGAAAGAAGCTAAAGATTACACAGTTGATAAGTCTAGAGAAGGTAAGGATAGTGCTGTTGGTAAATTGAGTGAATTGAAGGATAAAGCTGTGGACTTTTTAACAAGCAAGAAAGATGAGAGTGAAGATAAGATGAGAGGATCGTATGAGACTGAAGAAGAAGCTAGAAGGAAGATGGAGACGATGCGTTTGAAAGAACAGGGGTATGAGGCTAAAGGCACTAGTATGGAGGCTGCTACTGGAGGAGATCGTGGGGATATGGTGAGGGATAGTGCGGAGATGTTTAGGAAAGTGGATGAGATGAGTGGTCAGACGTTTAATGATGTTGGTGGTATGGGTGATGATGATGGTGGAGGGAGTCGAGAAGCTGGTACTGTTTATCGAGTTCAACTGAAGAAAGAGAAGAAGTGAAGATTGGTGTGTATGTTTGGTTTTGAGTTTTTGTTTGTGTAGAAATGTATACGTGTTTTCTTTGTGTATGAGTATGTAAGTTTTGTGTTGTATAAGGATCTGTCTTTACCTAATACGTCGTGTTAAAATACCTAAAAGGTCGGTTTAAGTGGAGTTTGTAAATCGGATAAAACTGTCATATATTATTATGGTTTTATGGGCCAAAAAATGTAAATATGAAGTCTTGGTGATCAATAAAAAATCATAGAAGGTGAGGGACTAGTATTTGATCATTTTAAAACTTGATTAATAGTTGATTAGTTGGATCATGGATGCAACGCCGAGAAATGAAAAAGACTCCAATATGAAGTGTTGATTAGAACGGCGGTCGAACCGGAAATGGAAACCAAAATATAGAACCAATGCGGTTGTTTAAAGTTCTCATTTAAACTGGTCAGACTTGTCGAATATAAACCAGACTTGTAAATATAAACCGTTCTCAATTAAACCGGTCAGACTTCTCAATTAAACCGGTCAGACTAGTTACAAGTCGTCAGACCGGATCTTATATTTCGCCTTTGATATCTTATCTTTTTAATTAATTTTTAAATAAATTATAATACATATATTAGTTAATATTCACCTTAAAACCAATGATTTCACGACCGGATCGGACTGGCCGGTCCGACTAGGATTCTGTTGGGCCACCGGTCCGATCCACCCCAAATCGTTTCATTCTTCAAGAATTGGCCGGTTCGAACCGTTTCGGCGGTTGAACCAGGAACCGATTTGGATCGGATTTTTCAATTTTAATTTTTTTTTTTTATTTTATGGGTTTCAACTTTTAAGTTTTTAAAATTTCTTTTTATTTTAATGGGTTTAACGGGAAGGTCGGATGATAAATTTCAGTGTTGGATGTATAATTATTGTTGAGTTTTATATATAACTATAAAATATACATATTAAATACTTATATTGAATTATATATATAACTATATGTGTAATATATATATATTGACGTTATCTGGTTCTTAAATCCAGACGACCAGTTCGCTATCCGACCCGTTTCTAAAAGCATTGCTTAAAACGGTCACCTTAAAATATTTACTTTTGAACCGAACATACACAAAAAATTAACCTTTAGAGATATGATGTCATGTGATTTCAAATCCTAAAATCCAGTCCAATTAGCGAATCTTTGACCATCGGGTTCTGAAATCGGAATAGTTACTAATATGTGTTCTTAGGGGAATATTAAGCGAGCGATAGAAAAAAAACGAGCGGATAACATCATCATTATGTACGAGCTTAATGAAGTAATGCGGCCTTTTAAAAGTGATCTTTTAAATAAGTTTGTCTTTTCCTAATAGTTACATGTACTAATAAAAATATAGTTTTGACAAATGTAACTTCAGCTAATGCAACATTTGAAAAAAGGTTGTTTGAGTATTTTCAAAGTTTAATACAACTTTTTATTAGCTTAATTTTATAGTAGTGCTCACTTTTCTTGATGCGGTTGGTCGCCGTAGTTCCAGTCGATTGACTAATTAGAAGCCAAACCAAACCACCTGACATCTATACAACACTAGGATTCAGCTTAATAAAAAGATTCAAATCAAGTGTTTCCACAAACCTCTAAGCTTGAAAACGTGTTAAAAATTTTGATACGTTATTTTTCTTGAACCGAACGAGCTCATTCTGGGTTCTAGACCCAACCAAATAGATACGCCTTTAAAATGATCCATTTTGACTCGAAACTAATTTATCAATGTAGTAATCGAGTAACTCATGGCAATCAGTGGTAATTTAGGTAATCAAAACTTGGTGCATAGAAAGGAAGCCTAATTACATTTACAGTAACAATTACAATATATATAAAACATAGATGTCGGTTACGACAGCAACCAATGACGTTATCACAGTCAGGGTAATTTAGGTATTTAAAACCCGTTGCTTCTATGATTGGTGAAGTGCTCAAGTACAACACCAAATACATGTTGTACAATATATAATCTATCGTTTAAAGCTAACAAACAGATGTACAACTTCTTTCATTGAACCGTCGGTGCCAAAGCCATGGCATCTGCTTCGCTTAGTGCCGACACCAGCAATCACACGCTACGTAGCGGAATGAATGTTAAGGAACCAGAAGAACTAATTATCAATAATGACATTTCATTTTTGCTTGTTTAAATATCATGATGTTTTTTTTTTATAAAAGTAAACTTTAACCCATAACATGTAAAAAGGTAAGAAAGAGGTAGCAAAAACAAAACAATGTGGTGGAATGGCAGCCTTATTAATCATGTGTAATGAAGTTGGAGGGTTCCAATTTGTAGCGCACAATACAATCATGATGATTCATGAGAGGACCCAGGTGATCCGATCCTAAAGATATGTGGACCCTCACCACTATGCAACCCACGTGTCACGTCTTAGATGCTCATCATCATCTTCATGATACTCTTCGTACAATTAACGCAAAGTGAATGAAAATAAAAAAGATGCTCCTTTTCTTCCTCTATTTGGAAACCCATGTGCAAATCTACTGTTTATATTCATCTCCCATTGCATGATATCCAGTTAATTTGTTTGATTAATGAAAATATCGTTATAGAGAATTGCTTGTTATTGTGTGTTTAAGGTTAGTGTTGGATTTAATCAACTTTAACCATATTACGTAATAATTAAACACACACACATACCCACATACGTGAATCTTACACCAATTAATAAACTAAAACCAACTTTGCTCAAAACCCATCTTAACTTGTTACCTACGAGACCCGACCCGACCCGACCCAAGTTGTCTATTTTGCCATGTATAACGCCTCTTGTTTTCTATAAATGATTGATTTTACAAAGGTGGTGTAATTTTAAAAATAATAACGGCAAAAACCATTGTTTTGATCGAGAATAAATTTTATGAAATATCCACCACAAATTAATTGTATGAAATAAATTACTACTTCAAATATATCTTTTTCCTTGTATGCTAAATATGTCCAAATTTACATAGATATCACGTTAGAAATACAAAATATAGACTGATTATTTTGTAACACTTAGAATCTTAGATCAGGTGTGGTGTCATATCTAGAAAAACGAACTACTAGATGGCTTCGTTTTCTCTACCTACGACCTTTTATAAAATTTTGTTTGACCAACTGATAAACTATTACCATCAACATTATTAATTATTAATACTCATATATGAAACAAAAATATACATGATTAATGTGGAACTTGGGTATATATTTTCTCTCGTTTGATCGATTAGCAAACTTCAATGAAACGTCAATCGGTTTCTTCCTAGCTAGCTCTCTCTTTAAAGTTTTTTTATTGATAACATGTTACGTAAATCTGAAAAGTACATCATAGAGTTTCTGCGAACTATAACGGATATTATTCATCTTAAAAGAAGTATATTGATAGTTACAGAGATAGATAACTCAATAAAATATTTTTTAAATAATATAATCTACCAAAATTAAATTAACACAACTAACATTTTAACATTTATTATCCATAACACATAAAAGTGCACCAAGGATTTTAGTAGACATTTTACTATTATATCTAAGCATTTGTATTTCAAAAGGATTTAGCGAGTTTCTCTATTCGTTACTTAGAAGATATAAATTAATTATTCAATCATGCATGATGCTTCATGACCAATACGAATATAAAATGTTCAAAGAAAAAGTCTTTGGAATTAATTAATTCTATATTTAAGATATGATTAACATTTCTTGTAAGAATATATAAGTATAAAAATAGGTTTACATCATCATTAACATGTTACATCAAGTTCTACGTAGAAGTTCTTATTGACAAGTTGATAGCAAAACCTTTTATGATTAATATTGTAATCTACAAGTCAAATCATCGGAATGACAAGCCAACTCCCTAAATAAGAAAATTGAAACAATTGGAATTCCTTAGCAGGTGAAATTAACACAAAATATTTTTAAGTTTAAAGGATTTAATAAGTGACAAGTTTAATTTTAAGCACTATCAACAAGAAACCAAATTTGTTAGAAAAAATCTTTATTCGCTACCTGATCAGTATGAGTAGACCATCATCTAAACGGCTCAGGAGTTCATGTTTGAGACTAGTTGACAAACGTCTTTAGGTTGTCAGGATTCAAAGTTTAAGAATTAAAGAAACCTAAAAGAAATATTTAGTCATGGTGTAACAATTATTCAAGAATTAATTAAATTCTTTTAATAAGGAATTAGTTAAAAATGTAGTCGTTTTTTGTGGTTGTTACCAACATAATGTTTGACATTTAGTTGAGTAAACGATTGTCGATTTTGGATGACTTGTCGATTAATTGATATAAAACCGTTCATCCCCTTTGTGCACATTAATTAACCGAATCTAGTATTTAAATTATTAGTCACGATTAGTATAATTCTTGATTGGAACAGTTTAACTTGAATGAATAACAAAACTACAAATTGTAATAATAAAGTTTGTACTAATCCAACAAGACAAATAGTGATGAAATTAGCAAGCTGGCAATCAAGTGAATCTACATAATTACATCTCTCATTTGAAAGTGAAACGGAATATAAACTATTCTTATTTATTGCATCGTACAAAATGCGTCAAATTTATTCATTATTTTTTTTTATCAACTGATATATTACTCAATAAGACTAACTAGCTTTTTTACCCGTCGCGTGTTGCCGCGACATCGTACGTTGCGTGATAGTGTATAAATTACAATCGACTCGATTCGTTTTCGAACTATATTTACGTCAATATGTAGAGTGACTCGAATTTATACCGTTGAATGAAAACGTATTATATTAGACCCGACTTTTTTCCAAACAAAACATATGTTGAAACATTTATATTTGACTCGTGTCCAAATTAAGTTTATGTCAAAACGCAGAGTAAACAAAAATATATTATATTTGATCCGACGCGTTCCCAAACAAAACTTACATCGAAACGTTTAAATTTGACTCAACTAATATCTAAACAAAATTTACATCAAAACGTAGGCGTTTGTCGAAAAATAGTTAAGCCGAGTCACATCTGATTAGGTCCTAACGATGATGAACTCGAATTTATATTTTACAGAAGTAAATCCGGAACTTTAAAAACTTAATGGGGTCAAAGTGATATTTTTTAAAGTTTTACAAAAAGTTTAAGGGCAAAAAGTGTCAAATAAAGAAAGTGGAAGGGTTTTTTTGGCCGGTGGCATATGCCACCGACCTTTGCAAATAAGTATAGTAATAATATATAATATATGTTAAAAGGTACATATACAACATTATAATACACATTTCATTTAGAAAATGACCATGGACTTTAATTACATTTTTCAAAATAGGATGTAACTTGTATATATAAATCTTATATAACTTCTAGAGTGTTACGTGACAAATGTTACGAGACGGGTATGGAGGTTTGGATTTCTTCGGTGTGACCAGGTGGCTTTGGGGCTTTCTCGTTGTAAAATGCTCGTGAGTCAGGGGTGATGGTCATACGAGTATCATCAAATTACCGTATAAAAAGGAACATAAAAGATGTTTACTCATTGTACCATATAGTTCTTTCTAAACAAAATAATTAACTTTGAACAAATAATTAACCTTTTATAACCCATATAAGCCTATACAAGTCGTATAATTTGTTATTCACTTTTTAAAAAAAATATTACAAAGAGCTAGTGACTTTGTATTTACTTATCACTTCGATTGAATTCATTCATTTGTTAAAATGTGACAAGTGTAAGAGGTTGATATTTGTATTTTCTCCACCTCGTTTGGAGGAACAAGTTTTCAGATAAGCAGGTCTGTTGTGGTCAGATATGTCAATATGTCATGTCTTTGTAAATTGGGCCTAAACAGCCCATGGTCTGAACGGGCTCTATCCACACCTCTGAGTTTGACTATTAAACCCAGATCATTAAATTCGACCTCATAAATGTTAAATGTTATTGTCATAAAGGTACACAGTACGCTTGAATGGTTAAATGAATATACAAAACTCGGTTAGTATAAACTTACCTCTTTAGAGTAAAAGTAGAGAGATTAAATGAAAATTTTAGTAGGAGGAAGAGGTATATATTCAGTAAAAGTAACAGGACGAAATGATTTTTACACCACCTACAATTAATATATTTTTAGTAAAGGGAATTTAATTAGGGGTAGGTTCAACGTATCTCTAAATTTTTTCTTGTAGTCCCTTATTTAATTATAGAAATTTTAAAACGTTTGAGTTTAATTATTGAATTAATATAGTCTTTAATCATACCATTTTATAGCCTATAAGCAAGTGTTGGTTTGATTCTAATGGCAATATGTTAATTATAGACCAGTTGGTAATTTGGTATTTGGTAGTCTATCATACACATTATGGGCTTCAAATTGTTACCAGTCTTTGGATTTACAAGTTTAATTTCCGCCAATATGAACCTTGATAATAAGCCAATTTTAGGCCCATTATACTTGGGCTTTATTCAGTTGCTACTACACTTCTACAATAAATAAAAGAAAAAATGCTTGTATTCTTTTGTATTTTACTTTTTCTGAATAAAAATTTGTATAATTGGGAGCTCTATTATTATATGTAAGATTAGATAATTTTCAAAAGAATTTGGAAACTTAAAGCAATAAATTTGTATCGTAATCGAATTACAAGTTGAAATTAATGAATTCTATTAGTCATCATTATTTGAAATTTGTATCAAGATGACACGTTTCGTTTTTGATCAATATTCTGATATACACCTACGCGTAATCAAGAACAATTGTTTAACAATCGGCAGGGAAATTTCCATACTCGAAAAAGGATATAAAGGAGTTATTATACTGTGTTTATTTTGTTAAATAATGAAAATTATTACCGAGAAGGTTACCTTATAAGATATAAAACATTTATAAGGGAACCGTAATAAAATTAATATGAACATGAGCTCAATAATGAAAATCTTAATCTGATATCCATTCTAATACAATCATGCAATGGGAATGGAAGGTAACCATAAGCTCATAGTATAAAACATAAAACTAATAGTAAGAGAAACTTATTTTGATCACGGTCCGTGATTTGAATGTCCAAGCTTCTACCAACAAATCCATAATCAGCTTGATTTTACCATCCATGGTCTTCAATAATAGCGATCCCGTAATCCTGCAAGAGGCGTGCAACAAGTTGGTGCAATGGTGGCGGGGTGGTGACGTGGAGCAAAATGGTGTGTCGCATCATAATGCTAAAGAAAAGTCACGTGTGGCGGCGTGTGAATGGTTGGTTTGATGATAGCTTTCGATGGTTGGCTAATTAGATGGATGTGGTTGCTATGGTGGTGACGTTGAGACGTAAGAATTTCTCGAGCGTTGAGAATAACGGACAAAATCTTTAATAAAACTAAGTTTTATTCGAATAAAAATTAATAAAATAAAAGTATATTAGAAGTAAATCTTAAATTTATAATTTTCAAAATAACAAATTTGAGAAATAATAAGAAAAAGAAAATATCGACTTAGACTTGCTTACCATAATGTTTGGATGACATTGGATAAATCACTAAGATTGATTTAGTTATTTTTTTTATATTATAATATATACTCAAAATTACTACAAATTATTCTACATCATGTTTAAAATTCAACCTAGAACTTCGACTTCCTATTCAAAAGGCATGAGCTTATACCAAGTGAGGCTAGTCTCATATTGGTAATTGATTTAGTTATATGATGGTTTGTAGATTTGAATCAGAATCATGTTTCAATTTCTAGAGTTTTAACTATTAGCAGGTTAATCTAGTATAATTTTATATTCTTTTAAGTTATTTATTTGCAATCAACCATATAAAGTTTAATTTAATTTGACTTTTCATTTATTTATTTACAATCAACCACGAATAGTTAAAGCCTTAAACCCCCTAAAATGGATATTGCAATTTTGCAAGTATTGTCAAGGATTAGTGACCATGATAGAAGTAGTTTGGATTCACACTACAAGCACATTTGTTTTATAAAACCATTGATTCAAAGGACTAGCATTAGTCACAATTTCAAGGCATGATACGTATATTTAAAGTGACATTCTTATGATAAATTATGTCACTTCCATACAAGACATTAAAGATTTAAATCTTGTGACATATGCAAAGGATTATGATAATAAACAAAATATAAGAACCGATAATAAACTCTTATATTCATTCATATAATAACTTTTAACCAGTAATCAACATAGTGTAATTTTGTTATAGGGTTCTCATCATCTAAGTAAATATAACAGACACTTTGTTAAAACTTTGAAGTCATAGCAATCATGATGAAAACAATGAACATAGAAACAACACACATGATTCTATTATTAAGTGTTAAAATCAAATTAAAAATCTTAGAACGCCAACGCGTCAAGTAATGAAAGTGCCTAACGTTTCAATTGGCCAACATTGTCTTATGAGTACGACAGACAAAAACCCATTGATTTGATTGATTTGAAGAGTTGATATTTGGTTTTGTTTAGAATTTGGTACCGAAAGTACCATTATTGAGGAATAATCTTTTTTTGAATTGTTTTTTTCTCTTTTGAAAAAGCATTTGATTTCTTGCTCACTCATTTTGACATCAAAATTCCTAGAAAATAAATTGTGGCCATTAATAGTGTTGTGACTCTCTTAATTTTCTTGATCTCAAGTCTCTTTCACATGCACTTGTTGGTATATACATCCTTCACACACATGCGGTCCTAGTTTTTCTTTTTAGAGAAATATTGTGGTTAAAATTGACAATTAGTTCAATTAATTCAATATTGTCTCAAGTAATATATATTTACCTTCATTTTAATATTAATATGCTATTGGTAGAACACTTCATGCAAATATGCAATGAATGACTTTTAACCTATTTTGTAACTATGCACGCAAATATGCAATTCACCGTGTAAAAGAGAGAATAAGCAAATATGATGATGATAAAGTAATTCCCGTGTTTTTAAATATTTTTAAATATTTAGTGATTTTCATTAAACTATTAAGCAAAGATATATAAAATTAAATGCGAAAAGGTTAGAGTATGTAAGATCGTTTAAGCAAATCGAACGAAAATATAACTCAAATTCAAGTAAATTCAAAATCAAATTACTCCACAATTTAACCAAATAATAAATACATTAAAAACAAAAGAAATGAAAATCAAATGAAGTATAAATAAATAGTTCGTATTTGGTGTGCCGCGATGGACCGAAACCGCATCAACTTTGAAGACATTGATCAGGGTTTTATGGCATTAGGTTTAACACCATATATGAGCTGTTTTTATTATAAAATACACGTTTTAAATATTAATAGAATAAGTAACATCTATTTATTAGTTAATTCATACATACAGCCTCATTGTCATACGAACTACTAATCATTTACGAAAGAGGTCAACTGTTGTGAAATATCTAGAATGTACTCATTATTGCTTTCTGCCCACCATGCTCGATCTATATTGGTAGTTTTATATATACACATATACTTATAGACACATACAGATGGGAGTTATTGTTCGTCTTATGATTAACAAGTTAGGCGTAAGAGAGTCATCAAATTTACAACACGTCTTTTAAGACGATGGGCATATGCATCGATATAAATTCACGTCACTTACTCACAACACACTATTAATGTTACCAGAGCCGGTCCCGAGAGTCTTCGAATAATTTTAGGCCCTAGGCGAGTAGAATAAATGGGCCCTATAATATAGTGTCAATAACCAATATGTTAAATATATATAATACGACAAATAATTGTTTTACCAATAAATAAAAGTATTGTAGCAAAATAATCTAATTTACTTACTTAACCGAATCGAAAGACTCTTTTAGCGTTTTTTACTTGAATTTAGATTGGATCGACTAAACTAATTAAAATGTTAACGGATCCTAAGTTTCAATTGATCAAGATAATTAAATTGTTATTGGTTAATAACCTATAGTTGTTTTTATATATGCATACACTAGGATACAACCCGTGTATTACACGGGTTGAATTAAAAAATATTAAATAGTTATTAATGAATAATAAGAAACCGTAAAATATTATTTTGATATAAGATATAACTGAAATTATGTATGAGTAGTTACTTTGATTAATTGATAAAATATTTATATTATTTCTAAAACTTTCGTTATAAAAAATTATTGTTTTGATAAAAATTTCATTTTTATCTATATTTTGTTGTTTAAATACTTCGGGTTTATTTTGTAAAATTATTTTATATATAAAAAGAAGGATTTTAAAATAATTTCATTATTATAAAAAGTGTCGTTGTTTTAGAAAAAAATCATAGTTTTAGAAAATTTTGTTTTTGAAAACGTGTATTTTTTAATCAAAGTATGTAGTTTTTATTTAATGAAAAATGTCTTTTAATATTATTAATTTAATAAGAACTTAGATTTATAATATAGAGAGAGAAAGAGAAAAAATTGGAAATTAGTTATTTGATTTTTTTAAATGAAATAATTAGTTTAGGCGGGAAAATAAATTGGAGAGTGAATGTGATAATGACATGTGTCAAAAAGTGTAAAGGTTTATTAGTATAGATATATAATATAACTTTTTTAAAATTTCGGGCCCCTGATGAGATTGGGCCCTGGGCGGTCGCCCACCATGCCCACCCTTAGGGCCTCCCATGAATGTTACAACCATGTTATTCATGTTATTTCACGCTACTTACTTACGTAAAACACACAAAAATCACACTAAAATCAAAAGAATTTATTATGAAAAAAATAGTCCCTCTCTTATTAAATTGTATAATAGAAAATATGAAACATTATATGTTTTAGAAATATAACTATTGATGGGTAACCCTGGTATCCTACCAATAAAGCAGAGAATTTTTAAGATAAAAAGTAACATGTTATAATGATATGACATACTTTTATTACTTAACATGCTATTGTTTCTTATACGATGAGAGTATATAATTATTTGGTAAACCAAATAGCGGAAAACAAAATATATACAAAAATGTCACCACAAGATAACCATTTAAAGTGGGAAAAGATTTTTCTCTAAAAATTCTATGGGCTAATATAACTTCAATAAATCAAACAACAAAAAATCATTCATAAACTTCACATAAAATTATAAAAACAATGATATGTAATATTATAAAGTCGTATAACATACTCAACTTAATATAAACATACATCATAAGGTATCTATATTGCCCCCAAAGAGACATCATACTTGTAAAGTGTTTTACCTGTATTTAAAATCTAATATTCGTTTCTTAAATATATAGTAATCGACATTCATAATATTATATTTGTTTCTTGAATAAGTATGTGATTTTAAGAGAGAAATAAATTTTAAGTAATCTTAACGAAACAACTGAGATAAACTTCATTGCTGGTATATGTTAAGTTACCCCGTATAATTCAATTAATAAGAGTAAGAAACCTCAATCTACTTAATTTTTATGCAAGCATATAACATTATTGAATAGTGTAATGTATTAGGATAATAGTTATTAGAAAAACATTCTCAAAAGTAACGTGATAGAATGACAAAGCATTTATAGAATAAGTATCAAATGTGTTACCACTAAGTGAATCATTAGTCCATATCTGTAATTTAATTACTCTTATTTTATTGAACATATAATCAATATTCCTTGTTGGAAATATCTTGCTAAGTTTATAAGTTTTGATTATCCATATTTCACAAATTCTAATTATACTTCCACGGAATATTAGTTTCAGCCAATAAACGTTAAAGAGGCCTTTAGCAAATTATATATTAAAGCGTGATTTTTTACATAAATACCATTCCATTATGCATTCTAAAATACATAATGATTTGTCGACAAAATTCACATTGAATTGTTGATGAATGGAAACGTGAAATCACATTACTTGGAAAATATGTGAAAATCTTAATGATATAGTTGTTTTTCTTAGTTTATTATGTATATATATATTTTATTGTGCTATATGATAAACCTAATAAATATATATCTACACATATAAAATACTTTAGTTATATATGTAAATATATAAAGTTTAAAGATAATAATTATCATAACATTATTTTCATGATAGAACGCTTAAATTTTAATATTTTAGGACAGAGCAGAAGCTTGTTAAACCATGTGTCGTGAGGCGTTATTCATACCCGTGATACTCTATCACATTAAAAAAAAATACCACCTCCAACCCCTAGGTTGTGCGATAGGGGTGATATAGGTGGTTTCGTGAGTGGGCTCACGTTGGTGGTTATATACGCACTAAAGTTTTTTTTTTCACCTTATCACATCGATAAACTTCATCAACTTTAATAATTCTAAGCTATTTCACCATCATACAATCACATAGTTTAAGTGACTGTCTATGTCACAACACATTTTCTCAATCACAACCCTTATCCCACTCTTTACCATTAGTAGCAAAAACATTAACACAATGTGTTTGATATATAGAAAAGAAGTTTTGTGATATAGTGATAGATATTACAACTTCATACTTGCATGCATTATGAAGCAAAAAGTGCCTATACATTTCCCTATAATTAGTGAAAACTATCTGAAATATAATAATCTAATAACAAAAAAAATCTATCCTCAACATGTATAACTAACCAATGGTTCAACTTAAGGTCATATTTGTCACATTAGAAAAATAAATATATATGCTAATAAAAAGAATCTCGTTATTCATGTTTCCAAATTAGTTAAGAATATAAATACTTCCTTACAATAAATTCAAATTTAAGTAATCATTTGACTATCAATCGTCAAACTATCTCACTATTTTATTATGACATGTTGAAGGAGTATTATGTTAAAAAGCGTTGTATTTCCTCATGTATTGAGCTGGAAACATCTACAAGTTCTTATGACATTTAACATGATGGGAGCATTGCTTTTCGAGTGAATTGACATTATTTCTGGTGGTAACTTTTTTTGCTTTTTATGAACCGTAAATCTACCTTACTCATATTATTTCTCACACTTTTAAATTACTTCAAACAATTTAAATTCAAAACTTTTATTATAAAATACAAGACCTGTAACAAATAAGCTAGCCACAGATTGACAGTAATAATTTCTAATGACTTTAGCTTGTGGAAAAATGGGTAGGTGGCGTCTCTTTTTATGAGCATATCTGCATGATGGTGGCCTAAGATCATGACATTGGTGGTGGTAGATCAGGACAACGAGGAGGATTGAGTTTTTAGCTAAGAGACTCGGGTGGTAACATTGTTATAGGGACATGTGAGAAAAACAAAAGGAATATGTAAATAATGTAAATTATATTTTTACATTTAAACCTCATCTATATATGTTTGTTAAAACAAAGAGTTAATTTCAATTTTGCTCCCTAAGGTTTGACAAAAATAACTATTTTCCTCCAAAAGATTAAAAACATCAATTTACCTCCAAAAGTTTCATATGTTGTTTCAATTTCACTCCAAAAGTTTCATTATTTTGGATTAAGTTGAAACAACTAATGAAACTTTGACTGAAATTGAAACAAATTATGAAACTTTTGGAGGTAAATTGATGTTTTTAATCTTTCGGAGGAAAATGGTTATTTTTAACAAACCTCAAGGAGTAAAATGGAACTTAACTCTAAAACAAAATATATATATATATATATATATAAACTTAAATATTGTATTATGTGTTATTTCGTGAATTAGTTATAGTTGTAAAAATCATACATGAAAATCTGAATGATAATGTCTTGTCTTTTATTACAAGGCGAAGGATTCGAATCTTATAACATACATGTATAGATGGTTGATTTGCATAAATTAGGAGTAATTTAAATAAAACTTAGAGTTTAAAACCACATTTATCCAGATGTTTTATTAATCAAATATAAATCAGCATATAGTAATATTTCGTTTGATTAATTCAAATTCTAACTATTATAGAACCAAATTCATATCAAATAATTGAATGTATAAGCATGTTACCCAAAGTCGAGTAAAATCCAGCGACTTTAGATTCGAATATGATAGTTTAATACTTTATAATATTTCTAAATAAATAAAAGATATGAGTTGAGGTGAAAACAAAACAAATTGATTAAATAATGCTTGGACATGGTAGGCTTATAACTCCACTAACGAATAATAATTGTTGTAAAAATCAAAATAAATATTTAAATATTCGTGGACAACTATATCTTTGGAACATCTCTACAATTTGCATAATATTTAATAATAATTAATAATAACAACAATAAAATCAATTGAATCCACATGGTAATTTACAAAAGTCACCCCCATCTGTAATCAATCACCCATTTCCCCCCTCAACTTTCTAACATTCCTTTGTGACTCCGATTCAAATCCGGGACGACTCGGTGCTGCCATCTCCTCAACTTGCTGAGTCAACTCAGTGACTCAAACTCAATAACTCAATTACACTCCCACCACCACCCCCAACGAGTTACATTGCGGGGTAATTCCGTAATAAAAGAAAAACAAAACAAAGGAAAAAAGAACACAAAAGGCCTCTCATCGTCAATACCTTTGTGTAATGCTAGATGAATTTACTAAAAAGTCCCCAAATCGGAGTTACTACTCGAACTTCTTTGTGCATGCTGGCCGAGTCGACTCGGTGTCAAAATCAGAGCCAAAACTCGATCCTTTTATTATTATTACATTTCTTCCGTCCCGTAAAACGAGAGCTAAGTCAAGTAACAGTACCCGATACATCAGTTGATACTGGTGTATCGGATACTGTACTTTTTGATCTCACCGGAGCAGAGGTCGAGATTCGGGCCAGAAATCAAGGTTACTCCGGTAACCCACGTGGCAGTGTCTCTGAAACTCTTCAAGATTGACGAACCGGGTCGAGGCAGGATCCGACCGGGACAAGAACCGGATAATCTCTTCAAACAAATACTCATCACAGGGGATGGCTAACGGGCCGGAGTTAGAGAACCCGAATTCTTCTTCAGCTTGAAGCAGAAGCTTCTTGAACATCGGGTGATTGAGATACGTTGCTCTGACGACGAATCTCCGGCAGTTGGTGCCGACGGAGACTGCCACGTGGCCGGCGGGGACGTCCGACGGGATGCATTTGCGGGACGCCGTCGCCGCTTTCTTCCTCCACCGCCGTAACAGGTGGCGGAGGTGAACAATGTGACGGATTTTGCTGCAGTTTGTCATTGTTGTTGGTGTTGTTGTTGTTGGTGTTTTTGTTGTTGTCGTTGTTGTTCGGTTTGTACGGTGTGTGTTGTGAAAGAGAGTGATGGAGGTGAGGGTGTAAAGGTGGAAGTAATGGTGGTTTTTATAAGAATTGGGGGACCGAATTGCCCCTGGCTTTTGGGTTAATTACGATTTGTTTGACGGCTCTAAGGGATTAGTTTATTGTTTTATTTTATTTATGTTACTTTTTCTTATGTTTAATCTTTCTTTTTGGAGAACTTGGGTACGTTTATCTGCAAACATATATACCAATGGTTATGTTGTTAATAAATATCTTACTTTGATATAGTTATCAACGTAAAAGGTGATAATTTTTTATTTTATTTACAAACATGTATACCATGGTTATATTTTTGATAAATATCTTACTTTGAAATAGTTAGCAACGTAAAAGGTGATTATTTTTCATGTGATTAGTGAAAAATACAATAATATAAAACTCAGTCTTTTGATCAAATGATTCTGTTTTAAACTCCCTTAACCTAATATATAACACACACGTAAAATCTTTTACTTTAATAAAAAATAATTAAATGAAAAACGTGACAACATCATATTTTTTTAATGATTATATTAATAACTAATAATATTATTTAGTATTTTAGATTAAAAATATTTTTATAATTAAAAAAGGATCTTTTTATTAATGTTATTTATAAAGAAATAAATTTTTATAAAATGTTTTTTTGCCAAGTTTAAAACTTTTTTACTTATTGTTTTATTTACATAATTTCAATCATATCTTATAATAAAATATCGTTTTCTAACTAATATAATTTTATTATATATAATAATTTGTTTATTAAAACCATTTAATATACGAATTTACTAAAACTAATACTACATATATATTTGTATAAGTCAAGAGATGTTCATTTTGTTTCTTCAAATTTACATTTGTGTTGGATGCAATATATATGTATTGTTCCCTATCATTTCACATGCCTCATTGTGTTTGCTTTTTCTTAATATTAAAATGGAAAACGGAACGTGCAACAGTAACGCATTTATTGCGAAGATCTTAAAGTTGTGTGCTACAGCCTTAATCGATGGAGACATTGTATGCTATGAAAAAACTTGTATTATTATATTTTAAATAAACATGTGTGTAGAGCCGTAGAGGTGGAAAAAATAGTTTCTGGGCCTGAATCGGTCTTAAACTCAAACCTAATCCGAATTTGAAACAGGTGTTTCAAGAAATGGTTAGCAACTAACCCGGTTATAACTATGTAGGATGTCGAATCCGGTATGAATCTGACCAGAGATTGTGATGGTCGTAAAAGTGTATCACACATCACATGGGGCATCACAAATGCGGTCTCAAAATAACCCATGGTTGCATTATCGGTCGCAAATTTGGAATTCTCAGAGAGGTTTTGGCAACATATTTCGATGCAAATACTCAGTTTTCTGATGTAAAAATTATTTTATATTTTAAGAAATAGGAATGTTTTTTTTAAATCCATTCAAATGGTCTAAACTTAGATTTGTGATCAAACAAGTGAGCACAAACCAAAAGACTAGTCTATTTAATGATAGAGCTATAAACCCTATATTTGAAACCATCCTTAAAGGCGAATTACCTCAGTGGTCATAGTTGGTTCCTTCCAGGCCACTAGTCCAAGGGCCACCACTTTGATTTGGCTCTGATAAAAGGGCAAGCCTATTTGGTTTATAAACCTCACATTTGTTGCTTAAAACCACAAGAATTGAATGGAGTAAAGATATAAAACATTTACATCAGAGATAAAACATTAGACCAAAGAAAGATGGATCATATCAAGATTAGCTATACTGAACCAAAAGACTAAGGTCCTTAGCCACAGGATGGTTCACCCTCAGATGCTTCATGTGAAAACATGCATATTTTGCTATAGAAAAAACAATAAAAGAAAAAAATATATATATAGATAATAGTTATTTTTAATGGTAGTTGGACCAATACAAGATGCTTTGTTTTGATCTTCCATATTTATTATAAAGTTTACAATCCTACAATTGTTGTATTCTTCCTTTCTCATCTTAACCCATGTGCAGGCATGACCCCATCTTTTGCCTTTCTAATGAGCCCATATGTTCTCTTCCTTAAAAATCATTTTATATATAGAACTTGTAATCCCCCTCCATATTATTCTCTCTATCCAATCAAAATTCAAGATTAATTACACAAGTATGAGCACAAGATCTTGACATGTGGCATTAAATTGAGTTGTACATTAATATTATTTCCAATGATTTTGAAGATCATTACAGTTACTAGCTCGATTCCTTAGATATATTATAAGTTTGTCATTTTCTTACAATTGAATTAGAAATCTACCATACACTATAAGTCTCATTCATTTGATCATATGAACCACGCGATTAGCCATTGTGTTATATTGTTATCTAGTGAAACTCGTCATACCATTTTAGGAACACCGTTATCCCCTTATCCTAGTTATCGTTGCTGGCCTATAGATGTGCTTTTAACCGCTATCCTATGTGTAGGACGGTTAAAGAACAATGTTAAGACAAAGGATCTATAAAAATGTCATCTGTAATTACAAAAGTGGAAACTTGTGAGGCTTGAAGTGAAGCACTCTAGTTGAGTAGTTGCAACAATTGGGACCATCCACAGCCTACATATCAAGACAAAATGTGAAACATACAAGAAGGTGTGAAGGTGAACAAGCATATGATAAGAAACAAATCTACCATATTGGGACAAAATATGTAGCATCAAGAAAAGGATATTTCAAGTACAAGATAGAACATAAAAAGAAGATAATGAAAGGAAAAACTCAAACGAAAGACGCTAATCAAATGAAAAACACATATTTAAAGTCATAATAGATTTTGTTAATTGAATTGTCGCGGTCTTACGTTCATAAGAGCATTATAAGCATGCCACAAAATATTAAGAAAAAAACGTTCATGGGATTTACTCAAAGGTAAGAAGGTAATGAGAGATAATTTGAAGAAAACAAATACATAAGTGACTTCATGTCAATTGGTACACATAAACAGTAGATATACAAGTCATGGTTATTAAAAAGGATTTTGTTTCAACTCTGGGCACATAAATTATGTGCTAATAAAATATATTTATGGTTTGTGTTTTCGATTACACAATAAGGGCGTAGATTAACAATGAGCTTAACACCGAGTGTTAAACAACAAATAAAGTAAAACTGGTTAAACCGTTAATTAAAATCATACGGGACGTTTGGAACTAAGCAATCGTGTTGTTGTAAGTAACACTATTTGTCACGACGCGAATGTGAAAATTGTTAGCCATGGCTAGCATGTGGCACTTAGATTGACTGAATATATCACTTAGTCAAACACTTGATTAGTTACTTAAACATGACACCAGAAATCAGACAAACAATATAAAAACCAAGATTTAGATGATTAGTTAAAGTGATATTAAAAATATGATTAACAAACTTAGGATCGATTAAACATGGTTGGTCAACAAGGACCAATTCAAAGATCCCATGTGCATATTGGGTATAGTTTCAGGATTAGGGTGCATGCATCCCACAGACATCACTTATGCATCAAACTTCATACCCCACTTGCCAAAATTTAAGGATCATTGCAACTTGTTGAATGTTTCTTTTTAGATCTTCTATTCGATTACACCAAATTGTTACCTGTAGGTGAAAAAACAGTAATTCAAATTGACAAATGGAGTATGTTGGATAGTGACATTCACGTTGGCATTGTGTTACAGTTCTTTAAGATAACATTGGGAGCTAGATGTGAATAATATCTGATTGTTATTAATTACTTTCGTCGATAGTTATGCTATAAAGGTCTATGGTAACTTGTTTCATTATCACGGCTGTAGATATCAACACATTATTTAGAGATGTTTAGTCTGTTTTTTTATGGTAAGGGAATAGCATTAGTTTAGGAAGATTTGGTGGTTGTCTTTATTCTAGATTTGGTGTTTAAACTTCACTCAACCAAGAAACATCAAAATTTTGTGGAAGATTGTAAGGAATATAGTGATGATGAAATATATGATTATAGCGTGGTGTTTTGCAAATTTAAAATGATGAAAGTTAGTCTTAAATTCTTCTTGATGAAATTTTTTGCACTTCAAGATGGTTTAATATACCACTTGGTAATTATTTGTACTACTAGGGGTGTTCATCAAATTGTATTAGTCGTATTTTGAAACGTTGAAGATGGATTCGTATTCTATTCAAGTTTAAAATACCTTCAAATAAACTGATATGAAATTTAAAATTCAATTTCATGTTATTGGAATTCGGTTCCAATTTGAGTTGGTTTGATTTAATTTTAGTCAGAAAATAATTTGTGATTTGATTTTGTATTCAAAATACATGGAAACTTGAAAATCATTAAAATTTAAAATGTAACATCAAAAATACAATTAAAAAAAGACTTTATAAATAAAATGAGATGTTTATTCAAAATAACAAGTGTCAATATCATAATTCATGTTCATAACAAAGTGATCAAAATATGATGAATTGATAACCAAAATGAACAACTTACAAAAATAGACTTCACGGAAGCTAATTGGAACAAATATATTTTTTTACAAATACCTCATGGTACGATAATATGTTGTTATAAATTGTCTCCATCCTTGACCTTAAGCTTTACTTAAGATTAATATATCTCTTTGGTCACGAAATCAAATCACGACAACAAGGTTTTGTATGCTTAGTCAAGTTGAATTTTGAACTTGATAAGCTTGATCCAAGTTTATTTCGCTAACGCTATGAATTAAGTCATGCACGTTAGATGTTTTAGTTTATAAATGTGACGTGGCAGTTCATATTTTGTTATAATTAGTTAGTTTCAGTTTGATTTGTAAGACGATCAAAAAACCGAGAATATGTTTATAACATAGCTAGTTTGAGAAGTAAAGCATGATTGGAGTTTCCACTTGCATTTTCGTTTAGGATTATGTACCAACTAAACCTAACATTGTTTTCTTTGATCTAAGGCATGACATTATATTCTTTAGATATGTTGGTTAATGTTGGAGGTTTGGAGATTATGAGAAACTAATTAAGTGTTCAACTTTAAGGGACAATGAAATCCAACATTAGTGAAGATAACATGCACGTAATCAAACACTGATTATGAAAAAATATATTAATAAGTAATATTAATCATGGTTTGAGTTAATGATTATTTTTTGATTACATACATCACTCTTCTCACCAAAATACGTTGTAGATGATACATAAAATAATATCCACAATATAACAATAATGTTTTTCCTCACCAACAACAATAATGGCTTTTCTGTTTTTTATTTCCATTTCCAGCATAACAAGAAATTACTTAAACTTCTAGCTACACAACTTGAGATAATTAATTTTTTTTATACCAGATCGTACATTATCGTAGTTGACCATATATATATAGTATATCTAGCTAGGGCACTTGTATTCGCTCTGAAAAAGCCTTTCATCGATCCGTTGAAAGGTTCCTTGAGCATCAATCTCGTGGTTCTGGGATACTTTTTTTTGTTCAAAGATCGTGAATTTGTATCGGGTTTCACTGTTGCAATCTTTTGCTAAATTGTAATTTACTTATGATAATAGGAAAAAAGGGAAAAATTTGAGAATGTTTACTAGTAAAATGGAGAAAACAAGTAAAATAGGAAAACTATTGATTGATGTTGATTTGGCATTTAGGAAAAATGCAACAACTCAAATGATCTTATGTTTGTAGGATCGAGAAGATAGTTTAATAATTCGTATATGACTAAATATATATATTTCATATGTACAAATTATGATTTATACATTATTGATGTGAAGATTAAACCTTAAAATCGATATGTAAGAAACTATACAACACACAACGTTGATCTTTTGGTTGGCAACATACAATGAGCACTACACATTAAAATATTGACTTGCCTTGACCTACATGTTGATAAGTTACAAGTTATAATTAACATTCTTTTTTAATACATACATACAACTATTCTAACCTATGTAGTATGTACGTACACATGATTTTTTTTCATCATTCGAATCAATAATACAGGATTGATTAATAGTGCACTCAAAGAGTTGACTAAGAGAATATATACATTTTATTAAGTTTATTCTTAAAATTCATGCACATCTAATATATATTTACATAATCATAGCATGATGTGATAAAACATAAATAGTGTAAAACCGTCAGACCCGTGCGTAAACCAGATCGGTACAATTACGATCTGAATTTCAAAATATTACTTCAAGCGACAATAAATGTTCATCTATCAATGATCTGTTAGAGATGCATCGGTGAAGAACCCATAGTTGCACAAACAATGACTTTTATCAATACTAACAATTATTTGTATTTTGACGTAACATTTCTATCAACAATCCATCAATAACAAACATTTCAGCGATATGATCCGTCAGTACTACATCAATCATTGATCAGTGAAGTTTTTACGCCCCTAATATTCACCGAGGGATAGCCAACAAATCTATCTATAGTTGAAAGTATTATAATTTGTAGTGTTAAACGAGACATTCATTGTTCAAACTTGAAAGTAGAGAAGACAATCATTGAACTATAAAGACTACCCATGCCACCAAGTGTGATAAAGTGATAAGCGTATCTTTTGTGACCCGATAATTAATAGAAAAAAATACATCAATAATGGATAAAAATGCATGAATAAAGGAATAAATATTTGTAGCAGAAAGAAGCATCGAAAATTATTAGTGTGGAAAGAAATCCGTGAATGGATGGTGAGAATCGGAGTGAGCGCAAGAAACGAGGAATGTCATGGTCACCGGGTACGCAAAAAGAGACTTCCAACTTGCCTTCGTTCTACATATAATAAGAATATTATTGTTGTGGAAAATGAAACATTTAATTCTTTTTACGGAAATTGAACATTTAATTCCAACTTATTATTTATCATAGTATTTGTTCAAATTGAGCTTAAAAATAATACAAACTTGTAGGAAATTTAAAATTTAATAATCTAAATTATTAGTTGTTGTCATTTGTCAAATAATAATCAATACTAACTACTAACCAGTGACATTAACTAACAATCCCTGTAACATAACTATCAAATATTTTCACTTCATTTGCATTTTATTTTTGCTCACAATAATGATTATAAATGAAATAAAAATATATAGACAAATTGAATGAAAAACAAATGCAAATCGAGTGTGAATTTATGATAGTTATGTTAATATGATTAATATCATTAATTAAAGTGAAAATTATAACTTATAAATGTCACTAGTTAAATTAACAGTATAGATTATTAGTGGCAAAACGTAATAATTTGGATTATTAAAATAAAATACGCTAAATTTATATAGCAATAAGGAGTATAATATGGGATTAATTTAAAATTAAATAAATCTAAAAGATAAAATATATATACTCTTATCACAGTCAAAGTATTTATTGTTTCGTTAATCTAGCACACAAACAAATGACTCTTAATTGGTTTCACATATTAATTCATGTTTAATGATCTAATAACAGTAATATTTTAAATTAAAAATTCATATATCATAGCAAACATACTATAGCCAGAGTTTTTCATATTTAGTTTTATATATAATTATCATCCTTTTTAAACACGTGAAAGTTAGTTATGCTAGAGAGTATATGATTGTTTTTTGATCGTTTATATTAATTGTGTAACATTTGATTTAGTTAAACTTAACAGTTCTTGTCATTGCTTGACAATAGATCGAAGGGTGAAGATTTAAAAATACATTACAAAATATACTACTCATTTCTTTTTTATATATTATATATATAATTTAGAGATCACACAATAGTTTATTAAAAAAATACAATCCTAGACACGCCCTTAAATCATACGTAAACAGTGTGCTACATTGACCCACACACAATTGAAGAACTCACACACATGAAGAAAGAAACAAGACATTACCACTTGAGGAGATGACTTTGATTGAAGTATTCAGAAGTAATACATAGGGATTGTCACAAATAGTATCAACTAGTAATTGGCATACTAGATCAAAATAAAATGATAATTAACCTTAGAGAAACTAGCCAATGAAAATGATTAATGTATTAAAATGAGAGTGAAGACTGAAGAGTTAATAAATTAAACTGTGGGCGGTGGGGGCTCTTTCAGGAGTCTGAAATCACTTTTCAACCTTTTTATTTTTAATACATTTTTTGGGTGAAAGGGCCCGTCTAGGTTCGTTGCTTGCTTAGTTGTGAGTTGTGGTGGATATATTGGACTTTAATGTGATGGGCAAATGAATCGGGTTAACTCCAAATGGTTCGGTTTTCTCGTGAAACAAGTGTTCATTGACAATCTTTCATTATATTTTATTCTATGCTTTTCTGCTTTAAATAAAATTAGTTCAGCAATTAACATTGGTGTGTTAAATGGTACTTACCCTCTTAAAGGTCGAGGGTGCAACATATACACACATATATGTAAATACGTACACACTATACAAAGAAAGGATTACAATGCACTTGTAATTGGTAGAATGACACACACAGATACCATCTACTATCAGGTACACCCGCGTCTTAACGCACTATGTCACCTAAGGATTACAAATCTAACTTTGAAATAATGAATATGTACCAATGATACTTAGCTCAAGTGGTTGAGGTGAGCTACTTTAAAATCTCAAAAAAAAATAAGTGTAGTTTTTAAGTTCAAGTCTCACATGTGACAAAAATAATAAGGGGTTTTAAGTAGGCCGGAGGGTTTTCTCACCTAATGTGAGTTTTCTCCTAAGTGTGATATCAAGTTTCGTACTTATGTAATAGAGATGATCGGGTGGGTCAATGACCCGTTAGTAATTCAATTATCTGTTTATAAAATAATAATGAATATGTTTATTGTTAAAATATCCAAAGAAAGATTCAGTCGGGCATACATATACATACCAATAACAACTCCTTACAAAATGTTTATTGATATTATATTATTATATATAACAAATAAACAAAACTCTTGTTCATAGAGTATGTCAATATTCATCGAACATAAATAGTATCTTGTTATTACAGTTGTATTTTAGATATAGTTAAACAAAATTCTTGTTCATAGTGTATGTTAATTCATAATAGCTAAAAAAATTTTTCATGAGGGTGACGAGAATTGAGGACAAGTTTTTATGTGGCTTGATCTAGGGTATTCAGTTTAGATGAAGGGGTGAGACAAGGGGCGGACCTACGGTTTAGTCACCGAGGTCAAGTGACCCCAATATTTGTTATTTTTATATGTAATATATGACATAAAAAGTTGATTGGCCACATAAGTTTTTTATAGATTGACCACAATAAAGAAAATGGTAAAGATTATATCCAAAGTGGACATGTAACGTAATGGTCAATTCCATGTTTTTCCAATACGGTGATTAATAATTTACTTGATTAGAATATGGTAGAATCTAGGGTATTCATTCCCTTATTTAAGAATTTTATAAAATGCAGGTCATTTATGGAAAAGATATAGGAAGATGAGTACTATATTTACAACACGATATGTGTTTTTTTGCTAATACCATTCCATAAGTCTCTTTTACACCAATTTTTATGTTAAAGTGTCTCTTTTACCCATTTGAGCATATTTTCTGGATTCTAGTTGTGTTACTAATTTATAATTTTAATGTTATATGTTAGTTTATTATTACTTTATTACTATTAGCCAAGATAAATGAGTAGTAATTTTTTCCTTCAAACTTTTTGTTTTTTTATGTTTAATGCGTCCCTAATCATTACTCTTTATATATGAACACATTTTTAGAAACAGAGAAGGATACGAATAGAAAGACTGGTGCTCCAAGAAGGTGGTGGCTGTGCCAACAACCAATTGCCAGAAACGACGGTGAGTCATGTTCTCTAGCAAGACTGGCCAGTCAACCTGTGTTGCTATGGTCGTCGTTTCCGTCTTCGCTGCCACACAATGCGTGACTTGGCACCCTAGTTTAGAATATTACACATTTACTTCTTATTTGTCAATTTTAGTCCATATGAAATTAGTCTAATTGAAATTTTGAAATAATCTAAATACAATTGAGATCATCCTAAGCCAATACAAAACACATCCAATCATCAAAAGTTTAAACCGAAAATTTGTGAGCCTAATATAAGAATTGTTGGGTACATCAATGGTGAGACAACGAAGAAGATAAAGAAGAGGGAGGATATTAGGCCTTTTATATTATTTTTGTATTTTTTTCTATTAGAAGAGTATGTAATTTTTAACGTAAATTAGTAAATTGTTAAAATATTACAGGTTAGTGAAGACTAGATTTTTGGATTTATTTTTTTAATAGTTGGGACCTCGTAATCTCACCTTAATAGAGTACTCCATGGCTAATTAGGTTTGTAATTGACTCTTAAGCTAATTAATTTTATTGAAAGAAAAGAATTAGGTTTGTATTTGTATCAAATTTCTGATCCAATTTTCTTGTACATAAGTCTATTAAATTAAATGCAAGAAATATTTATCTCCATAGCTAAATTTTTGAGCCTATATAATCCAAAAATACACCTGTACCTGGAAATATAAATCAAACTTAACTTCTAAAATTATATAAAACATGTGATATCTACATGTGTATACAATTATGTATGCATGAACATAGCAACCAAGAAAAAAAAACATCTCGAATATGCATGCATTTAAAATAAACAATACGTTATAACAAATTATAAAAGATAATATGAATAAATTTTATCCACGTACTCTATGCACATATGGATTATACACATATTTGTAAAAATAAAAATCAAAATGCACGTGCATCCAACTCTTCCTAACGAACGAAGGTTGGATTTAGTGATTTCCAATGGCTAGGCTAAAATTTGGAAAGAAATGTTTAAAATTCACTTAAGTTTAAGACAAAATTTAATGTAGATCGAAGAATGTTGCGCCCGATGTCAATTGTATAACTTCAAAAATACTTCGTAACCCTATCAAGATAATATTACATGCTAAAGATTAAGCCTTTCTTATAATAGTTTACAATTTGAATCAAGAAAACAAACACATATTTAATAAATAAATAAAAACCTACTATTATATTAAATGAAAAATATTAGTGATGGTTGATTTTAATCCTCTTTACTATAATTAGAATTATGATATCATTAGTTTTCTTTTTAATTATACTAGTTATATGCGGTGTTAATTATACTAGTTATATGCGGTGTTGTAAAACTCGGCGTAGGCGGCAGAGTACTCGGAACTCGGAGGTGTACTGAGACGTTTTTCTTCAACTCAGTCAACCTTACTCGGAATCGGTCCAACTCGAACCTACTCGGTCTAACTCGGCCCTACTCGGCCCAAATCGACCTACTCGGTCCAACTCGGACTTTTGTTGTTTTTCATCGATTTTCGCTATTTTTCACCCATTTTTGTTGTATTTTTTGTTGTTTTTCAATAATTTACTTTGAAAGATGAGTATTAAATGATTATTATGTGTATACATATTAAAAAATAAACATCATACTTTAAAATACTATATGTGAAAATATTCTCTTGATATATATTGATTTTCATGTAATAGTTATAAATATTTGTAAACTTATTATATTTGGAATATATATAATTTCTTAAAAATTATTTTCTTTATAATTTACTATGTCCAAGTATTCCCCGCCTAGGTCGAGTAGAACTAATTTATTTATAATTTACCATGTCCAAGTACTCCCCGCCTAGGTTGAGTACGCGCAACTCCCCAATCGATCCACCTGCCAGCGCCTAGCGACTTTTGCAACCATGGTTATATGTCTATATGTAGTTGTGAAGCATTCTATTAGAAAACCACAAATATGTAAAGAATTAACCGTATAAGCAATATACATAACACTTTAATAAAAATGATGATACTAATAAAAGGAAGGTTTGATTCTATCTTTTTCTTTGATTTTATCACCTTTCTTTTCAAATTTTTAAAGGAACTATAAAATATACATATATGCAATATAATATGGGTGCATATATGCCTCTAATTAAAAGACTATAGATATTGTATTTTTTAAAATATATTTTAAGAATAGTAAAATTATAAATATTTTAATCAATTTATATAATAGATAGTACAAGAGTTAAAGTAATTTTGTAGTTTTTTTTATAGATGTATGGTTCTTAATTAAATGTCAATCATATGTAATTTACTAATTAACTTAATTTTTTTCTTGCAAACTGCACAGATTTAGTTCACCTCTTATCTACAAATGTCTATAGATATGATTCGTAAACTGCGAATGTTTTACCTCTCAAAAATAAACTGCACCTTATTATTGTTACTTTTACCATAAGTATAACCATAAAATGTCACTTTCTTTGATAATTGTGCTCATTCATGTCTATATATAGTTGATTTATAGTTTTTATTATCATTGATACACAGTACTCGTTGTTCCAATATATCTCACTTATAGTTTTTATTACCATAAGTCCATAACCATATAATGTCACTTGATTAGTTGAGTTAAGTCTCACTTATTTGACTTTGTGTTTCGTCAATTCGTTACTTTTCTTCAGTCTTCGCATCTTGAGCATTTCTTCAAAGATTTACCTTTAAAAAACTCAAGATTCAGATCATTAAACGAGAAGCTGCCACATGTTGATCGATTACTTTGCAGATAAACCCCTTAATTCAAATAACTTTATTTAATTATGACCCAATCTGTTCAAATATCCTGAGTAAATCACAGTGATCGATATACTGCAGGGTAACATGCGTGTGTGTATAATTATAAATTATATAAAATACATGCACATATATTAAAGACAAACACACGTAAATAAACTTGGAAGCATTGAAGATGCACCAATCGTATAATTTGTTTGGTAATAATTATTAAAGGAATCAAAATGGAGATTAATCTTAAAAATGGGTACGTGTCCCCAAACTACAACTAGAGAAATATTTTGTTAAATTAAAAATTAATTTATAGGTGCAGTTTATTTATATTATATGATTATTATATGATGTAATTCAAGAAACTGGGAGGTGTATGCATGACTACATGAAATGTATCTGATAAGCATACATACATATGACCACAGTTCACCTGATTGGTCTGATAGCTGGGCTGATGAAAGCTTCCATTATCAATATTATATGTGAGAATATATAATCCATTTTAAACATTATATTCTCTATGAGACATTACATGTGTGCAGATTTTAAGTTTATATCCATGAATCCAAAATGTTAAGAGATTCCAAATTATATGTTTTTGACTAATTAAACTGGTATTAAATGTGGAATCTTTGAACTCTACATACCAAGATGGGTCAATTAAAGCAAGTCGTCTTTTATTCGAAAATAATTTAAAGTAGGCGTTTATGGACCAATTTGACTGGTTTTTATGAAAATTATTGATCAAATTGTTACTTACAGTTTCTAGCAATGCCAAATCACCCTCTTTGGGTTGGGTTGGTCGTCTTGATCAGGCAATTTCAATGTTTTAATAGTTGGGTTTTGGTGATTCGACATATTGAACCAATTTTATAGGGGTTTTTCCAAAACATTTGCCTTGTATGAAATTTAAAAAATGATAAAATATTTTACAGATATAATATAGATACAAAATTACATATTTCAAGAATGAGATCAATAAAAAGTTAAGCGGTCGGTTTGGGTTACAAGGCCAATTCCAAATTCCAAACCACCAAACATGTACAGTATAAATCTAAAATCAGCCAATTAATTCGGTCAAGGCACTCAATTAGTATTATCTCTTTATAAACAACGCAGTCTAATAAATAAATAGTCAGATTTTACTAAACATAAATATAGTTTAGAGCTTCAAGTAAAGAAGTTTAAGTTATCTTTGATGTATTCAAATCATTAAAATCTTTTTTATTGACAAACATACACTCTTTATTCTACAATTACTTTACTTATAAAATCACTATACCTTTACGTTATAGGATTTGAACCCACAACCTTTATAGATGATTACAACATTCTAAAATGATTTATATGCTTAAGGGGTGAACGAGTTCACTCAAGTACTAGTTCAATTAAAGTAGAGTTTCCCTTAATTTAGAGAGTTTAATCTTGATTTGAGCTTCACTCGTTTTAAGCATAGCCGATAACTCATTTTTTGTATATATACTTATAACTTCATATAACAAAATATATATATTATATTTTTTTTATCATATATGTATATGATAATAATTTATTACATAACTATATATATATATATATTATTTATTATGCTGTATAAAGGCACCAACAAACAAACGCATGAATAAAGGTGGGATATATATGTTAATTAGGGGAATAAAAGTGGGTTAAGAAGCTAATAGCCAAAACGACAGTACAGATACAAGTGCAATAATACGTACCGGGCCACCATATTTACTTTCAACAACACCACCGTGCGTTGGGACCAACAACTTTTCCTTTGGTTTTTAATAATAGTTTTCATAAATAAATATCACTTTTTTCGTTCTAAGTTATCTAATAATAAATCATATTTTAGCTAATTTGTATTTCAAGCTACCAACAAAATTTTGATTAAGTTTTGTCTACTCTTAAATTGGTGTCCCTTGGTGTATATCAAATGTATATATAATATATGGAATTCTATTTATTTTATAAAAGATAAAAGAGTGTGACATTGTCATTATGCCATCTAAAGGACCGATGTTTACAGTCACCTTCTTCGATCGAGCTTCGGGTGTTATTATACTTGCATGATTTGATTATTTATATTTTGTTAGTATATTCTCCTAATAATGGTGTCAAAAAGTTATAATTTTAGTTTATATATGAAAATAACTTTTTATTGTTGTAATACCTTATCGTGCATCAAGTGTGCTAGCAATAAAGTTGATTCTTAAGGTAATGTTTTTTATTAAAGCGGCAAGGTTTATTTAAGCTTGATGTCGTTATTGATATGTCTTCAAGTAGGTTGTAAGTGTGATGCATGTGTGGATGTTATATATCTTATTATTTGTTAAACTTGGCCAAATAAACTTATTAGACAATTTCATGTTTTACTTAAAGACGAGTTACAATGAAACAAGAACTGATCTATATTCATTTCAACTAATCAACGTATAAATGACAGTTCAAAGTTAAACTACAAGAAAACAATGACGTTGGTTATCATGTTTGTAGAAAATCTAGAAAATGCGAGAATATTAATTCTAGAAGTTTATAAAAACATTTATACACACATTATATATATTAAATATTTTGATCAATAGTAACCTTACCATTTGAGAGTAACCACTACAGTATAAATAAACATAATTGAAAATCAAACATAAAATGGGTCGCTGCCCTGGTGGTGGTTCCCTTGCTTCTTACAAGGAAGATTCGTGTTCAACCCATCCATCAGCTGTTTCAATTTGTTGGCGCCTTAAAGTTTAGATTTTCTAAGTTTTATTATTTTAATGTTTATAGTTAGTTTCAAACTTTTGCTTTTTATAACTTTTAAAATATAATGTTTCATTAATTTCCAGATATACCATTGCGTCATGTTTTTTTATTTATGTTTTAATAAATTTTATTTCAAACTCAATTCCTATAAAATATAATATAACTTTACCTTCTTTTTACATTTAGATTCAATTTTATGTTCATTAACACTTATTTTCACAACAAAACTATAATATAACTCGCAACTTAATATATTTATAGTTATAAAACTTTTAAATTTAACTTGATACCGCATATGCCCAACGCATGGGGCATTTTCAAATTGGGAAAACTTCACAGAATAATAAACAAGTTTTTACAGCGTTTCAATTAGGTCACTTATATTTTTATTTGTTCTAATCAGGGCATTAAAGTTTTAAAAGTGTCCTAATTGGGTCACTAATACTTTTATTTGTTTCAATCAAGTTATTAAACTTTTAAGAGTGTTATAATCATGCCACTCATATTTTTTTAATTGTTTTAAATAATTTTAAAATTTTAAAAATAATTCAGTTTTTTTATAAATATTGTTAATTTTTTTAAAAAAACTTTAATTTTTAAAAATTTTTGTAACTTACGAATGACCCAATTGGAACATTACTAAAACTTTAGTGATCTGATTGGAACAAAAATTTTACGAGTGACCTGATTGGAACAAAAAACTTTATGAGTGACCTAATTAGAAAGATGTTTTAAAACTTGATTACCATTATACAAAGTTACCCCTTTCAAATTCCATTAGTTAAATACATCAAACAATTACTAATTAATAATTATATGGGCTAATAGTTGAACGCATGTCAAAAGCCCAACAATAGAAGCCCCATAATAAAAACTCAGGCCCAAAACAAACCAATGGGCTAGGTCCAGATCGTTGCCGGTCCAAAATACACCACGAGGGCCCACCACTGTCGCCGGAGTAGCTCCGGCGAGAAAGAAGACGTCGATCAGTGGTTTAACTGCACAATAATAAGATCAAAACAAGTAATATTGCTTCAATTATAAGAATTTAGGGTCGATTATCTCTTATTTCTATAATCAACCAATAATGGCGACTTGAAGACGAACTCTGATACACTGTATAAATTTAAGTTGATATGTGTGTTTTGTTGTGCTATCATACAAACATCAGTTTTTTGTTTTACAAAATGGCAAAACAGGCCCTTGAAGTTATGTATTTCACTACTAGACATGCAACTAAAAAATGTTATAAATTTGAGTCTAATTCGAAAATTTCTTTGCATTTTTATCCCCCTTAATCTAGAGGAGTTAAATGGGTTGTCTACTTGTCTTTGCGGGTTGACAAGTCAAATGTGGCACGTACTTGGACATTTGACACGAAAGTTTACTGCCAGACACATGAACCAAACACGACATGAGTTTTAACAAATTGACACTAATACGGTTGTTTACCTCAAAGTTTTATTTTATCTTCACTTTTTTGGATAACAATGCTTTATAATTACATGTTTACAACTAAAAACGCAAAGTATAAAGTTAAACATATAAACTTATGGAGCCGTCATGTCAATATGAAGATGGCTTGTTTCACGAAAATTTTTCACGGATTAAACCAAAAACTAACCTTAACCCGTCAATTTCGAGTTAACTCCATATTGTGTCATCGAATCATGTCAAAAATTTACACTATAGTTCTCCCTTTCATGTTATTTATAAGATATGAAATATAATTATCTATATCCTAATATAGGGTGAACAAAGAAAAATGTATTTGCCATATATAGAAAAAACTATACCATAAGAGCTAAATTGTTGTCTATTACATAATGAATTGATTGTAGGCAAGTTTTGTAATTTAATGTGGTTCGTTGTTTATATAAACATTTGCCAAAGTTCTATATAGATTTAAACCACATATACTAGCAAGACTATATTAAAATATGAAAAAAAGGAACAAATAAATAAACATATATTAGCAGGACGATATTTATTAAAAGTTAAAATAAATTAAAAGGAACAAAGATTCCTATTAAACTTTTCTCCTTTCGTATCCCAACTGGCATGTACCTACCGAATCTTTCTCTCCCATACTTATTTAATTTAATTGTTCATACTACAACTCAAAAGTAGTGATTAAATTCCCCATATTCCGGTTTTGTAGCACGTCAATACATAAACTTGACCATTTCAATTGTGTTTCGACTGAAATAAAAATAAACCGATTGAACCGAAGCAATTTAACAACGTAAGATTATCCTTCGGCAACGAGATTTCTTAAACCTGTAATTGTTTTGGTATATGTTATACTCGTGTCTCGTGTTCGGTGTCATCAATTCATCAAATATTATCATAAATTGATATACCAGTTAAAAATCTACTGAATTAATCACTACTTGTTTGAACAGGGTTTAATTTTTTTTTATTTTTTGTGTTATATACGTGTCTAACGTTTCAGCTTGTGACATCAATTCCTCAAACATTATCATAAGCTGATACAAAAAAAAAAATTTTACTGGATTTGTCACTGCTGGTTTGAGTAGGGTTTAATTATTTTTTAGTGACTATTTGGATAACTAACGGGACACTAGCCCACCCGATATATCTCGAAATAGGATTTAATTACACTCATAGCTGCAAGCCTCCAAAGTACTCATCAATCGGATATTGTTTTAATAATTCTTTTTGGCATTTTACTAAAGAGAAATGCGGGTGGGAATAAACGGACTAGGGGATTTACTAATGCAAATCCTAATCTCATTAATCATTGTCAATCATTTGCTTACAATTTTAAAGCATCAAATCTAATAAATTTGAATGAAAATATTATTTTTCATAATTCAAAGCGAATCATGGGTTTTTTGGAACAACAGATTATACATTGATTTAACTTATCCATGATTAATTTATATGAAAACATGAACTACGTTTATAGAGAATGTAGGACGTATGTGCTATTGATAAAAAAGAAAATTGAAATACATAACTAGTTTTTAATTTAATTGAACACATTCCCAATGAATGTCATGAAATATATATGAAACACTTGAATTCTACAAGATCAACGTGAACATTTTCATGAAATTTGTTTCTTAAAACCACTAATTCGGTGCGAGTGATATTTACGCGTCAAAGATATAAAATGGTTAATCTTACAGTGATTATTTATAATTGTAACTAGGATTGTAAATCATTAAGTGCTCGTATACATTCTTATACTCGGTTAAATTATGATGAGCATATAAAGGCAAGCTTCGTTGAGTCATTTAAAACCCTAATTACAATCAACTATAAATTCTAAAAAAATATGAAATAGTAGAAACTAGTATTAAACCCCCCGCGTTGCGGCGGGGGCGTAAAACCATGTAAAGTAGCGCTAACGACACATCACCATTAGTGAGTATGAACACCGAAAAAAATCGTACAAAAAAGAAATAGAAAACAAAAAAGATAAACCTTAACGAAAAGTAGATGTAAAAACGTTAACACGCGAGTGAAACGTATGACATCTAACACAATAAGTAAATCGATCTAGGACCAGTCAGGGCCGTTAAATAGAGAAATAATAAGCGTAAAAACGTTGAAACACATACGCACATTTCGGCATGTTAACTCTCAAAATTTAGACAAAACGTAAAACGAAAAGTTTTTAAAATATAAAAAGTATAGGGGACCAAAGATGAAATAAAAAAATATTGGGACTAAATTGTAAAAGATGTAAAAGTATGGGGTTAGATAAAAAAGTAAAAAATTAAAAAAAAAACAAAAAAGATAGGTACAACTCATCAAACACATGGTACAACCCATGATGCATAAGTAAGTTGATAATTAGTATATATATATATATATAATATATATATATAATATATCATATTAAAAATACTGAATTTAGTTTAAACTAAAGAGGCCCGTGTCCTTATTAGCTCATAATTAGAAGTTTAAACAAGAAAGTGATAATGTTATTGAAATATATTTTAAAAAAACATGCACATGGAAAGAGTATCATTCTTCAAACTCCCATCTTATCTCACTGATCCTCCATCTCTAGTTTATTTTCATAATGTCATTTTCTATGGGCTAATGTCTCCAAAAAATAAACTGTGTTCTTGAAAGGAACCCCATGGCCCATTGGCCCATACCTCACATGGCTCATAACGTTTTCGATGCACATGGTACAAGCAGTTAATGCATGCAACGAAGTGCAACTACATACATATCGACTTATTTACTAACACGGAACAACATATATTCTTAACATATAATTCATTGACGATATTAAACACAATGTATACGTAGTCGGTTATTGATAAATATAGCCCTTAACCTAACAAAAGTTAGGTTGTAAATCCATAAAACAAGTTGTTGAAATGGAATATGGAGTTGAGGATTGCAAGTACATATATTCTAATGTTTGTGCAATGCCTTATGATTGGTGTATACATATTTAAATAAACACAACAAAAAGATCTTGTAATAACCATATCAACTGTGAGGTATGGGGTTCCTTTCTAAGGGCACCCTAGCCAATGGACCCCTAAAATCCCATAGAAAATGACATCAACTTGTAAACCGTCCATATATATTATATAAATAATAATCTATATAATTTTATATACTATACTTTCTAAAGTAAGTAGGAGAAGGTGGGATTGTTCTATAAGGTTGGTGCATTATGCTCTCAATTTTACCCTCTCCAATACCTAATATTATTTGGTGAAATTTGAACTATAATTTATTGCAATATTTCCAATATCATCATGTATGAAGATCACTATCCAAACTAGTATTTGAATTCTTTGATGGTTTGGTTACACAAGGTTAACTTTGAGAAAATATAAGAAAAAATGATATTTCAATTGGTTTTATATATGTTTAGTGTATATCTTTTTCAAGACCAAAAAATAACATATACCAAGAACTAACATATAAATACGTAAGTAAATAACTAATTACACTTTCATGAAAAGTAGACATATCTTTCAACCAAACTAGACATATCTTTAACTTTTTTTATGAAAAGTAGTTATAGCCGCTTAAATGCCATTAAATAATTATATTTAAGTTATAATTGGTTTATCAAAGTTTCATTAGACATACACAAAATGTCTAACAGTTAGGGTTAAATACAACATAGGTCATTGTGAAAAAAATCTTCAGCATTACAAATCAGTGTATCAATGCTGTAAAGTGAACCGACCAACAAATTGTATCAATGTCGATTTAATATGTTTGATGCAGACCTATAAAAGTTGTACTCATTAGTAAAAGTAACATTGAACTTTTATAAAGTTGCCATAAAACTCAAAATGTATGTTTAATTTGTTTCAAAGAGTTAAATTATAAATAAGCACGTGCCCCACATCTTCAAACTTATATTAAAAAAATTAACTTGAATTTCTTTGGTGTTATTTACAAATTCAGTTATATTAAATATATATAAACTAAATAGGGTTAAACTGTGAGAAGTGAAACCATACTAAATTATTTATACATTGTTTTATTTTAAACACTGAATTTTAATCTTAGGGGAAAGAGTAATTTCTTTGTAGGTGAACTTAAATAAAACCCAAGCTCTATCCTAAAAATTTATGTTTGTAACTTCTTTTCAATCTATCTCTCTTCTTTATTCTTACATTGATACATATCTGTTTAAAACATCTTATTCTCGTCTACGATCCTCTCTCATTGGGGTGTATACGTCTAGCCCCTTTCGTTTATTATTTATTTTTTTAAACAACTAACGCACAAACTCTTTAATGTCTATGTCCAGGATCGAACACATGTATTTCCACTAAAGGCAATTGTCGTACCACCATGCCACTTATGAGTGCCCCTTCATTTATTTATAAGGTGCTTATGTCATTTAACATCATCCATCTGGAAACAAATAAATCATTGCCAATTATTAGAATGAGTAGTTATTTCGATCAAGAATGATTAGAACTTGTATTAATAAATCCCAATATATATTGCATCCCACCCACCCATATTTGGTCGTTTAGCCAACATGGTTGACCCTTGATAACCTAATAAACTACCTTACAAACTTCCTCTCACAAGAATCAAATCTTTTCTCATATTCATTTTTATAGATTTTGTTCAATTTGTACTTTTTTTTTCACTATAATACTATTTGTATTCACACACATTTCCATTTCTGAAAATCGAACCCGCAACATTTTGGATGGTAGGTCATTAGTCGCCTTCACATGCCGTCAATCTTTATTTTTACGATGAAAATTAAGCGTTATGTCATACTTAAGTATATAAATACAACAATGAAAACTAACACTCATTAGTGTTGCACTAACGAATGTGTTTAGGGTTTAGAGTTAATGTAACATTTTTACGTTGACTCAATGATAGTCACCCGTTCATGTATATATACGTATATGTCACCTGGTAAACGTTAAAATAAATGTTGTAATATGATAAAAGAAAAGGAAAAGAGATAGCATGTTACATTAGGCGGAAAAGACGGATGAATTTTTGTCATTACCTTTCTTTAATTCAATTAAAAAAAACCATTCACATGGGAAGTCAATAAAAATGAAAACGTCGTACATCCGCTTCCTTCTTTTCTACAAACTATCAGTCTATATATTATTTAGTAATACGTGTTTATACATGTATGTAGATACAAAGAAAATTTCTACTCTGTTTTAAAAATTCGTTTTAATAAGCACTTGACCATGACATTAATCTATAATAGTTAAAAGAGGTGGATCTTTTTTTAAGCGTATCAACTCATATACGCGTTATGGTTAAAAAGTAAATGGTCGTTTATTAATAAACTAGTTTAAACCCCGTGTATTATATAAGTTAAATAAAAAAAATATTAAATAGTTATTAATAAAAAGTTAAAACTATAAATATATATTTTAAGATAAGATATGATTAAACTTACGTATAGATACTTTAATTCATAATATGTTTTATTATTTTTATTGAAACTTTAATTTAAAAAAAGTTTTTTAAAAACATTTTGTTCTAAAAAATTGTTTTTAAAAACATTTGTTATTTATAAAAATCTCATTTAAAAGTATGTTTTCAATTAGTTTCTTTTTACAAACAAATTTTCTTCTTTTAAATAAACTCCTTTGAAAAATTTTCATTTTTTATAAAAATCACATTATTTAGAAACTCCAAGTTTTAATAATTTTTTATTTTAAAGAACTTTGCTTTTCTTAAAAATATTCATTTTTATAAAACTTTTATTTAAAAGATCACTCTTAAAATAGTACGTGTTCTTAAAAAGCCTCATTGTTACAAAGTGTATTTTTAAACAGTGTTTTTAATTTATTAAGAATATATTTTTTTTGAAACCTTGATTTTACAAAAATATAAATTTTTAAAGAGAAAGGGATGTAAAATCTAGTTATTTTGAGTTTTTATACTCGTTAAGAAAGGGTATAGTTTGTGAACATAATGAACATGAATAAAAGAGTGACGTGATAAAAGTTTTTAGTGTGAAAGAGATGTTAGTGTTTATTACATGGGCTTTTAAATTAGTAATGGGTTTGTGGAACGTGTTTTGTGGGGGCCCAAGTTGTGTTTAAATAACGCACTGGTGTAGTAAAGCCCATAACAGATCAAGGTCCATACGAAGAAGCCTAGTAGCCTATTAGGCAATTTACTAAACTATATCCAATGGGCCTTAAGCCCTTAATACGCAAACTGGATTAAGATGACAACTAGTGAACTACTGGTGAATGGTCCATTTTTCAAGCCCAACTTATGTACTTCCATTTTTTAGTCTTACTGAAGTTATTAATAGTACTTACTAGTTACTAGGCTCTTGAATAATTGAATGTATAACGGGTATCATACCCGTTGTATGCACATGTCCAATTGCGGATTCAGACCCACAAGCAATTATTCAACTAGTCCCTATAATCCATGAACGATTCAAGACCATGTAAACACAATTACAAGATCTAAGCAACACTACATGTGTTCTAACATAAAATAGTAACCTTAATTTACTAATAATATTATTTAATATTTTTTTAGATTTAATAAATTAAGAAAGAGATTTTTTTATGTTGTTTTTAGATAAACAATTTTTTATAAAATAATAAATTTCTCTAAAGCATCAAAAAACTTTTTTAAAAATAGAAAATATTTTTTAAAATTGATGTTTAAAAAGTTAATTATTTAAAAACCAAAAATAATCAATTTTAGGAGTTACAATAAGAAAATTTTTTATAAATGACAATTTTATACGTTTTGTTTTAAAACGAAATGTTTTTTTTGGATAAATTTAGAAACAAATTTTTAAAAAGTTAGTATCACTGTTTTATCATTTATATTCGTTATTTGTACGTAATTTCAGTCATATGATATCTTAAAATATCATTTTATAGTTAATAAATTTTATTATATTAATATTTTTATTTATTTAACACGGGTTTTACTAAAGCTAATGTTTTATAAAGTGAATTCATTGAAGTAGTACATATAATGGTTTCTAGTTGAAAAAAGTAAAAGAAATTGATTTAGAAACTTGTACCGGTAGAAATGTTAAGGATTATGGCAACTCAAAATATGAAAAGGTTGTAAAAGTGTTCCTTATATCAATGATCATATATCGTTATTGCAAATCACATGTTATGGTTCTTAGATCATTTAGATTGATTAAAAGTTAAGTTGTTTAAACAAACTACCACAAGACCTAACTATTTTTAAGGTTAAAAAATAAGGATTATTTATTTAAATTTTAAAAACATTCACGATTGATAATTTTTCGCTCTGGAATGTAGTTTCTTTGATGTACCAATAGAACCATACAACCATCATGGTAGATTTTTCATAATGTAAATAATACTACTTTTCATAATGTTTACTACAATACCATCATGGTAGATTTTGAAACATTCTCTTCTTTGAGGAAGTAGGTGAACTCATTAAAGAGAGTATGTAAACAAAAGATTAAAACATTCATGGTAACTAATATAAATACCACAAGTTTACTCACCTACTCATACATCATATCAGCAAGTAGCTCCAACATGGGGTCCACACATGAACATGTCAAACTTCTTCATCCGGTCCCACCACCCATACCCCTTCTTCCCACCATCACTGCCACGTGGATATTCATGCTTCTTGTTCTTCTTCTTCTCCTTCTCCTTCATCACCTGAGCTAGACTTGTACATGTGCTGCTGTTACTTGTACTACTCATGGACCACCCTGTTTCATCCTCACCACTCCAACTGATACTCTCACTACTCCCACCACCATTGTTTTTCACCATCAGCCTCTTTATGTTTATGCTTATATTGTTCTTCTTTCCTTCATTCCCCTTCACTTCCTGTTTCATCAACCTCTCGTAATACTCTTTGTTCCTCTTCTCCAACTCGTATATCTGCGCTTGCAGATCGTCGATCTTACGGCTCAGGACGAACACACGCTGGTCTTCGCTACGTTCCAGTAACACGCATCGGGCCAGCTCACCCGCCTTACGCTTCATGAACAATGACTCTGATGCCAACCTAGAGTTTTCATTCGTTAAAACCACTCGCTCTGATTCTAACACGTCTAATAAACTCTTTTGTATCTCGATCTTCTTCTTTGATTCCTCTTGAACCGTGTCTAAAGAATGTAGCTCCTCAACCACGATTTCGTACTCGACAAACCTCATTACGAGCTCGGATATTACTAACTCAGAGGTATTGAGCTTTTGGGGTTGGGTGGAGAGTGAGGTTTCGGCATTGTTGGAATAACTAGTGTTGTTGTCACATGTTTGTTTTAGTTCATGTTCGTGTATTTGTACGTGTTCTTGGGGTTGTTGTTTGGAAAGTGTTCGTGTGTAACGATCAGCTAAATAAAGGTAACGATTGTAAAGGTCTTGGATTAAAGCTAAGAGTTCAGGTCGTTTACGGTAGTAAAAATCTGCTCGTTCCCCAAATGTGTCGGGCTTGTCTTCTCCGTTGATTGCTTGTATTTTATCCTCCATATCTGTTTCGCAAAAACGTAAAATTTATTATTTCTATTAACACATCTTTTGTAAATCCTACATATAATAGATCCTAAGAGATTTTCTACTAATGTTATTATTCTATCAAGTACTAAACAAAAAAGTATTGGTACCGGTACTGATTATCAAAACTTTGGCATTGGTATTACCAGTTTCGATAAAAACCAAAAAATACTAATTCCTTGCCGGGTAATGATAGATAGTTTTTTTTTTGGCCCATTTGATACAATTTTTAGAATATTTTAAATCCTTTATATAACAAGTAGAACATTACGAAAGCTGAATGTTTGTTATAGAATTATGATACATTTTTTTAATGATTTTGGTATCATGAATTCCTAAATCAATATTCAAAAATATCATGACTACTTACTTTTTAGTAAAATATATATAATATATATATATATATATATATATATATATATATATATATATATATATATATATATTTATATATATATATATAAGGAAAACACCAAAAAAACTACAAAATTCGTTACCGGAAAACAAATACCGATACCAGGACCGACCGATAGATTCGATACGATATTCAGTACCCACTTCTCCAATTCGGTATCGTTGTTCTCGGTATCGGTTTCGTAACTATTTCATCCCTAATCTAACTCAAACACCATCAACATGTTTTGATTGCATTGGTCACAGCCGTGAGCTCCTAGGATGTACAATCGAAAAAAAATTGAAAAAAAGAAAGCTAAACCAGACAATAGTAATTGACATAAAATTATTTATAAAGTTTTGGTGGTATGCTTTCTTAAATAGTTAAATGGTCCAGAGCTTCCTGCTAGGGTTGTACCACTTTTTTGTTTCATGAAAATAATAAATATGATTGGAATATGCTACATGTTGAAAAGAAAAAAAAAACAAAACAAACAAACAAAGAACATTTCAAAATTTGAAAATAAAAGACTTCAAAAAGTTGCAAGACAAAAATAATAATGAGAGTAAGATTATTGAGAGCTCCGTTGGGATTGATATATAGGGTTGTACCACTATAACTATTGGAGCTGTAAAAGAGGACGAAAGTGACCACACGTAAAAAGACAATCTTGGGTGCAGTCCGTTAAGTAAACTACTCCCTCCTATATCGGTTCAAAACCCAAATCAATACAAAAGATTCTCCCTACAGCTAAAAGAATAATTGCTTTTCTACTCTCATGACAAGTTTTCATACTCTGAACCACCTTTTAGAAATTGTTTTTAAAACTATATAGTGTATGAACAAGTCAGAGGTTCACATACATCAACCCACTAAAAACTCTAATCAAGGTGAACAGTTGAACTTCAAATGCCGGGTTAAAGGGCTTAACTAAGCTTAGAAGCCCAAACAAATCTATTACTTTTATGAATATAATTTTGATTTTATGTGATAAGTAATACCATATTAAAAAAATAATACTTTTATTTTATATAACATATTACATGATGAACATGGGCATTTTAATATATATTACTTGTATGATAATATTACGACATAATATATAGTTTCTTATACATGTACAACTTTATATAAAAGTAAAAGGAGTTAACAAAAAGTAAGCTAGGTATGTAAAGTATATATAAATAATTAAAAATTAAAAATTATACAAAACCGAATTCAAATTTAAAAGAAAAATTAAAAGTTATACGTATATTTATAACATATACAACCAGCATGAGCAAGTTGTACATCACTGTCAATGTTACTTTCAAATGTTATAGTGTGTAATTAAAGAGCCGAGCATTTGAAAAAAAAAAATTAAAACTAAAATAGCCAAATTGATGTTCTTCCAAACTAAGAGCCAAACTTGACCTCGAGAGAGCTAGGCCTCAATTCAAATAGTTTACGCCCTTTTATACTAATTTTTATAAAAACTTTAAGTAAAACTAATAATATTCTTATAAAAGTCGGTAACTTTTTTTAACTAGCCCGGTTTGAACTCGGTAAAATGTGAATTAACAGGATGGCAGTCAACAGTGTCCTATAATAGCCTTAACGCTAGGCAACCTAGAAAAGCATTCTGTAAGACAAGACATGAGACATAATGAGAAGATGTTTCCGTATTAAATTCTAACATATCCATCTGGGAGATCCCAGCCGTTGATCATCATGTAATTTAATATTTGTGTTTAAAAATTAATGCACTCAAAAAGCATTGGGATACTTTTCAAATCGAAAATTCCATATCATGTATTAATGAGCAGGTCTCGTCAATAGTAGTATTTAAATTTTTCAATACCGTCCACACATCTAAGTTCAAGTTTTTAAAGTTAGTAAACAGTTTTTAACCAGAGTTTTCAATAGTTCTCGAATGCTTAAAGGCTTCGGCATACTCATTAAAGGCTTTTAAAGTGAAAACATAGTATAAAAAACAAATTTTAAGCTTGGTTTGGTCTATTATAGACCGTTTTATATTTGACTTTTCCAATCTATTCAAATGACTTGGTCATAAAACACGTCAAGATGCTTGAAAATAAGGTTTTTAAGGTGAGACGATTAAGTTGCATTGGGCCACACTAACGTTAACAACAAGTGCAATAAAGATGTGGCCCTATAATCGATTGAGAATTCTAGCCATGACAGGAATAGACGTAGATTTAAAAGTGTGTTTATAATATATACGAGTTAGCACTTTTAAAGAAAGCTAAACGTTCATTAATTTACTTAATCATTGGTCAATAGGTCTTAAATTAATTGATTTGCAAAAATTCACCCCATGTCTTTTCACATTGGAGTTCATGGGTTCGAGATGCACTTCATTCAATATATTTTAAATGAGCCAGCAGTTTTTTTATATCATAATGAGTCTTTGGTGGTGGATTTTCCTTTGGAACGGTAGGCAGGTCGAGTCGTTAACGCTGTTTTGTTCGCCGGCGTGGGTGGTCTTTCGCCGATGGGTTTAACCGAATTACCAGACTTAACATATTTCCGTTGAAAAAAATAGACAAATTGGATTTTAAAAATTCAAACTATAACTCATTGCCCGATAATAATTCATACTATTGATTTGGCCGTTAATAATCTCAACTTTTATTATCAACAACAGTACTAGTAGAATAATTATCATATATTCATACTCGATTTGTACTTACTTTAGGGTCGATTTAGCTTGTAATTTTTTTCATTTCGTTTGTACATTATTGAGAACGAAATCATGTCGAAATCAAGTGTACATTTTTAATAATTATGTTACTGAGATTATTGTTGTTAATAAAAATAAAAGTTGGATTGTTACTGGCCAAATGAATAGTATGGATATATTTTGAATATTTAAAATCCAATTTGACAAAAAAAATTTAACTTAATCATTGATTACTCATTACTAATGCGAACCAAATCTCCATTAGCCGTCTAATCCGTCATCTCTCCTACTTTTAACTTTACTAATCTATTCCCAATAAAATCACAACTATTTCAAACGAGTTAAAAAGGTTAAAAAGATCCGTACCAGAGATGGAGAGTAGAAGCCATGAAGGCTTACTGATGAACCTGCTTTTACTCCGTCGTGATGATTCCGACGACGACGAAGATGACATTCCGGCGACGGCAGCGTTACAGGCTGAGCTGGTTACAGGCAACATCACATCAGCCGGCCTTATATCCTGCAAAATGTCGGAAACAATGGTTCCAAAATATTAACAGCCAGATGTAAATACATCATTGTACATTTTGTACGATTGAATAACATGTATAATAATCGAGTTTAATCATACTTTCAAGCTATAATTCATCAATAATTGTGAATTTCTGTCGGTATATTGATCAAAAAGTCATCATCTTCAACAAGAGGAACAACGTTTAATGCACACCGGACCCTACCGTTGCAGATTTCAACATCAATCGAATATATAATTGCACAAATGCATATGGATTTGAGAAGAAGTATGGCGGATGAAGAAGAAGAATTACTAGAATAAGAAGTCATAAGCAACGACAAATAAACGGTATTGTGCTGAATAATGAGACGCAGATCTCGAGGCTCACATCAGTTTAACTTAAATAAAATCACACAGTTTCAATCCAAAGAGATAAATCACAAACTCAAACAGTAAAACACTCAAACACTCATCTCGCATCACCGTTAAAGTTTAAACCCTAGAAATAACAAATTAGCAATTTCTCATCAATCAGATGTCCATAACACTGATTCAACATAACGAAACTATTACGTTAGGTCACATCGTTCCTAACACAATTGTTCTTGACAGATTATCGGAGAAAATTCCGATGAGTTTGTTCGATGTAGCGTAAAACGTGATTATTACGAACCGTATAAGATACAGTTGAAATTTCGAACGGAAAAGAGGAGCGATGATGGAGGTTGATTGATACCTTGTTAGAGAGTGATCGGAAGTCGCCGGAGTTGTGATCGGAGGAGATGAAGGCTGCCGGAGAAGGTGTTAGACGGTGGTTCGACGGTGGTGAAGGAGGCTAGTGGGAGTTGGTGTGTACATGGTGGTGTTGTGTGTGTGATTTGATGAAAGGAAAAGTGGTGTGGAGATAAGAGGGGGTTTTGTAGGCTTGAGTGCAAGTGATGCCAAAATCCCGCAAACACAGGTTTGATTTTTCAAAAGTGGGGGTCTGCCACGTATGATATTCTTTTTCTTTTTAGTTTTAGTTTTAGACTTTTAGGGTCTTTAGATTTTGAATAAGAGAAGAAAAGTACTGATAACATGAAAAGGGTTGAACTTTGGTTGTTTAAATTTTTAAAAATATATATCAGTGATGTGTAATGTTATAGGAAATTTGGATTTTGAAAAGGTTATATTTTCTGATGATTCGATTTGATTTGGTTTCCGTCAATAGAACAATTCAGAATTATATATTTTATTGCCAGCGGATAAAATAACCGCTGGCACATGGAATCTGGACCGTTTGATCATCCCCAGGAATAATCCTGACCGTATAAAGTCAGCGGTTATTTCTGGGTTAAATGCAGTTTTATGCGGTTACTGCATCTTGACCAATTCAGCCCTTTTGTGCTCCTGTAACCTATGTAATCCGCATGAAGATTTCCTAAAAAATAGGTAAGGATTTGTGTTATTATGTACCTCACACGGATTGCCCACGTCCCACTATATTCCCGCAGCTAACTGCTTAAGTTTCTCTGTATAAATGCCTCATCAGTTTCAATATCCTGTCCTGTTCTCGGCAACACCTGATCTGCAAGACCTGATCTGCAAGACCTGCTCACTGTTATGGACGAAAAAGGTATCCCAACATTCAATCAAGATCCTAAGGTATTAATTCGTTTCGATTGTCTCGATCATTATATGTTCCTGCTTTATTGTCTAACATGGAATTAATTTGTTCATTTTTTTACTTTGTTCATTTCTTTATTTAGAATGTTTCAGCTACTACTGATGATATTCCAACAGTGGGCCTGAAGGATTACCCAACCAAGGAATTGTTAACGAAGGTTTTCTGAACTATAATTAGTTGTTTAAAACTTATTTTTTAATTTTATAGTCGTTACTTTAGTTCTATAAACTTATACCATAAATAATTGTGTTTTAAAAACTTTTTCAGGACCCCAACCAGGTTAGCAACCACTTTTGTTTGGAGTTGGACCATTTAAAATCAGAAGCAACATATGATATTCACAGGTCAAACGATGTTTGCGATGGTAACAGTGTGGAGATCATTTCGTGTGGGTCTAAGTTTAGTCCATACAAATCCCAACTTGAACGAGAAATCAGTGAGGAGGTATTATTGTTTATAAATGCAGTTGATTCTCTAATTAAATCTTTATTTAGTGGCATGTGGAATGTAACATTTATGGTATTTCAGTTGTTCAAGTATGAAAAGGCTGCCAAGAGAAGGAGATCTCTCAAACAGTGGAATTGGAATGATGTTATCAGTGTTAGCAGTTCAGATAAAGATGATGATGATGATACCCATGACCTGAAAGATACAGCCAATTCTGGGCCATGTTTAAAGAAAGAGAAAACCTTACCGAAACTCACTATGAAGCTGATGGATGAGTCCGATTCTGATGATGATTTCAACCAGGATAGGAATGGTTTGAATGAAGATATGGATGATTCCAGTTCCAAGGGGCTGTTGAAGATCCCGCGTGTCACTGTGCATAAACGCAACCGAGTTGTGTCAGTTGCTCGAAGCATCTAAGTTATGTGGTTTATGTTGTTATTTATGTCTACTTTTTTAGGTCTACTTTTTTTAGTACTTTCTTCATAGTAGCATGCACTGTTTTGTTATCTTTGGTATGTTGTTGTCATTGAACGTTAGTAGCGAATGAAATGCATTTTGTTAGAAATGATGCAAAGTTTAATTAAGGGTTACTATTTAAACATTATATAGCCATATACATATGTTGGCACTACAAGAAAGTGGGGATCATGTATGGTTTTGGAGATCATTATATGATGTAACATATATATGTATATTAGGCTTCACACTCACAGTCCGTTAAGATATTTTTAATGTGGGAATGTCTAATTTTGTTTTCAATAAAAACTAATGATTAATATATTATTGAAATCTTTTTTAAACATTTCTTACTAAGAAGCCTAATTAAAAAATAATGATTAATATATTGTTGAATTTATTTTTAAACATTTCTTACTGAGAAGCCTAACTAAAATAAAGTAATCATTATTTCTGTTTAAATGAACAATCACTACAGTCAAGTTGAAATTTATTTTTTTAACTACCTACATATGTACCATATGAGAAAGATTTTAAATATTAAGTGGTAATTAACTTGGGTGTAGTAGGTATACTTTCAAAATCTTACCTAAATTCCTAATTTTAAGTTAGTGAAGTTAATGGTAAGTTTGTAACACCAGTTTGTATAATTTATACCCCATTTCGTATATATTGCTCTATAATAATAAATATATCATATATAATTATATATGAACATATTTAGTCAAAACTTTTTTTAAAATTATAACATTAAGTGAAATATTTAAACTTTAAAACTTTATTTTCAACCCTTTTATACTATCATTGTAATACATTTTAGGGTGTTATTTTATTCCGATGTTTATTATTTTTTAAGATGAGTTAATATTCAATTGAGTATCAAATCTAAGGTACTTATATTAACAATTTATAAAAATTTTGTATCCCAAAGTATAGGCAGGGATGTTTTAAGGATATGCATATCTTGTATATTTTTGGAAGTCTCAAATGTTTAAAAATCCATATAAATAATTATCCGTTATAAAGGATGCAAAGTTGAATTAAATGTTACTATTTAAATATTGTGTAGCCATATACATACATTTGAATTCTTCCTAAACATTTAATGAAAACAAATGAAAAATTATATATTTTAAGGTATTTTTAAGAATCAAAATTCTTCCACTCCCACCTCAACCGTTATCCCTGTAGTTTGTACTTGCACATTTTTAGGTGGACTTGCTTAGTGGGTTAGTGCCTTAGTGGTCTCCTTATTTTAAGGTATTTTTTCTCTTATATAAAGTTGCTCAATGTTCATTATTTCACTTTCAGAAGGTATGTACTCGTCTGCATAAGCTTCTTTGAATTGGTGTGCATCTTTCAATGGCAATTTTTTAAATTTATTATATTGTTATGATTATTTTTTAATTTGAAATGTGATTCTGTGGTAACGTTAATATGTTTTCTTCAACCAGTGATATCGCTCTGCAGGGAAGTAATCGTTTACTTTGGCAAGTATTTATTTGAAGGTATGTAGTTATTAATCCTATGTTAATAGTTTTCAATTCTCTGGTGATGATTAATTATGTATTTCTATTACGTGTTAATTATTTGTTGTTTTGGTGTTCTTAGCTTCCTGTTACACTATTGGTGGTTTATGAGTTTTTATTATTATTAATTATTAATTTTTGTATAAATTGTTTTCTAATTGAGCGGAATAGTTACTCCCGATAAAAGACACCATGGCCGATCTTCCATGTCTTTTGGTACTGTTCGAGATAGTTGCCAGGCTTCCTGCGACCCTTGTCACTCAATGTAAGGTGGTGTGCAAAGAGTGGCGGTCTTTCTTGTCAACACATGAGTTTGCCCGGATGCATTGTCACCATATGAGGTCATCAACGGACCATAGAGTTATATCCGTTGCTCGGCCTGGATGCAAACTTCGTTCACTGCATTATCATTGTCCTGATTTCTTAATTGATGGCATGGTTCATAACCCGTTCAATGTTCACCCAAAACATTTTTTGTTTTTATCATCGTTGGACGGGATGGTATGTCTTTTCGTAAAGAGCACGGCTGAGTTGATTGTTTGGAATCCTCTAACACGTTGGTTCAAGAAATTGCCAAGGGCATCGTCTAATGGATTCTTCAAGGTGCAATCTGATTCCGTTGGCTTCTGTGTTGACAATTCATACGACTACAACATTGTACACATACAACGTAGGAGGGGTACTCTATCGGTTTACACGTACTCTATGACGTTAGGCGAATGGACAACGATTCCTTTTTTAAAAAATCGTCCTTATCATGCTGAGAGTTATAACTGGTCTGCTGGTACTCTTTGTGGTAATCAATTGTACTTTATGGTGTATCAATGGTGGCTTGCAGGAGACAAGGCGGTTGTTTGCTTTGATGTGGATTTAAAGCAATTTTCGGAAATCGGTATTCCTATTTCAATGGTGGGAGGGAGTTGTGGGATAGTTAGTGTTAGAGATTCTCTTCACATGTTTGTTAGTCGTGGGTTTTTTAGTAATGCACTAGACTTATGGCGTTTTGAAGGTGGGACGTGGACGCAAGTTCTTGATGTTTCTCGTGCCATACATGTGCCGCTGTCACTGATGTCCTCCATCACATATGTGAATGTAAATGACATGTTCCTTGTGCTGACGGCATGGGGCGAGGTTTTCCAGCTTGATGTGCGCGCCCGTGGCTCTGAATCTTTTTCCGCAATTTCATCGTTTGAGAGCCTGACTGGTGCTGTGTACACAGAGACCATAATCTGTCCACTTACTTGATTTCGATTTTTCCTTACTTCTGTTAAATCAGCAAAGTGTGTCTTTTGTTAGGTTAGCTTCTTTGTTTGGTTGACTGTTTTTGTGTTCCTTATTGGTTGTGTTTGTTAGTTTTATGTGCTTGCATATCTGTTCAGCTTTTATGGTAAGGTGTATTTTCTTTGGAGTATCTACTATTTAACTTTTATGAGTTCAGTTTTGTGTTTTTATCTTCTATTGACATTTCATGTCTTTTACCTTTAATTGTTGGCCCATATTTTCGACACCTAACAGCTACTCACACATATAATCAACGAAATAGAAACAATAATGTTTAGGTGATGTAAATAAAATTACTCTAAAAGGTAATGGATATTACTACCTCAGCAATTTAGAGCAATTTCAATAGTTGAGCCTCAAATGTATGTAGATGATGTGCTGAGCGAGTGCTTGGTCCTTCCTTCCAGCCATTAAAATTGTTGTTCCTCTTTGCAGTACTGAAAGAAATCAAAACAATAGCATGTTATGTCATAACAAATAAAGTCTTATGTATTGTTCATCTGATACATAATAATCCCAAAACAGATGCAATTTGTGTTAATTTGTAAGCGTAAACAGATGCAATTTGAGCCTCAAATGCAATTTGCATGTAAACTTAATGTCACGGTGAAAATATGAATTTTATTTATATTAGTTGTTGTGAATGCATTTTTAAACCAAACAGGTTGGTTTTTTTTTTTTGCTACAACTCTCTAGATAGGGTCTTGGATATGGCTCAACTTCCGTTTGTACTAATAGTGATGGAGATAATTTCAAGGCTTCCAGGGAAGATGGCTACTCAATGCAAAATTGTGTGCAAGGACTGGGAGTCCTGCATATCAACAGATTATTTTCGATGGGTTCATTGTAAACGCATGAAGTCAATGTCTGAGCAGCAGATTCTTTCGTTTGATGAGAACTGCAAATCTCTACATAAGTTTTCCTATGACTCACTGGAGTGTTGGTTAGACAGCACCATTCATATCCCATTTGATGCTCGACCCTGGGACATATTGGTTTTGGGATGTTTAGATGGATTGTTGTGTGTCTTACTAAAGAATCCTTGTAGACTGCTCATTTGGAATCCCCTAACCCGTGTCCACAAGGAATTGCCTACCTTTAAAAGTGATGTTTTATATGATTCAATTAGACACACTCTTGGGTTCTATGTATGTTCGTTTAACAAGTACAGGGTTTTGCATGTTAAACGTGCAAGGAAACTGACACGTACTTATGTGTATTCCTCATGCTCTAATTCCTGGAGAGAAATCAACTTCATCCCAAACTACCAATACGGTACCACCAATTATAGGTGGTCAAGAGGTACCCTTTGTGGAGATGGTTTGTATTTCTTAGTCGGCTTACGTGCAGGGGTTTTTGTGAGATCAATGTTACGTTTTGATGTCAATTTAGAGAAATTCATTGAAGTTTCCTTTCCAACAGTTTTGTCTGAAGGAGGATGCGAGGGTTCTTTAGTTAACTCATGCGATGATCTTCATGTATTTGTTACGCATGGCCTATTTGAGTATACAGTTGATATATGGAAGATGGAGCTTGAGAAATGGTCAAAGATGTTGTCTGTCTCGCACACTTCTCGAATTCCGATTTCGATGTGGTGTTACGTTGGATACATTGTCCCTAATAAGAAATGGGTAATGATGACCGCATGTGGGGAGGTTTTTGACTTCGACGTGAGAAACTACGAGCTTGGTTATTTTTTTGATAGAAGTTACTACTGTGCCTTGAAAGGTGCAGTTTACACTGAAACCTTAATCTCACCGGCCACTTAATTTCATCACAATTAGACTTTTGTTTGAGATTGTTGTTGTTTTCCTTTTACGTTAGGATATCATGATCCTCATAGCATGCTCTCACAACAATTTTTTGTTATATTGAATTTTTGAAGGTTGTGTTTATGGAAACATTCAACTGCACATTGGCATTCATTAACATCTTATATAAAGTTGTATTTTTTATTATTTTTGTTGTTATTTTAGCGTTGGTTGTATTATTAGTTTTATATATTATTGTCTTCTATTTCTTATGTATTCAGTTCATTATTTGTTACTATGTTCTTTTAGATCTTTCTTGATTCAATGTTGTCAATATTTTCATTTATGCATTTTATGTTTTTCCAACTTCAATTTGTAGGTTAAAGGCAATATGGCAGAACTTCCGTTTCTCGTAATAATGTTTGAGATAATATCAAGACTCCCACTAAAGACCGCAGTTCAATGCAAGGTTGTTTGCAAGAAATGGTTGGATGTCCTGTCAACCCCTGAGTTTGCAAAAATCCAGACATTTCATGCTGAACGGAGCACAGAAAAGAACGACGAAATTGAAGAACCTAAGTTCAAAAGAAGATATGTGCAAGCTGTTCGTGACTGGCCGCCCGGATGTGGACCGATTAGAATGCATGAAGATGTTGTAGTCCAAGGGGTAGAGGTTGACGAGGACGTTGAACCTGATGAATGTGAGGAAGATGTTGAAGACATAGACGTCGTTGTTGAAGTTGAGAACATGGGCGAGGTAGTGGAGGCTGAAGCCATGGGTGAAGTTGTAGACGTTTAGGAAATGAACGAACCTGATTTCCTTGAATAGATCATCCTCAAATTCTCATCTACAGTAGGGTTGTCCTTCTGTTAATAACTGATATTTTGATTAGTATCGTAGTGTTTTATTATTCGTGTTTCTTTTTTCCATGTTTTAAAAACCCTTTCACCTTCTCGGATATTGTTTGGAGCTGTAAAAGGTTTATGGTATCTATGCTTGTATTTCCTTCTATAGTGTAAACTGTTCTGCGTTTCTTTTTGCACCCATAAACTCATATAATTTAAGTGATTGTTGCATGTAACTTAGAGCAGTCAAATGTGTATGCGCATGCTATGAGTTCATTGAGCCATTAGAAAAATGAAAATTATTGGCAGATATGTTATTAATAGTTTACAAAGTCTGGGTAACTTTAAGTTTACACAATGCATGTTCACATAAATTATTTTATTTTACATTGTCATAAGGCAAGATCAAATTAATGTGTTTATTAAACAAAATATGAAGATGTGTTAACCTTATTGCGTTTGTCTATAACATACATCATGGAATTTTGCTCTTCATAACATTCCATCTGCAGCATTTGTTTTGCCTTTAATTTAATTAAGAAAAAAATTAACTTTCTAATTAATGTATTTATTTAACGGTGTAATGCATTGTCCTTTAATAATATGTTTGCTTTTCGTGTCGTTCATGAATAGAGATGTTTTAGGTTATTAGTAAACATATCCTTGTACCAAAAATTGTAAAATTTAATATGTTTTAGGTAATGGTATGAATAACTATTGTGCCCAGAATACATTCTACACCGTGTTTTATGTGTTTTGCAATCTATTATTAGGAGATGCACAGAGGTTGGCATTAATTTCAAGGTTTTTATGCTGTGATTATTTAATTTAAGATTCTTAGAAAAAGTTACCATAAATAACACAGTATTATATTTTAATATAATACCCTGTTAATGTGTCGGTTATTTTCTCCTGTTTAGGGAAAACAGGTTAGTGGGTGAGTGTTTTCCAGATTTTAAGGAATTTTTGGGTAGATAAAATTAGCCTGGTAAATATTTCATTTTGTTCTGCAATTGAATGTGTAAACTGTCAAAGTGTTCTACAAGTTGGTGTGTTCCTTTCTCCTAATTTATGTAACTGATTTCCCTTTATCATATCAATTGACATCCTATAACATGTTGTGTCTGCTTTTATTTTTGATTGCAGGTTATTTGGGATCTGTTGTGCACTGTGTGCTGTACTCTGGTGTTCATTTTCATACGTTATTAAGCGGTATGTGTAAGCGTTTCTGTGTGGTTATGTTCGAATTTTTATGAAACTCAGCTGTCTATTATAGCATTGATTGTTGTTTACTTGTGATGTTGATTGGCTTTGCATAACCTTCTGATACACTCCTCATTCATGTCCATCCTAAATATATGCTTTCTCCATATAGGACATCTAATCAATTACATAATGGAAACGATACCACAATGCAGATATAAGAATATAAACTTTACCTCTAGCAGCCCTTATCAGTTTGTTTTTTCATAAGATCCATACTTGTCTTGACATTCTCCCAAATATAAGTTGTTGATTCTGTATATTTGCTTCCCGACCAGTTGTGGACCGTGTTTTTCCTATTATCAAATTTAGAACGGCATCGTGTATGGATCAACCCTAAAAAATAAAGAAATATGCGCAGTAGTGTTATCGGCCTAATACCCAACGAAATTAGAAAAGTAAGTTATATCAACGTATAGTGTAATTAAAACGATAGCGATTGTACTAACCAAGTACTCCCCATGGTCGGTATCATGGAGCGAACGGTAGGTGGTACTGTGATACAACCGATAGATTCGATCGTTGGAGCATCCAAGTCCCGACGGCATAGCAACCTCTGCTTTGTCATAATAAATAGGTTTACTCGACCCATGTATCTGAGGACCTTCGAGTATGGCCTTGTCCTTCACGGAGAATGGTGTTGCTTCGGTTATCTTCACTGACATAGGAAAGGGGAAATTGTCATCTAGGGTTTTCTGGGAGGTGTTGAACAATATTGCTTAGGTCTTGGATGAGTCATTCACGTTTGTATCGGATCACATCCAGGCCCATCACAGATGTTACTTTGTTGGGCCTTCAAGTACCCACACATTAATAATAATTTAAATCATAGTTGCTGGTTATCACATTTGTAAAGTCCATTATATTATGTATTAGAAACAAATCAGAAGTGTTTAAAATTCAAATAAACCCTAGAAAGCCTCTTTTTGTATGTAAATGGTAGTTTATTGTTGCACAATACTTATATTTTTTTATGTGTGATGATAACATGGCAATTTTTATTTAAACATGTAATTTATGTTGATACATGGAACTTGTGATGTGATGGGTTATTTAAATAAAAGGTATGAATGGTGTTGAATCTGTATCAAGTGGTTGTTCGATTGTATCACCATCGGATGATGACCCAACGTACGTTATTGCTCGTGATGGTTCACGTAAGACATGGGGTCGTACGGGTCGTCCTAGATTACGAGACCGAGGTCCTTCCGACGTTACATCTAATCAACGACGTTGCTATGGTAGGCATTGCTATGCATGTTCTTAACAGTCAAGCAACTCTTCCATCTATTTGAACATCTAACAATTGTGTTCCGTTGTGGGCAGCTAATTCTTCTAGAAACAATGTTGGACATTACATAAGTTTTACAAATGCTATTACACAATCTTCTCCAAGTTCTATGCTCTTGCAACCTTCTGCAACACTTTTTAGTAGCCCCCCTCACCCTATTCAGGCACGACCTATCTACGAAGACGAAAATAGTTGTCATTCCTCTCGTACGTTGACCTTTTTTATGTTTATTATAAACACTTAAACTTACATAGATTATTAAGTACTTATGGTTTAACGACTCATTATAGGGCGTTTTGTATCATATTGGGATTGCGGTGATGCAGAGTATGTTTGTGGGCAATGTCAAGCCATGGTTTGGTATGCTGAACGGACTGTGAAAGCCCTCTCACCATCACAACCAAAGTTTTCCCTTTGTTGTAGTGAAGGAAAAGTTGTTCTACCAAAACTTCGGCATCCTCCCCAAATGTTGAGTTGCTTGCTAGAGCATAATGGCGAGCGACGGTCTAGAGTTTTTAGAGAAAACATAAAGGTCTTGAATGCAATGTTTGCATTTACGTCAACAGGCGGGAAGATATGTTCAGACTTACAACAAGGTCGCGGTCCATACACATTTTGTTTGAATGGACATAACCATCATCGCATAGGAACTTTGTTGCCTACGCATCCTGATGGCCGTCCTAGATTTGCACAACTATATATATACGACACGGTTAATGAGGTTGATAATCGCATGTTTGCTCTGCGAAATTGTTTGTCGCCAAATTCTGATCAACTTATATTACGCTCCTTAGTTCATGATTTGATTGACATGCTCGACAACAACAATGCGTTGGTGAAGGCATTTAGAATGGCCAAGGATAGATTTACTGAAGAGTCAATGCAACCGGTGAGACTTCGTCTAATTGGTACACGAAACAGAGGAGAACGACAGTACTCTTTGCCAACTGCTGCTGAAGTTGCAGCATTGATTCCGTCAGATAGTAATCCCACAGACTCACGGGATATTCTTATTGAGGAACGTGGAACTGGTGTTGTTAAGCGCATATCCGAACTGCATCCAAGTTTTATGGCGTTGCAGTATCCTTTGTTGTTCCCATACGGTGAAGATGGATACCATGTAAACCTTCCACTTAGTAATAATACGGAAACAAGTAGGCGTACAAATATTTCATTAAGGGAATACTACTGCTATCGTTTACATGTACGGAGCGGTGAAGGTCGTACATTGCATAAAGGAGGACGTTTATTTCAAACATTTGTGGTTGATGCATATTCTTCTGTTCTTGAATACAGCTTAGATTGGTATAAAAGAAATCAAAACACGATCCGCTCAGATTTGTATAATGGCTTACATGATCGTATTTTTGATGGAGAGGCAACCTGTGAATCAATTGGGCGACGTGTCATTCTACCAGCATCCTTTACGGGTGGGCCACGATATATGATTCAACAATATCATGATGCAATGGCAATATGTCGTTGGGCTGGAAGCCCTGACCTTTTCATTACTATGACTTGCAACCCTAAATGGACGGAAATTGAACGTCACATTCATGCAACTACACCTGGTCTTTTTGCATGTGACCGTCCAGACATTATTGCACGTGTGTTCAAGATAAAACTTGATGAGCTTATTAAAGACATGAAGAAAAATAATATTTTTGGTCGACCGAAAGCAGGTTTGTCTATCCTTCTAGGTGATATGATAATTGTCATTGTTCCTTGGCCTTCCCTTTTTATATTTAATATTACTTTTATTGTTTTTGTGTAGTCATTTACACTATCGAATTTCAAAAACAAGGACTGCCGCATTGTGATGCTTGTGGCAAAATGTTATGTTCACTTTCATTTTTCTTTTTTATTAATTGTGATGCTTCCTTAGATTAACTATCCACCTAAACTGCAATTTTATGCATTATATATCTTAAAACCTCAACAATGATTGTTACGCTACTTAGCTTAACAACACTCCCCCTAAACACCATCTTAATTAAACATGGTGCATTGTACGTTATCAAATAGTTGTTTACGTTTGTGATTTTAGATATGAATGAAACAAACATTGTAATGCGTAAGAGTCCTTACGTCATCACCTTATTTTGCTGCACTGCCCGGCCACCGGACGGGTATAAAACTAGTTGCTGATGGGGGATGTTTGTATATTTTTAGTTAATAAATCAAAGGAAAGTGTAAGGTGTTTTAAAAATTGAGATTGATTGAATGATGTCTAGTAAGTTTGGTATTACTTGTATTTCTGAGTTTCCTTTGGATGGGTTTTTGGTTAAAACTTCCACCCTATTTGTGGTGTGTAAGCTAGTGTTTAAGAACAATATTTAGTTTAAACGAGTGGATAAACGTACCCTTATGTATTAAAAGTTGCTCTCTTGTGAGAGGGATATTATCTTAGTTATGAAAGATAAGAACTTCAAGGTTAAAAGTGTTTAGATGGTAGAAATTTTAAGATGAGTGGCATTAAGAAATCATTACTCTGTTTAAAAAAAATAAACACTTGAAATTATATTTACAAAACAATATTGGTTAGTATGAAGCATCAATTCTCACCACCTCATTGAGGAAATAGTAATGTTTTCATGTCATCTGATCTCGTTGTGTCAATATGGAGAAAATCCAATTCTCTTGCCTCAGTTCTCGTCTACAAATTTTTGATTCATTTGTAAATTTAACGGTGAAAAAAATACATGACACATGAACGATAATCTTTTTTCCTTTCTCACCAAAACATTGAGACCTGCACCCAGTTCTTCGCACATCAACGAGAAATTTGATTTTGGTGCCATGTGAACAAGAAATTATGAAAATATCTCGCCATGTGGCGAGATCTATTGTTCGACGATTATATCCTTAATATTGTAACTCAATGGCTAGAAGGACAAAGTTGTTCGGTAAAATAATTATTTAAATAATTTTTCTTAGAATAAAACATAAATATCTTATCTAGTTCATGAGAACCTTGTATATATTACAATGTTACATATATCTAATTAATAGGTGTGAATGTTGTACGCAATAGTAACATGATGCAATATAGAAAGTAGTTTTTTTTTTTAACTCTGTTATCTTGATTTCCTACTTTTATTTTTAAGGGTTCTTAGATGCATCAAAGTATACAAGTTTATTTATCGCTATTCTTGTTACTCTTAACTGTTGTTTATATTATTTTGTGGAGAAAAAATGTTTTCCTTTAGTGATTTCTCAGGTTTTGGAGAAGAAAAGATGGTATACTTGAAGATTTGGAGACAAACATAAAAGAGTTAAAGAAGTCAAGAGTCAACTAGGCTAGATATAGGAAGCATGAAGGTTTTTATTTCTTGTTAGAAGATTTTCTATAGGTTTTCTAGTTGTTTGTAGGCTACGTGGAAGCAAGGTGCAATTTCTTGAGGTCTTTAAGTGGTTCTAAGTCTATGTGTTGGTTGCAAGAATATTTGCTTCATAGACGTAGATTGTTATACACGGGTCTATAACTAGACTTGGGCAAAAAAACCAGTTCGGGAGCCGGTTCGGCCCAAATAACCAGAAACTTGTTAAAAAAATCTGGTTTGGCACAAACCATTCCCAAAACGACCCGAACCGTCAGTTTGTATGCCGGTTTGGTAACCTCACCCTCAAAACCGGTTTATAAACCGGATTAAAAAGTTAAAAACCGGTTAAACCAGTTTATTAAAAAAAATCGGTTTCAAACAGGTCCGAATCGTTTTGACAGGTTTTAGTTTCCAGTGAGACAAACGATTTGTAATCCGGTTTGAGCCAACGACACAAAAACCGGTTCGGTTTTAGACCCGAACCGATTTGGGTAAAAAAACGGTTTGTACACCACTATCTATAACGTACTATTTCCTTTGGTATGGGATTAGGCGGCTCTAATAGGAGTAAATCACTAAATCATAATATGTATATTTTCTCAAGGTGGTCAAGCATTGGATCCAAATGCCTTAAGTTTTCATGTGGCTAGTATCGTCTTAACAGGGACTAATCTATTCAAAGAATATTTAATAAATTGTTAACTCAATCAATCAAGAGGATTATACACTAAATCATAATATGTATATTTTCTCAAGGTGGTCAAGCATTGGATCCGAAAGCCTTAAGTTTTCATGTGGCTAGTATCGTCTTAACAGGGACTAATCTATTCATAGAATATTTAATAAATTGTTAACTCAATCAATCAAGAGGATTATACACCTAGGTGATTTTTTCTTTTACCTAATTTTTCGCTTAAGTTTTGAATTCTAGTTTAAGTTCTCATTAAAGTTTTCTTTAGTTTACTTTTAAATTAGATTCATATTAAACAGCAACTTTCCTTTGTGAAAAGAGCTACTTTAGCCAAGGCTACTATTTACGATTCATATGGTAAAACCCTTCACTACATGGCTCTCTTATTTAGAGAGAGACCAGGTGGTTTTCTGCCTCATCACCGCGCACCTCCCGACGGGTCTTTTTCTTCTTTTTCTTTCGACAAGCGTTTGGTTGTCTATCCCCGACGGATTTTGAGATCTTCGCCATACCCCGACGCCTTCTCCAGGTATCCTAGGTTTTCGTTTTGAGAACCGATGATGGTGGCCGCCCACTTGGCGAGGCAACTCCAGTTGCAGCTGTGAAGGCATCTTTATTTTGCAACAACAATGTTGCTTGTAGATTTGGATCGATTGGAGATGGAAACGGAGGTGCTGAGAACTCCTCCTTGGCCCACAATTTCAACGAGGCGAAGATGATGGTTGGGTTTTGGGTTTACTTTTGAGATATGTTATGGCAATGATGGTGTGGCACTACTTGGCGTGGCAACTCTGATTGTAGATGTGGCAGCCTCTAAGCCACTTTCTTTTGCCACAATGATGATGAATGTGGATCTGAGTTGATTCGCTTTGTTTGCTTCTATTTTTTCTTTCTTTTGTTTGCGGATGTGCATATGGTGGTGACGGTTCTGTTTGATGAGGGTTATATGACGATCAATGTGTTGGTGGTAAGGTCAGGATTCTGTGGTTATTTATAACTTTTTAATACATATAGCCGTAAGATACACAAAATCTTCCCTCAATTAACTTGCCTAACACGTAAAACTTTCGATTTTGTACATAAATAATAATAGATACACAGATATTAATATAAACACGAATCTAACAAGATACAATGTTGTATATCACATTAATTCCAAGTCCTTGTTGACAAGAAAAAGTCTCATACACAAATAAGTAACACGAATCTCATGATTAAATAAGTGATTTGATTTTGACATAGCTATAGATAATAAAAACAGTTATTTTCTAGATTAACAAAAAGAAGCATTTACAAGTGTTTTTAACCTAACCACAAACCAAATTTAGTATCTAGAAGACTAGAACTTGAAATCATGATGTTTGCAAACTCTATTACAGAACATAGGAAATCGCGGTCCAGTTCTTTGGCTATGTCCACCTAACCGGATCTCCAGTCCCCCAGCTAAATCAGATTTTTAGATCCGTCATTGCTATATATTACCATGACTTTACCCTAGTGCACTAAGGTCAACCGCGGTCCTTAGCATGATTGAGGTCTCACAACAAAGTCATTGGGTTCACAAGCCCATGACCATAAACAATCATGACTACATAATGAATCATAAAAACAATAATCATCTCATTAACAAGAAAATATACAGAAGTTCAAGAATCTAATCTGACATTAAATTTTGCAGAATAAACAACATAGTACAAATTGAAATTCTAAAACAAGTTCTTCCATGATCAGTCCATCCATCCTATAGGGTATACTAACAAGCATTTTCTTAACTTATTTTGCATTCTAAAAGGAATTTAAACTTATGTAATCATAACATTAAAATCAAAATTTCATAAATATATAATAGATTAAAAGTTAAAACCACCAAGAACACTAAGTCTTACCAATTGAAAGAACCTTCAAACTTTACTGACTGCTTCTGAAGAACATCATCACCACCAATTGACAAAGCCTTCAAACTCTCACTGGCTTCTGAAGAACAGCAGACAAGTAAACCTCCGAATTTCCCGAACCATTGATCTTCTCCCCAACAACCCATTTCAGTTTCTTGTACCCGAACCGTTCAATCAAACGGGTCAAGTTTTTCCTTTTCTCATCATTAGAACAAAGAAAATTATCCAACCAAAACAACCCACCAGCACGAATAACCCTATCGATATCAAACATCAAAAACTCCAGCTTTTCTGGTCGCCCACCGATATCCAGACCATTTCCAACATGAATTATGTCAAATGCATTGTCATAAAATGGGAATCTATGATCTAAACTTAGGTACAATGGGAAAATACCTCTAGCAGCTATGAATTCATTAAAAGGGGCATCAATGTTTAAACTTGCAGTAACTATTGTCACATTCTTTTCAGCCATTCTTGCAGCAAATGTACCAGATCCACCACCAATATCAAATCCAATTCTAATACCACCACTTCCTAACGCTAAAACATCATCAATCAAGAAATCATTTTTCCCCCTTGATTTCACAAACCTTAAAATCTCATTACCATTACCTAAATCAAGACATCCTGCACAATCTCTATTCAACTTCTTGCTATTTAAACAAGCAAGATTCTTGCACCCAAGACCACTCCAACTGTAAATCTTTTCACTAACATTTCTCCAAAGTGAAAGAGGAAAAGGGTGAAGACCAACCTTAGGGATCGACTTTGCAAAGCATCTTCTTCTTGGTAAAGGCTCACATCCCTTCAGAATCAGCTTCTGTGCAAGACTCCAATCATCTGGGCAAGCTCCATTTGGTTTATAATTCATGTAATTCGTCAAAAAGTCCATTGATTTGTAACAAGAATGACCCACAGATGACACCATTTCTGTGATCCCAGTTCTTGAATCTTTCCCCAATGGAAGCTGATTCCTTTGCAGAAACAATTTCAACTCATTGGGGATATTGGGAGTTGAAAGATCAATACTTTCGTATCCAAGAAGCTGTTTTTCCATCTGGGAAAGCTTCTTTTGGGAAGAATCGATCTCCCTGAGGATTAAAGACACTTGTTCAGAGATCAAAGAGATGTTCTTGTGTGTGTGATGGTGACTGAGGAAGTGAATCTGGTGATTATTGGGCTTTGGGGAGTATGTGAAGGCGTATAGAGCGAATAGATTGGTGGTAATGACTGAAAATAACATGAGGATATGTACGGCAGATGAACATACGGTTGCACTCTTGAATCTTGCGGTGCCATCACCGATTTTGAGAGAAACAGAGCCCATTTGGGGTCAAGATTCAGAAGATGAAGATGAAGATTCAGAAGATGATGATGGAGATTTGGGGGAGTGAGAGTGAGGGAGCAGGTGGATGAGTGGTAAAAGGTAAAGAAAGAAGAGAAGACATTTGTTGAATTAATTAAGACAAGTAGAGATGAGAGATCTTGTGATATGTCGGTTGAGTTTTTAATGCTAGATTTTAGTTTTCTTTATTATTGTTTGTTTGACATTTGAGCCACCATAATTCAAGGTTTGTTAAATTGTTAAATTAGACCATATCTAGCTATCTGCTTTGTTTTATCGAAGCTTATATAAATACAGTTAGGATACGATACGAAGAATAAAAAAACTTACTGTACTCTTTGTGAGCAAATAATTTAACTACGCATCAGATGACCGATCATTCTTGTAACCGATGATCACCCTCTTACTCCTCTCCTCTTTATCTTATGCTTCTGTTTTCACGGTCTATGCCCATCATTATCTTTTTGAAAGGAATTCTTTCCTCCCCTCCCCTCCTCTCGTTCGTCTTAAGAAGTTCTCTATAAACGTTAAAAATAGTTTTTTAGACGTTAAAGATAGTCTTAAATAAGATATAATATTTAATATATATTTTTATGACTTCTTTTGTTTTAAGTGGGTGTTTGAGAGTGCTTATTTTTATCAACTTTTAACTTTTTAACTTTTGAAAAGTTAAAAAGTCATTTTATAGTGTTTGGCAATATGATTGTTGTGAGTGAATAAGTTAATAAGTCACTCCATACTAACTTATTAACTTATTGAAAAAGTCAATAAGTTGGTTTTTAAATGGAATCCCAAACATGCCCTAAATTATGATATACATACACACCAGAAGTTATGTGGTGTAAGGATATGAAGCAACAAAAAGTAAAATAATTTTATGAGAAATTACTTTCTTAGTTTAAGTTATTGATAATTTGATGCAAATATTTAGGTTTATTTGTTAATCGTGCATTACCGACCGTACACGTGGACAATAAGAGAGTTTGGGGAATCCTTTTCCATAGTAAAGTAAAATGAAAAGGTGCACTCATTATTGTGCAATTTAAACTTTATGCTAATTTTTTAAGAGTAAAACATAAAAGAGGAAATATATAAATCTGTGTATGCTTCTTATAGAAGTTTTTGAGTGAAATAATTTTCCTAATACATCCAAGTTGTAGAATTTGGTCTGAAGCAACCTCACTGGGGTATTTCATATTTGTGGAGATTCGGGATGTTTAAAGGTTTTGTATTTGTTTAAAAATCTTGCTATTTTGGGTTTGTATGACTTCTAATTGAAGAAAAAGTTTCTAAAATTGTAAACAGAACATATAAAATAAACTAGTTATTATAGATAACATATTAGCTTTCAAATCAGAAATCTAGATGTTAAATGTATTAATGAGATATTGAGATTCTTCCAACGCATTTTCCTCCCCAAATTTGATTCACACCGGAAGACATGAGTAAACAAATGGGATCTTTTCTGGTTTGCAAATCTCTCGACTTTACTAAAATCTACACCCTCTCTAATTAAAGAGGAAATTAGAAGTAAGAGGAAACAATTTAGTGTTATAACCATGGTATAAATATTGTTTGACTATCACTCACCTACTGCAATCGCAACACCTGTATAATAAAATAGTGTCATATAATCCAAGCCCACCTTAATCCCCCTCAATATACTTGCTTTCACAATATCCTGAATGTTTATGTACAAACCCTTCATGATCAAATTAAAAAGCAACAAGGAAAGATGATTCCTTTAATGAAGATCTCTCAATAATTGAAAGTCAGCAGTCGAGCTTCTATTAATCAACAGTTCAACACGAAAGACTTAGCTGAGGTCAAACATGGCATAATCCATCGCCTCCAACGAATACCAAAACCCATATAAAACATCTTAGATTCACTTAAAAATATCCCTTTTATTTTTAATCAATTCTTTTCATTTGCGTCAGATTTAATAATTGATTTACCTTTTTTGACAACATACCTTCTTATATGTTCCTTAACCTCTAAATAATACGTTTCTTGTTATTGTTTGGCATTTTGTAACATTATTTTTATCACACGGATTTTAATTGTTTTCACTGACTTACCATCGACTTGGTATGCGTCCAACCATGTGACTAGTTGTTGACAATGTATTGAAAATAAACTTATGATATAATATAAGAAATATTGTTTCTTTTATGGATAGAATATGTAAGAAAAGAACTTTGGAAGATGAAAAAAATATTCCAAGTGGATTGAAGTAGCCATCAGCTCGCCAGTCACGTTCACATGTGACGATGCACCATTTAGACCATAGCTACTTATTACCATCTTAATATACGCATGTCACCCTCTGAGTCTCTACCGCGGGTCGCACTTCACCACCTTGCACCCTGTACATACGATTCAATCCAAAACAAGCCAGAACCTAGACCACAAACCGGGATATAATAATTTTGTTTTGGTTTAAAGCCAACGAATTAAACATACGATGAGTGGGCTCAAATGTGGGGATGGCAATTCCTAACAAGACACCAAAACGATATGAAAATAATCAGATTTCGGTTTAATCAATTAATATAGTGTGTTTGCTAAATGGGTGAATTTAAACACAACTTGATTCACGAGTTACCATGAACATGACTCGTTTAAAATAAGAAAGATGGAGGGGTGGGGGTGGTTCACTAACTTAGATGGGTCTCATTTATTTTTTATTTTTTAATTTGTTTTGTTCTTTTTAGCATGATGGGTAAAATAGATATTTTATATCTACTTAATAATTAAACTTGATGGCCATCCAGTTTAATAATCATCAATGTTACCCGCTTGTGAACAAAAGGACTAGACTTAACTTTAAAAAGGTAGGGACTGATACTCAATTAAACAAACCACAAGTACGATTCGTGTAATCAACTCTTCTCGTTATACAAACTTAAATGTGTATGATATATGACACTATGTCATGTGGCTTTTCTCTCGCGCATCATCAACAAATGTACGAAGTAATACGCAAATCACATTAAGTATTCAAATAATCTCCACATTTTCACGTATGTATATTTATTAGGATTTAAGGTTCTTTTGCTATTCATTGTTCAAAGTTACCATGACCTATGTTTAAATAAAAAGAATGGTTAATCAACGTTAAAAGAATATAAGACATTCTTTGTATATCTACCACAAAAATGAATTGTTAAACATTGATATGTGTTATTTTCTAACAATTTAGGATCTCAATCAACTGAGCTCATTGGGAGGAGGATTACCCTCCGGAGTTTGCGATGTCTATGGCGTTCATGATTACACATTTGTTAAGTTGCAAAGGAACACATGCGAGGTATTACACTCGATGAGATGTTTATGTCATCTTCTTCTATCATTCCGAAGGGGGGATGCAAAACATAGAAGACTTTTACTCCCATTTGGACCTTTATGGAGATGCTATATCATGTAATGCATGGTGGAGTTTTGTGACGTTTTAGTAAAGGAGGTTTTGAGTTGTTAATCTTTATTAATTATTATGTTCGTAAGTAATATTTTTTTCTTACTTTTCTCACAAAAGGTAGATGGACAAACAAAAAACGATTTTCGAATTTCAAGAACAAAAATTTACGAGACATGAGTGTGTGATGCAGTTAGGCTATTCTAGCAATACCTTTTTACGATATTCCTGTTTGGTTTGCCAACAACACCTGAAATCTCACATGCATGGTGAGATGTTAATATAGCAAGTATATTGTTTGATAAGAGTTGTATCTGTAGAATAGAATATTGATTTAATGTTTCTTTGTGTCTACCTATCTCATTTTGTGTCCCAAAAACATTATATCTTCTCCCCTTGTGGAAGAGAGATCATCTACAAAGTAGTGTGATTGGTGACCAAGGGCATGAGACATAAGTTGGAGTGGAGCTACTAAATTTTGTTTACATTCTTGTTTCATATCTTAAGAAGCTCCATACGATAGCAATGCATAGGTGATATGCAAGAGGAACTACTATAGTTTGAAAGACAATGATGGGTTTTGTGCTTCCGTTTAAAGTTGTATTAGTAAAGGAAGAATAATACACGAATCATCATTGATTTAATGAAGGATGGGCCTCAGGAAACAAGTTGCAAGAAGAATAAAACCAAAAACAAACCGTAGGATAGTTCAGAATTTTTACTTGAACGTGGGTGATCAACCGGATGATGAAACCTGATGTAATTCACAACAAAACAATACGAGGCGCTAGCTCACATGCGAAAACCATGACCCAAACCACGTTCTGTTGCTAGTTCGATCGCACCCAAAAACCAAGGCCGAATGCCTTCTTCCATCCTTGCGTGAGGAGCAAAACCAAGAGGGAGGGAGGGAGTCGTCGAGTTATGTGTGTATGGGCATGCTAAGGTTTGCAAGTTATGATTAACGGTATGCAATATCATTGAGAACTTAAAACACCTTTGATTATAACCTTCAAATTTAGGCATAAGTTTCTATCCTAAACCACCGATTGGCGTTAATGAGTTTAGGATGGAAACTTAGTTTAAGGGTTATAATTAAAACCAATTACGCAAATAATATAACACTGATTGGCGTTAATGAGTTTAAATTCTTTTAAACACATTGATTAGTATACCAACAAATTGTACCATGTCAATTAATTAAACACATTGACCCCTTGAAAGTAGAGGTGAGCATATACCAATTGGGTTATAACTTATAAGCTAAAACCAAATCCAAACAATTTCGGTTGCAAACGATACAGTTATTTCAGTTATCGAGAAAGCCGGTTTTGAGCATGAGCCAGTTTAAGCGTATTTCAGTTAATATATGGACATAAGAGAGACGAAAAGGACAAGCATATTTAATAAAACTGAAATCCTTAGAATTATATATTTATATCATGTTTAAAAAAACATAGCAAACCCTGTTTCAAACAAATACACACAAGCAGACCATTGTTTCAAGAAAACTGATATAAAAAAAAAAGAAACAATCCAAATAGAAAAAATTAAATAAATAAAAAAGAAACACATAGGTCATTAGCATATTACCCCCATCTCACATTTTTGGTGTTGGCTCCTTTACAACTTTACCTCTGCCACTTCCTCTCTGTAACAACCACAACAACAATCTTAAAAAGCCATTTTGAAATAATAAGGGTATCATAAGGTAATAGGTTATAAACTACCTTGATTGCCATTTGCTTTTGTGGTCTGTAACGCCTGAGACATTGACCTCTGAATACGCGGTGAACCTTGCCTCCCGTTAACGGTGCCTGGCAACGAGTGTCGCTTTTTCAAGTACGTTTCCTTATCGTGTACGTCTGGGCTCAATGCTGGGGAGATGTTAGCAATCGCTTTCGCTCTTGCAGATTCTGTTGCCTGCATGTAACTAGGAACCGATGGTTCATGATCATTGAGATCAGGTTTTGGTGATCCGAAAGAATTTCTACGTTTCCCGGGTTTCGTGTCTTTAGGCAACTGCTCCAAACTACTTCTTGGACCGGAGTCAACACTAGGCTTCTTGCTAGTTGACCATGATTTTCGTTTTTGACTTGTTGACTTTTTCTCACTTTTAGACTTCTTGGTGCTGGTTGACACCTGGCTAGATGGTGTTCCTTGTGATTCAGGAACTGTTATGTGGCTTTTTGGAGATCCTGGTATAGATATTTGTGGAGCTGGTTCGTGCTCGTTAGACTTATGGTGGCTAGACTCGGGTTCCTGCTCTGGCTCCAACTCAATATCGCTGTTATCGTGCTTTTGGTCAACTTGTTTTTCAGGCATAACAATGTCTATGTTGTTATTGGTATTATGATCAACATTCACATTTATATCACTAACTGCTTCATTTAAAACCTTGGGTTCCTCGGCTTTCTTGTTTTCAACTTCAAATTGATCCGGTGAGTCGAGTGTGGATGTGATTGACAATTCAGTTCCACATTCTGAGCCACCGTTCTGAACTGCTGATGAACCATGGGATACCAAGCGTTCTTCCTGCTCAACATCTGGCACAACAGTTACTTCTTCAGGTGCAGAAGAACCAATACCTGCAGGTGAACCTGAACCCACCAAGTCATCCTGACAAGAAGAATTGGCCAATTTCAATGGATCAGAAGAACTGAAACCAGAGCCTGAACCTCCCACATCTACTTGAGCAGAAGAATTGGTTGGTTTTAATGGTTTGGCCATAGAAGTCAACTCCTCAAATCTTGACTGAGCAGCAATAAATGCTGGATTACTTGCCTTTCTTGATCCAAACACAGACTTTCTTTCCTCTGAATCTGGTTGGTCAGTCGCCACCCGTTTTGCTGTGCGTTTCGGTTCGGTTTCCAATACAGGATTCTCAGGAATTGGTTTTGGTTTGGTTTCTGACACAGGATTCTCAGGAATCGGTTTGGGTTTTGTTTCCGATACAGAATTCTCAGGAATCTGTTTGGTTTCTGATATAGGATTTTCAAGAATTGGTTTGGATTTGGTTTCCGAAACCGAATTCCCAGGAATTACATTTAACTCGTTCTGAGCTTCGATATTCAAATCCATAGGTGCATCTGGCAGAGAATCAGGTGTCTCCATTGATTCTGTTATGGGCTTCACATCTTCATGGGTTTTTACATTGGCATTTTCTTCAATGTGAATCATGTTCTCTTTTTCTTCAAGCGGCACCGTTTGCTCGCCAACATTAGCGGTGATTACAGTCTCAACCTCACTTTCAGAGTTATTTACACCTTTGTTCTGATCATGTTCTGGTTCGTGTGACTCCAAATTTTCCGGTGTAGACACAGACATCCACCTCTCCAACCAATTCCAAGCCGAATCTGATTTTAATGGATCACATTTGATGTTGATTTGTTTCGTCTTTGGTGTAGATTCCATTAGCTATAACAAAGAAAATCATTAACTTACTATTCATTAAAATAAAATTTGGACAAATTAACAAATCAAAAAATAATAGTATTTACCTGGCGAGCAAGTCTGTTACTTAACAGCTTCTCAATGGAAACATATGTTGGTTTTGAATTAATTCCTGCATTTTGCTCTCCCTGAAACAAAACATAATAGTTTAAACTAATACCTTTTATAACAACCCATTTTGACCCGAACCAAGTTGAACTGTTACGTCACCATACCCACCTGTTTTGCGAAGCTTAGTTTAATGTTAGATAACATAGGATACAAAAATGAAAGAATACTTAAAGAAATCCAAAATTTGTTTCACCTTCTGTCTACGCGCACGAACAAGAGCTTGCATCTTAACAATGGCTTGAACACAACGTAAAGTTCCAACAGCATGATTTCTGACCAAATGCCCTCTCACAGCAGCTTGCAATTTCACCACATTCTTATGTTTTACCAATTGTCTCTCAGCCTAAAAAGAAACGCAATTAAGACGGAAAAACACATAAATCAAACTAAATAAATAAAATAATAAATGCTTACCAAGAATCTTCTAACAGCAGCTTGGATGACTAGAGCAGCAGATTCAGATTCAGATCCATCAGAAACAGGTTCACATTTAATGTCATCTTCTACACAAGTAGATTTGGTAGCCATAGTTGAAACTGCAGCATTTTTGGTAACCGAATTTGGTATCTCCTCTGTCCATATATTGTCAGAAGTTTTTTCAGATATGTTAGGAATAATTTGTGCTTCCGAACTAACATGAATCGGTTCAGAGACCGCTTTGTTCTCTGAAGAAGTTATTTTTTCAGTAACTACAGTGTTACTCAACACTCGATGTCTAGCTGATCGCTTCCTGAAACTCCATCCTCGTTTATCAGGACTCTTGTTCTACAATTCAATCAATCAAATCGTTCAATTAGTTCATAAACAAACGAACTTAAATCTCAATTTACACATATTAATCACGATAAATGCACAAACTCAAAGTCCAAATTCAAACTATGTTATCCAAGATCCCTTTCATCAACATTTTCCAAAAAGATCAAAGAATCAGATTTCTCTAAGATACGAATCTGTGATGCTTAATCAAACTGTTTATCCACAAATAAGAAAAAATCAATTTAACCTAACCACGATCCCAAATCCTCAATACTCAAAAGGCATCTAAACACACATTCAATCAAATCCGAATCAAAATCTCCAAACTAGAAACACCAAATTCGCATCAGATACACAAAATCATGATAAATGCAGCAAAAAATTTAACCTAATTTCAACCTAACCAGCTAGAAACCACAAATCACGAACCCAAACCCTAAACAACGCAACAAATCTCGCATAAGTCAAACAAACACTACGGATCAGTCAAAAACACTGAACTCAATGATTGAACGCAAGAAGAACAAACAAACAAACTACTCCTATAGCAAATCACACCAAAACACACAAAATCGAGTACAAATACAGAGCCAATGAGGGATCAAACACATTTATACCTCAGACGGAGCATCAATCTCGTCTCTATCGACAGATTGATTGCTACCTCCACAAGCAATGATCTTGAAGCAAGAAGTGGTGGATCTTCCCATGTTTCGATTGTTGTTGATGAACACGAATCGTGTTGTTTGGCGTCACTCAGTGAGTCACATTTGAGAGTGTGTATCGTCGTTGTTGTTGGAACTTGCACCGGATGCAGGGGGAGGGGTATTTATGGAATATTAGCACACACTAAACATACTCTCCTTCAATCTAGGGTACCGTTTTTTCAACATTTTAGTTGTACGTTATGCATGAAAAGTTGTACGAAGATCCACCCATAAATCATACAATGTTTTTGGTATTTATCGTACTTTTTGATCGTTGTTTAAAGAAAATTATAAAAAAAGTAACTTCTATGCGATATATATGCACATAAAGCTAGATAAATAAGTGGGATAAATCATTACATAACTGTTTTTTATATCATAGCCTTAAGATATATAGATGTTTATTTTGATTCTCAATTTTTTTACTTAAAATTAGTTATGCATCAAGTGATAATCTAATATCATGTAACTTAATTTGTTTTTGATTATAAATTATTACTATTATTTTTATTATAATTAACACCAGTCCATCCATAAATCACATATCCTAAGCATATACACACGTAAGAGCATAAATAAATGGTCAAACAAACCAATACAACCCACGAATCATAAATATACTGTTAATATTATATTATTATAAAATATGAGCTAAAATCAGTTCCCTTCGGTAAGATTTCTTAAATTATATTCTTAATAACTATTTGATGCTCGATATTCTAAGTTTTATAAGGTAAAAAAATAGTAGTCTTTTTCAGTTTAGGTAAAAAGCCGATATAATGACACAAGATATTGAAAAATATAAACAAGTGTTTTGTTTTTGGAATTTAGTTGTTATTTGGTATAGTAATCCACTTAATGATTATAGCATTAAGTCTCATGATAGTACGTATTTAGTTAGTTGAAATGAAAAATTACTAAATAACTATAGATAGGTACATGGATATCATGTTAAATTAATAGATGAGCTCGACATAATTCTCTTATATAATTTATATTCTAGTTAATCAATAATATATAAAAAAAGTTATAGGGTTTTGTTTATATTATTTTTACTATCAGCTTCTACATTGTCGCTATTTTGTTGTTGTTTTCATTGTTATGTTGCTTCACCATGCGCTTCGATCTCCTCTTCTCAAACTATATGACATTAGTTAATATGTTGATGTTGATCTAGGGGTGAGCATGGTCGGTTTGGTTCGGTTTTAAGCTAAAACCGAAACCAAAAACCGATATTTCGGTTTCTAGGTTTTTAAAACCGTTCGGTTTCGGTTTTTTCGGTTTTTGGTTTTCGGTTTTCATTTCGGTTTTGGTTCGGTTTCGGTTTTGTTTTTGGGCTTCAAGTTTCTTTTTTGTTTTTTTATTTAAATTGGTTCAAAGTAATAAATTTAAGCTAAAACTTTTGAGCTTACATCATTTTGTTGATCTTTAAACATAATCTATAGATTCTTATAATTACTTAATATTAAAATTGATTACAATTAATAAAATACAATAACAAATAGTTCAATAAAAATAATTTAATCTACTAAAACAAAAAATTTAAAAATTATGCTCGAAACCTAAACATCTATCTATTTTAGATAGCATAAATTAAATAAGTAATTTATAGGCTAGTCATGTTTATAAGTGTATGAGTATACTTCGAAATTTACAAGTTCGGTTTTATGGTTGCGGTTCGGTTTTTTCGGTTTCTATTACACGTAAAACCAAAACCGAACCGAAAAAATCGGTTTTTAAAAAATCATAAAACCAAACCGTCGGTTTCTTATTGGTTTCGGTTTTTTTGGTTCGGTTGTGTCGGTTATTATGGTTGCGGTTCGGTTATTATGGTTTCTTGCACACCCCTATGTTGATCTAACCTAATTGCAACCATATGAAAATCATTATGACATGATCAGGTGGGAAGATGTCGGAAAGGTCTCCCAAGAGACTTGAGTTCGAATTTTCATTGGGTAACCATTTTGAATAACCATCTCTTTTCGAAAATACATGTGAAGGGTTTAGAGTCTAGTAAAAGTTCTCATATCTCATTATACCTTTATTCATAAGCACTTAACACTATAAAATATTTATGGGTTTTTATTATCATACATTAACCAAAACTAGCATGTAAATATGTTATAAACGTCTATAAGTAATAAAAAATAGCTGCATAAATTATTTTGTAAATTAAAACCATCCTTGCTGTTGGAGACAATCATTAACAATATAATATAATACTTTTAAAAAGTAAAATATGTTACTTTTAGAAGATAGTATATAATTAAATAATGAGTGAGATTGATGCTTGTATTTATTATTATTATTATTAAGTTGATGAAATTTAAGATATAGTTGTTATTCACCACTTTTTATTAAAACGGAAGAGGCACCGCCGTAGGAGGCACGAGAACGATACCACCTCTATTATGGGAATATATTCTACAACACCCCCACCATTATCAATATGTATAGATTTGGCCCCTCAAAGTATTATATGCTTGCCTTTTGTTATTTTTATTTTTTATACAACATCTCTAATCCACATCTGTTAAAAATATATACCCGCATCTTGTATAACTCAAGCCCTCGATCATCGTTGGCCCCTCAAAGTATTATATGCTTGCCTTTTTGTTATTTTTATTTTTTATACAACATCTCTAATCCACATCTGTTAAAGATATATACCCGCAACTTGTGTAACTTAAGCCCTCGATCTCTTCAATAAATGCACATTTGTTAAAGATATATGCCTGCATCTTATGTAACTTAAGCCCTCGATCTCTTCAATAAAGAAGAGTCAACTTACCATTAGGATGTTATCTTGAAAACATATGTTTACCCTCCTACATGATATAACATGTTTAAAAAGCACTAAATACATGGACAGGCGGTAACCACGAGACTGTAGGGCTGACAAAACAGATATTATCGTACTTAACAGGTTATAGATGACGCGCGTAACTTACGTATCAAACATTCAAAAGACTTATTTAACTACTTACGTATTATGTCTATAATTTTTTGATATGTTTTTATGAACCAAGAATGTGAAATAATAGAGTTTAGCCTGATTTTAAATGTTTTTTAAAATATAAAAAATTAAAAATATTTTTTTACTTAACAGGTTTAATCGTATCATAAACAGGTCGGCACGAGAGAACTACATCCAGACCATACAAATCGCATTAGTATGATGTTTGTACAACTCACAACTTGAAGGGTTAGTTATGTGAATTTTGGTAATACAGGGAGCAGTTTAGTACTTAAGAATATCGCATGGATCATATTTGAAGGTTTAGGGTGGGACAGCAAGTTCAGTAACAAGCATGTGGATAACGAAAAAGTAATATTATTTGACAGCTGTTTTGTCATTACGTGCCATGTGAATACTTTATTAGAAAAACTTGCAACAATCTTTTTTGTACTAGTGTTTGTGTAACATAACATACACTTATTATTTAAAAATATAAAATTGCTAAACACTTGTTCGCTTTCGTTATATTTATCGCCCACTACTTAAGGAAAGTGACTTTGTTAGACACATAATCCATAACACAAATGATGCGGTGTAGATCTAGAAGTTAACATGATAATATTTGAATCGACTAGATAGAGGCAAATGAGTAAAAAAATGCTCAAATTAAAACAGAAATTAGGTTTGTTGTTTTGAAGTTACGAGCATCTCTAATATAGCAAAATGTCTTTGCGGGGTAGATGGTGAACCGTCTTACTCTTGGGTTCAGTTTTTTAAAGCTTAGTAATTCTAATTTATTTTGTTTTGTTTTAAAAATGTGTATTTTTTTTTGCCTTAGTGATTTATATGTTTACTTGGGCAGTTAATTTATTACTAAACTATCAATTTAAATTTATAAGATCCGACAATACCTTTAAAATATAAACCTTTAAAATATAGCTTTTTTTTTACAAATATAATAATATATATTAGTTTAGCCAGGGGCGAAGCTTCATGGGGCCGGGAGGGCCCCCCCCTCTTTTTTTCGTTAGTAGTGTAAGTTTTCGGCTCGATAGTGTAAATTTTCGATCTGGTAGTGGAAATTTTTAATAAATATAGAGTCTGTCCCCCCTAAAATAGTTTACTTTCGCCCCCGCGCCCCCTATGTTTTGGTTCAAGCTCCGCCACTGAGTTTAGCCATTCAACAAGTTTCACTTATCAAGAGTATTCTCTCTCATTTTGTGCTTTTACTCTATGCGAATATAGAAGAGAGACAATTATTGAAAAGCTTTTAAAAAGAAATATTTGTGCATGATGCGTCATATGCGATGGTTCTATCACGTTGGTGCAAAGAAGATGACATGGATTACCAGTGGGTTATGACTAAACCGTCCCTGGTCACAACACCACGTGAAATCAATTGTGTGGGGGTTCTTCTCCCACAACCGTGAAATCGAAAGAGGAGGTGGGGGCGGGGGTTTGGCGGTCACTGCTGGTGATGTGGAGATTGAGAGCAACTATTTCAAGAAGAAATTTATAATCTATGAAATATATGTAGAAATAGACTTTGATATTTAGGATTTAGGATAACCATTTTTTTTATTTGTGTTAGAATAATTCGTTTGTGGTCACGCCATGCTTCTTGATGAAAGGAACCAAAACTTGTGGAAACCATGTGCAAAATAGCGGGGTTTGCAAAGACACCATGATGTAGTTGGATGAAATGTAAGATGCCATATATATAAAACGAATCTCATAAGTATAGTCCAATAATTGAAAATGAATATAATAAATAGTTTTGGATTGGATTTTAAAAAGAAAGAAAAGAATATGTTTAGAAAAAACCTAAATTTATTGGTGACCTATATATTTATTTATTTATTTGATAGAGTGAGTAAATATTTTAATTTATTTCTGTTAGTCATACATTATATACAACAATTTTGGAAACATGGTGGCCCCATGTCACATATATTGCACGGTCGAATCCTGGCTCTAGCGAAGGCTGCTATTTTGGATTCAAAATTTTAACGTGAAGTTTTAATTTCACCTAAATCCTAAATCTACTATAGATAATATATATGATTAACCTCTTTGGTTTGATTTGAACTTTATTGCTCTTAATATTTACTTTAAATTATTATAAATCATAATCATAATTTTTTTTTTGTAATTATCACATTCTTTTAATTTTTTTTCAAAACTTTCTTAAATATCGTAAATTAAATCTTGGTCACCACCACCGCCGCCAGAATAGAAACCTAAAGTACTGTAAATACAAGGATCTACGTAAAAATCAACTCAAAACTTTAGTGGTCGTCCAAAATTCGCCTCTAGTCGTCTCTAATCGAGACTAGCCCCTAAAGAATGTTAGTCATGTTATGTTTATAGGCTTTTCTTAGAGTTTACCCGACTATCTTATATGAACCATATGAAGCACGCCAAAAAATCAGCCACTCTATAAAAAATGATCATTACTTAAATCATCACACATTGATTGAAAAAGTTTTTTTCTCATCTTCATCCTCACTCTATAAAAAGATGGTTTTGTTTTCAATAACCCACTTGGTCTAGAGTGTAGTCCCTTCCACATTGGTTGAGGAAAAATTTCTCATCTTCATCCTCACTTTATAAAATGAAAATTATTTGTTTTCTGTGACGAAACATGAGAAATTATTTGTTTTCGGGACCGGTTTGATTTTATTTATTTTCTATATAATTTTCTATATGAGTAGATGCCCGCCGCGAAACATGTGTCAAACCCACTAGTTATCGTAAAGAAACATGCATAGAAGAATTCAAAATTCTTAAAAAATAATTTATCATAAATAAATTTTAAATTAGTTAAATTATATTCATTTAGGTATAAGTATATATATATATATATATATATATATATATATATATATATATATATATATATATATATATATATATATAAAATATACACAAACGTATATAAATAATATTTGTACATAAACACTCGCTCAATTGATAAAAAATTTAGAGAATATTCATGAGCCTATAGGTGAACAAATGAGAAGCATCAAGTTTGTTTTTTATTAACTAGTTAAGCATAACTTTTCTTTTTATGTTAATTCATTTAATCATTTAATAAATTAAATGGAACGTTTCACTAAAGTATTAGCTACATTATGTTTGGTTTACTTGCAATCTTACTGTTCAATAAGATAATTTTTTTTGGCTTTAAGACAAAAGCACAACATATATAACGTGTTTTTGAGTTATCTGATATTAATGATATCAAAATAATAGTGATTTTTAGATTAAAATTAGAGGGCAGAATATCATGATCAAAGAAAGAGGCTTTTTAACATAGTGAGGTGAGACCCTATCCGACTATCTGTTAAACTCCAGACAACTGTTGACACCTTCAAATGTAATTAAGCTTCGATGGTGGTTCCAAATGATTGTCAAAACCAGAAAAAGAAAACATTGATCTATTTTAAACTAAAATAATCATTTTTCAAACTAGTTTGGGGCAAAAGTATATCATCATTTCAAACAGATCATTGTTGTTATAAATAAAATATATAAGTATGGTATTATATTTACCCATTTTAATATTTTCTGATGTATAATTACTGACATATGATCAAGTGCTCAAGTATGTGTTATTACCGATAAACCTAAGTAAATATATTATCTCTAGTAAATATAACCTTAAGGGCGCCCAACCGGACTGCACCTCGGATAGTGGCCTCCGGTTGCCCGGGTTCCGCGGGTACACCGCTCCGGATACCTGAGGTTAGTGCCATTGAGGTGAACGTCGGCTTTATGTACCCCCTCCTGAATCCGTATGAAGTTAGCCGTTGAACGACATTATTTCAGTTGGGGGGAACCATTAAGGGTAGTTGTGAGTTGGGATTTGGGAAAGGAGTGCCCGCGTTAAGCATTGCAATGCCTGAGCTTAAATTGTTTGTGCGTGATGAGCTAATTAAATGAGTTAAAATGGTTTAACTCAAATCATATTTGGATAAGGGGGACTAATTTAAATTGTAATAGGCTAATTTAAAATGTGTAATAGATCAATTTTATAGAGGTTTTTTTTTAATATACATTTATATGATATATATAAATTTTTAAATATACATTGATATAGTACTTTTAGTGCCCTAATATCACGTTTAAACGTATCAAATTAATGTGACGAGAGAGAGATACAGAGATCATCGAGAGAAAATTCTTGTAAAGGTAAGCTGGTTATTATCTATTTATTTTCAAACTAATCACAAAAATATGATGAGAGAGAGATTCAGCAATAAGATTAAATAAACAAACAATACCTTTAAATATGGTGCATGTCATCTTTAAGAGTCGTTAATCATATCATAATAACGCTAACATAGATATGTTTTGTACTTGAAAGATCTCTCCAATGGCTAAAAAGTAGGTTTGACAAAGATTTATGTTTTAGATTTATTATGAACATTATATTAATATAGTAATACAACATTTTTATTTATACAATAAAAAAACAAAATTACTTGCTTTCAGTTACTGTGAAAATAAATAAAAAACAAAAGTAACAAACGGCATTATCTCCAATAGCCAATCATCTTTTGGCCTAGTGGTTCACGGGGAGGTGGAATATTTTGTCTCTCTTGTAGGTCCAAGTTTCAAACCGTAAAATTAACGAATTATTATTAACTTGGTGTTACTAATTTCTAACTAATAACCAACCGTTTAGAAAAAAAAAACAAATGAAATAGTCTATATATTGACTGTTAGTATTAATCAACATGTACGTGTTTTGGGTATCTGCAATTCATAAATAAAACTTAAATGTTGATCGTTTTTTATATCTTTTACCGTAAAATACGATCGGTTGCAAATGGTCAATGGTTTATATTATGTGAAGGCGTTTTTTAAGAGCTCAAATCAGTTTAAAACAATGTCTACAGCCTCAATAACATTATTCTTTCGCCACATAGTTTAATTTTTATTCTTAATGATGAATCTTTCATTACTTCTAACCACACCACAACTACATTACATCAACCCGTTTTAGACGAGACTTGAACTTTTAACTTCAAAAAGAACAACTACACTCTAACTTCAATGGCTTTACCATTAGACCTAACCACACCCCCTTCCGCCACATGGTAACAAGCCAAATGGTCTTCATAATATTTTCATAACCGAAACGAACAGTGAAACAACCTTTTAACCAGTTCACTGGTCTATCCGGTCGGATGATTAATAACCGGATGATGTCATAAATGATAGCAAATTAATTATATATATTTAATTTAACATAAAATATGAAAAACACTAAATGTTTTGGTATAGATTTGCAATTTAACAAATTACAAAGACTTAAATAACTGATATGTAGATCATGAAATACTCAATTAATCAGAAAATAAGATTTTGAATGAAAATTTTGTCCGATCACCAGGTCGGTTCATCTGGTTCCCTAGTCCGACATCATTTACTAACAATTCGATTAATGAGCGATAACATCTTGAAATCTAAAGTCATTGATCCATATATGACACAAGTTGCCACAAATTCGATCCCTCACCTCACGATAAACACGCGACGTCCTCGTCAAGCCTACACACCTTGGATGCGTACCCCGGGAGATTGATGAGTCACACTCGGTCACTCACTACAAGCATCTCAAACGTCATTACACATCGCAGAGCGCGTAACAAAGTTTCGTAAATGCAACGCGTCGCAGGGACTTAATTACAAATTTTAAATCTAAATCACTCATTTTTTTATTGTTATCATGTCGTATTTCCTAAAACAGAAAAGGAATGCGATTGATTAAAGTGTAGAGAGGATGTCACTCGCATGGTTAGATTGATAATGAATATATTTGTTGTTACTCACTTTGATCATTTGCATTTCAAGCAAACCCAAGAGCCCCACAACACCTACCCCTAACTTGTTTTGCAATTAACTCTTTAAAATGTTGCAATATCCTTATAAAAATGAAATGTTGGTATAACATAGCCACGAAAATGTAAAATTGTGTTATAATATATCGTTTAAGAACCCAAAACTCGATTATCATAAGTAGGGTATATGAGAGTTATTGTCATTCATCATAGATATATCACTATCATAATCATGAGTAACATTTAAGTAAATAGATTCATCTACAGTCTAATTGACTAAACACCATAGGGCAGGTTTTGATAAGCACATTGTCATTAGAGGCCACCTACATGGTCGGTCCTTAACATGATTAAGACAATTAATAACACGACCCCACATTATCGAAGTGTGAAATAGGATGAGAAAATAGATTCATGTAGTCTTATTGACTAAACACCATAGGGTAGTATTTGGTAAACAGATTGTCATTAAAGACCAACTGCAAGTTATGTCATAAACATTATTAAGACTCATAATAACACGATTGCTTATTATCGAAGTATGAAATAGGATGAGAAAATAAATTCATGTAGTCTTATTTGACTAAACACCATAGGGCAGTATTTGGTAAACAGATTGTCATTAAAGACAAACTGCAAGTTCAGTCATAAACATTATTAAGACACATAATAACACGACCGCTTATTATCGAAGTGTGAAATAGGATGAGAAAATAGATTCATGTAGTCTTATTTGACTAAACACCATAGGGCGGTATTTGGTAAACACAATGTCATTACGAACCAACTACAAGATCGGTCATAAACAAAAATAAAGACATATAATAACACGACCACACATTATCAAAGTGTGATATATCAAGCATCACTAGACTAGAAAACACCTAAAACCAAACCTAGAAATCCCGTCGACCCATTAAAAAATCTACAGAAAAAAAACTAGCTTTTATGGTTTCATACACAAAAAAATGTAACGACTAGATATACGCTGGCTTTTATGATAGAAAAAAGAAGCTTTATATGTATGTTAGTTGATGTGTACTATTGCTATCGAGGGATCGAAGCAAGATGAATTGAAGATATTTTTCATTGAAACACTTTAGATTTGTGATATGATTTTAACCAGACAATTGTTAGTATGGCTTTTGTTTTGTTGTATAAAGGGTTGTTATGACATGTGAAGCATACAAATGATATGGACAAGACATATGATATCCACATATATAAGTATGTCAATGTCTTTTTACTATATTAGTATAAATTAGGCATATTTGTTATAACCAAACGTATTGATATACGTGATAAAATGCAAGTTAATTCTATAGAATAGAAATTTGTTATCATAAATCTCAATATAGTTGGTTAAAAACCACATACTTAGTAGAGGGCTACATCTTAAAGGCTAATTGTTAAACTACAAGTCAAATTCAAGCCTTGGGCCGAACAAAGTGAAGCTTTGCTTAGACTCAGATACATTCCTACCTAGAAACATTGGTTTAACGCGTCTTTTCCATTTAACAGGTCAAATGGGTCCAGAGTCATTCAATGTATTTTAATGTATGGAACATCGTATATCTTTTTATTCAAAAGGTTTAGATTATTGCTGAAATGTTATAATTTTTATAATCATACTTGAGGCGTTGGTTATATTACAGTGAAGCAATTGTTATGGAGAAAAAGGTATCTCCTTGCCCGTTAGACGATTTACCCAACCCTCTTATTTCAAAGGGTTTAGACTATTGTTGAAATCAACCCGACCGTTTCAACATATACACAAAAGGTATCCCCTTGACCCGTTAGAAGATTTACCCAACCCTCTTATTTTATCTCCTCAAGCAAGATAAATGACTCACTAACAAGAAACATGATATTCACAAATCAAAGTTCTTTATAAAACTCAGTATTTGAGGAAAGATAATGACTCACATGAAACATGATAATGTGTGAAAAGAAATATAAAACAACAACATTTTCAGCACCCTTTGATTTTGTCATGAGTCATTACCCAAGTTTGAAATGAAAACTTTTACGGCAATTCTTATATAAACTTATAATAACAGGAAATATTAATAAATTTAATCTATACTAATAAACCTTTACACTTTTTGACACATGTCATTACCACATTCACTCTCCCAATTATTTTCCCGCCTAAACTAATTATTTCATTTTAAAAAATCAAATAACTAATTTCCAATTTTTTCTCTCTACATTATAAATATAAGTTCTTATTAAATCAATAATATTAAAAGATATTTTTTATTTAATAAAAACTAAATACTTTGATTAAAAAATACTTTTTAAAAAACAAAAATTTTCTAAAACTATGATTTTTTTATAAAACAACGAGACTTTTTAATAATGAAATTATTTTAAAATCATTCTTTTTATATATAAAATAATTTTACAAAACAAACCCGGAGTCTTTAAACAACAAAATATAGATAAATAAAATATTTATCAAAACAATAATTTTTTATAACGAAAGTTTTAGAAAGAAATATAAATATTTTATCAATTAATTAAAGTAACTTCTTATACATAATTTCAGTTATATCTTATATCAAAATAATGTTTTATAGTTTCTTATTATTTATTAATAATTATTTAATATTTTTTAATTCAATCCGTGTAATACACGGTGTTGTACCCTAGTTTAAGATAAAAATATATAAAATGACTTTTGGAGGCTCTTGGTGTGTCTACCTAAAGTGGGCTTTTAGCATTTCACAATAGTTGGAAATGAACCCTGAGCCCAAGAAACTAGCCCATGTCCATGAGACTCATCTCTCGGCCCTGATTATTCCCTGTAAAAGTGTGAAACATTATAACATCATTTGATTTACAACCTCATGAAAGTTCTTTTTGGTTAAGTGGTTGTAACTTGTAACCCTTGAGTTATCATCACGATGGTGTTGGAACACTGAATCTAGGTGGGGATCAATCGGGATGATCGTTAAACTAAATCCGTGAAGTAAGTTAATACAAAGCAAACCTAACGCAAGTTCTAGGTATAGTGAGACAACCTAAGTGTAGAAACTAACGCCTTAGCCCGAGTGAAGGGGGGGGGTATCTAAATTGTAAAAGGAGTGAAACGCTTTCAAGTCTATTTCCACGACTTTAATTGATGTATGGAAATCACATATGTAAGAGAGAATTGAAATGTGTTCATTATATATAAAAATACAAAGGTGTAATTTTTAGAGCTCTAGTAGAACTAGACTGTTGTTCCAGGACCATATAGGATACGACAATAAAAAACCGGTAATTCAATAAAATTACCTCTATTAACCGTTATAGATCACATGGGAAGGTTCAAAAGGTAACATACATTACTATCACTTAAAAAGAAAGGTCGGTGGGGTTTCCCACCGGCCTTTCTTCCCCTTCAACTTTCATTTTTTACACTTTCAGCCCCTGATACTTTTAAATACTTTGCAAGATGTCACTTTAACTCCCTTAAGTTTTCAAACCTTCGAGTTTACCCCTGTGCAATATAATTCAGGTCCGTCTACGTTTAGACGTGATTAGAAACGACTCGGGCCAAATATAAAATGCTTTCAAGTTTATCTCGATACACATTAAGCTAATATTATATGCCCATGGTCAACTCAAAACGTTTTAATGCTTATTTTTATGTACGATTTGAGTTGACCTACGTTTCAACATTGGTTTGTTTGGAAACACGTTGGGTCAATATAATACTTTTTCATTTACTATACGTTTGGATGTAAATTTAGTTCGAAAAAGGTCGGAGTGATTGTAAGTCTATGTTTCTACATTAATTTTGTTTGAAAACGAGTCAGGTGTAAATATTAAACGTTTTGTTCAACGGTATAAATTCGAGTTACTCTACATATTGACGTAAAATTAGTTCGGAATCAAGTCCGGTCGACTGTAGTCTATACTTTATCACGTCACGTACGATGCCGCGACAACGCACGACGGGCAATAAACCTAGATCCTCATTACTAATGGAATCAAAATGATCTTTGAATTGATAAATAGAATTTCAAATGGATAAATTAGTTGACACATCTGAAGAAATCAATGTTTAAAAAACTTTATAAAATGTCACTTTTAATCCCCTTAAGTTTCTAAATTTTCGAGTTTACCCTATGCAATATAAATTCAGGTCTGTTTACGTTTAAACATAATTAGAAACAACTCAGGACAAATAATGATTCCAAGCTTAACTCTATACACTTTAAGACTACATACGTTTTGACATACGTCTATGTTTTGACGTAACATTTGTTCAGAAATGAGTTTGGTCAAATATAAAACGTTTTCGTACTTATTTTTATGTACGCTTTGAGGTAGCCAACGTTTTGACATTGGTTTATTTGGAAACGCGTCAGGTCAATATAATACGTTTTCATTTACTATACATTTGAACGTAAATTTAGTTCGGAAGCGGTCGGAGCGATTGTAAGTCTATGTTTCGACAATAATTTGTCTGGAAAATAGTTAGGTCAAATATTAAACGTTTTTGTTCAATAGTATAAATTCTGGTTACTCTATATATTGACGTAAAGTTAGTTCCGAAACGAGTCGGGTCAACTGTAATCTATATTTTATCACGTCACGTATAATACCGCGGCAACGCGCGACGGGTAATAAACCTAGTTATCCTATAATAGCCAAACATTGATATAGCATATTGAGCATATTGACACCTGTACGTATGGATTGATCTTAATTTATGTGAGGAAATGTTAAAAAAGAACAAGAAAATTAAAATTTTAGTTAAATATGGAACAACAAATAATCATATAAACCTATTATTAATGTAATTTAATGGGTTTGCCTTCTCCTTAGTGATAGTTCTATAATAACCAAAATATGTTAAAAATGAAGTTAAAATAAATGAGATATTGATATTTATTGTTATGTGTATGGAATGAGAAAGTCATGAAAATGAGCAGGATCATGCCCACATACAAGGAAAGTAATAGCTTGTAGTGGTATAGACGTGGCAGTCTCATTGGATATTGTTTCCTTAGCAACAAACAAACAAGTAAGGGTGAATTTCTTATCTTTATCAATATAATTACATTAAAAAACACTATATTTTCTCTCTTATTTTAATTAAATAATATTTTTATACACTTATCATTACTTTTTTCTCTCTTTTTCACTCACAACCACTTTAAAAAGTATTAAAAAATTTATAGGGATTGAACACTAATTCTTCAAATATACCAATCAACAATAACATTTTCTCTCTACTTTACCCGCAACCACTCAAAATCATTCATATAATATACCAAACACACATATATATTTTTAGGAATTACACTGTAAATGCTATAAGAAAGATGATGAAAGACACCCTCATGCATGAACTTGCACACCCCCACACCATGGCTACGAGCCTATATATGAGTGATGCGCATGTGGTTTGCACTTTGCATAGCCACTAGCTATTTAAGAACACATTTTATTCTTAAAGTTGGTTTAATATCTGCAGCAACTTGATGCTGATGACTTATAGACACAATCAGTGGCGGATCTAGAAGACAAATTCAGGGGTAACGTAAAATTTTTACCGTACATGTAGTGGCGGAATCTGGAATTATTTCCTGCGGGATCACAATTTTCTATAATTTGCTTCTAGCGAGACAACATAAAAAATTTTGGGTTGTTCGATTGAGTCGAGTCGGATCGGGTCGAAATAGACGTAATTAAATTGCATTGAATTGTTAACAAAAATACAATACCAAAAGAAGTAAAAAAAACTTACATTTTATAGTGTTCCGTACGGGTATTCATCTTTTGATGCTTTTTTTTCATATGAAAACGATTCATGTTCTCTAAAATTTAAGTTTAAACAATAAATAAAATCATTAAATTAAATAAAATGTTAGTGATAAACAAATAACCATATAAAAAGATTCATACTAAATTCATACACTCTTTACGTCATCTATTTTTATTTTATTATCATTTACTTTTAAAATTGTGTTTTAATAAATATTTATAGAAGTCTGAATATGAGTCATACTCTCATCATTCTAACAACATTCCTAAGAGCATCTACATCAAGGGGGTTTTCTTTCGTCCAGTCTGAGGTGGAAAAAGCAAACGAACATCACACCATTGGAGATGAGGTTTGCTTCTGTAATTTGTTTTTCATGTCCAGAATTCCAAACCCAAGCAAACATGGGAGTGTGGAACCCACCACTATAAAACATATGTAATTTAATGTTTTAGAATTAAAAATAGGTGATGATTTGGAAATGGAGGCGTGTTTGAAACTGGACATATTATTGGAGGAAATGCAAGAGTTTTTAGTGTTTGAAAGTGGACGAGTGAAAAGTTGATGTGGCAGTTGATGTGTCACGTTTGGTTTTAAAATAGAGGTTTGTTGTTGTAGATGCTCTAAGACCAGCGCGTTATGACATGACCGTTAAACTGAAAAAAATAAGTGAAAAACATTGAACCACAAACGCACATTGCGGCGTGTTAACTTGTAAAATTTAGACCGAAACGTATAACGGAAAATTTGTAAAATTTGCAAGGTATAGAGGACCAAAGTTGAAACTAAAAAAACTGAGGCTAAATTATAAAAAATGTAAAAATATTGGGTTTAAATAAAAATATTATAGATTAAAAAAAGTGGGCAAACGCCATAAAGCATATAATAAAACTTATAATGTCTACAAATAATTAGTATATATTTAATTTTTAATTTTGGGCTTATTATTGTGTTGGGTTGGGTAATGAATATTTTGGGTTGTTATGTTATTTGTTATTGGGTAATGGGTAATGGTTATTTTTGTTTTTATAGAATGTATTGTTTTTTTATTATAAATTATTAGACTTTTATTTATAAATTTAAAACTCTTTATGAAGTGTTGAGTTTAAATTTTTTTTAGGGGTAACGTAGTTTCTTCTTAGGGGTAACGTAAAACCTAAACTTTCTTTTTACATGAAACCGTAAAAGAATTTACACTACCCGTAACAAGTTGAGGGGTAGCGGAGGCTACCCCTCACTTATACATATGTCCGCCCTTGGACACAATAAGAAGTTTCCCTTTATCAGAAGGCGTGAGCATCAGAGGCGGCTCAAGATTTTTGGAGCTAAGAAGATATTGAAATAATAAGCTAAAAAGATTTTATTGATAGAGTTAAAAGTTAATTTATATGTTTTGATGATGCTATAAAATAAAATAACAAATAACATATTGTTTTATGTGCGTAAATGCATTTAAATTTAAATTTATTTTTCTAGCTTTAGCTGTTACAAATTTTTTAAGAAGCTTGTCATAATCAGTTTCTTTTAAAAATGCGCTATGAATCTCCCAAGCAGTTAAACCGTTTAATATTTCTTGTGATATTGTAAATTTTAGATACTTATTTTTGTCAATTTAATTTAAAAAATCTTCATTATCCAGAAGCGAAAGTTACAGGAATAATGAATTGCCGTTTGTTATTTGATTTTCCGATTGGAATTTGACTTTTTAATATATATCTCAGCTGCATGTGTGATTGTTGATTTGACGTTGTAGATATTTAAATTAAAACCATGTTATTACTAAATGGAACAAATTATTGGTGGCTTAGCAAAGGTTATGGTTTAAGGTCCAAGCTTTTTTTAAATTATAAATGAGTCGCTCCTATCGCGTCGTTACCATAAAAGGAAATTGGATGTGGGTTACTCTGATGGACATCAACACTACTTGCTGCCAATGATAGTAACACTTAACTAGTTTCTATGCGAAATGTTTACTTTCGTATTGTATTTTATATAATATTAATTATTAATTTTGTTATGTAGATTTGGTTGTATTATGTGCATAATGGGTTGTATTTATTTTTTATTTTTTATTTTTTTTTTATTTTAGCCCAATACTTCTATATCTTTTTACAATTTAATCAAAATATATATTTTTTACTTTCAACTTTGGTCCCCTATACGTTTCATATTTTAATTTTTTTTTTGTTTTTTGGTCAAAATTTTGCGAGTTAACACGCTGTAACATGCATGTGTGGTTTAACGTTTTTACGATTATTTTTCTCTATTTAACTGTCTCGTTGCACGTGCTGGTCCTAGATCAACTTACCTATTGTTCTAGATCTTTTTAATTTTAGTGTTCGTGGTTCAACGTTTTTACGTATATTTTTTGTTCGATTCTATTTTTTTAATTATTTAATATGAGCTTTATCAGTATTAATGTTCAGTGACAGAAGCTTAATACTAGTTTCATCTAAATTGTTTATACTATTATTAATTGTATCCCTAGAGTTCTATGAGAAGATAATAAACTCAATAAAGCCGTTGACCTTATTTGGCCAAATGGAGTAATACAAAGAGCCCATGAAGCGTATTTAATTATAGAAGAATTAATGCAAATTAAAAGTCCCATGAAGCATATTTGACTATACAAAATTATATATGCATTGCATATTCCGAAATTCCGATCGATCTTGTAATTATTGCTAAGCTCAAGCCCGATTAATGTTACCATCCGAACACACACACTGTCTACTATATACATATCCTATTTCTAAATCAACACATTCGCACACTACATATTTAAACATACAACATTTGATTGAAACGTATAACATTTTACCCACTTGATATCGTTTTAAAGACAACTCAAGTTTGATGAAACATAATAAACAAACTTGAACTTGATAAATACTTGACGTGTTTACAATACGAAGTGTTTTACTGTGTTTTCAAGTTATAAGTGTAAAGATTACACGGAATACAACGTACAACCATAGAAATTTAAAAAAAGGCGGCCGAATCTATAAACAAATACATAAGATTTAATTGTAACTTTCGTTCCCGAGTTTTGATATGTTTTGTCATTTTCATCCAAAAATGTTTTTTTTCTTCTGTGCCATGACTTTTAAAAAATTAACATTTTTATTCATTTTTACTAACTTAATTAATTGTGTTTGTTAAGTTAGAGACATTTAAGTTATTATACAAATTATTTAATTTAAGTTTTTATGTGTATAATGACATAAATGTTTCTAACCTAACATACACAATTAATTAACTTAACAAAAACAGATGAAACGGTAACTTTTTAAAAGGTTAGAGACTTCAATCCAAAGAGAAAAAATCTACTTTTTTTATGAAAATAATAAAACAAACCAAAACATATGAACAAAAATAACCATTAATTAACTATGTACTAATAAATAAAGGATTTGAGGTACCACGAGTCATGATATTAGACTTTTTTATTATTTTTATTTTCTTATCTCTCTCTCTCTCTCTCTTAATACATGATAATAGTATATAGTAATTATATTTTTCAAAAATAATTTCATACTAAAAACATAGATATTGTATAAATAGATATTTTATAAATAATTAAAAAAACAGATTTTTTTACTAAGAAACACGTTTAAGAAAATATAAGAAACAAAATATTTCTTAAACAAACAACTTTTATAAAAAAATTAATTTTTAAAATCGTTTTATAAGGATGATTTAATTTTAAAAATGAATTATTAAAAAAAACAAACTGATTACAAACTTCTTTTTTCTGAAATCAAATTTATAAAACGAAAGCTTGAAATGATATTATTATTGTTTTATTTGAGAAACTTACTTATATGTAACCCGATCATATTTTATCAAAAATAATTTTATTCATTCAACTCATGTAATACATAACAAAGTAGACTAGTTTTTAAAAGGGGTAACTTTATAAAATAGTAACAAACTTTTAAACGTGTTACAGTTAGGTAACTTAAGTTTTAAAAGTGTTTCAATTAGGTCACTTAGTTTTTATATTTTATATAAATTAAAAGTCTTAACATGTTTTTTAGCATGTTATACTTTTGGTTTAAGTTAGAAAATATTTTTTCTATCTTTTGATGGTGATATGGAACGTTGACGTAAATTCTAGGTATTTTTTTTACTTTTTTCATAATTAAAATGTTTTTTTTATTTTTTAATATCATTTTAAATATTGAAAATTCTGACCCACATGTTTTTTCCACCGTTACTTTTTTTACATAAGAAAATTTAATGATGACTCGATCTGATCGTTTGATGGCTTAATTTAAGAAAAATATACATGAGTAACTAAATTAAAATATTTTTAAAAAATTGGTTACTGTTTAATGACATTTTCTCTTTTTAATATAATACAACTTTTAGTTTGTGGACGCGGGTGTTGTCCTTGAAAGCCGATTGTTAGTAATTGGATAATTTTGTTTGGTCACGGTCTTGTTATGTTTCGAGTGTGTTGTATATGTTTCATATATGTTGAAAATCGTTATCAATAATTTATTTCTGCTAGATGATGTAATTAAATTATACAAATGAATATAAATGATTTAATTTTGACAGATACGTACACTAAGTAACAAAAAATTAATATGAATCTTACATCTGAACAATAAGTTTTTCTAAAAATGTGTTTTTTTTTAGCTGCTCCGGCGACTTTGAACACAAGTACACAACTACTAGGGTTTTGTCTTTTAATGTGGGACCAGCCACCCCTTATGACTTCCATGATTAAGAAATTGCTTAAACAAATAATATATATATTTTTGTGACTTATATAACCATGGAAAAAAAATTTCAAACTGGAAGTCTTGAACATAAAACAATAATATATTATTATTGAAAATGAAATGTGAAACGAAAATGATATTTGGGCACGTAAATACAAAATAATAGTCGGTAAAAAATGAGACAATGAGTTTCGGTCCCATCCTTTTCTTTTTATTTATTAATTAGTTTGAACCCAAATTACTGGTTGTTGAAGCTAAATATAAAAATGCTGATATCATATAAAATTATTAGCAAATCATATATGAGAGTTCATGTGAGATGAAGAAATAAAAAGAAAAGAAAATAAGACGCAACAAATCCGAGCTAAACATGTATCAATTATATATATTGATATCCATGTAAAATATAGTTTTCTTCTCCACAATCAATTAATTTGTTTAAAGTTGAATTAATACAAAAGAACACTAAATCAAGTTAGAATATTAATATGCATTCTGTCCTCAAATATCTTAAGTTTCTTTAAGAAGTCATTGTGTCTGATATGATTTGTTATGTACTATTTTTGGTTGTTTTAACAAATTGAGCTAATAGTTTATAACACAACCACAAATACGAGGCTAAGGAACTAATATACTATAGTTTGTTACCATTTAGGGTAGAAAATACATATTAGTTAGACTTAATTTGTTACATAGATAAGATTTACTACAATTATCTTTATCTTAACTTGAGGTTATCATTAGATTTGATAGCACATATAGTTAATATTCTCAACTACTTCTATAAATAGTTGATTAATATGCATAATATCTTACAGGAAAATTATTATATATATGTGTATGCAACATGGTAACTATTATATATATATATATATATATATATATATATATATATATATATATATATATATATATATATATACATAGGGGAGAGTTCCATTGGAAACCATGTTATAATTAAAAACTAAGAAAACCACTTTTTCACATTTGATCAATGTGATCTATGGTTGAGATTAATTAATGGTATTTTAGTAATTTAGTTAAAGATTATGAGTATTTAATAAGACCTTAAGGGTATAATTGGAAGAATACAAGATAATTAATTTGGTAACCACCACATGTAATTAAATTGTTCCTAAATTTACTCAAATCTTTTCTCTTTCCTCTCACCTCTCTCATCTCTTCTATTTTTTAAAAAAAGTTAAAAGTTAAATATATTTTTATTTTTTATTTTTAAATTAATGATTAGTTTGATTTTTTCAGTTGACGTATGTTTCTATAAGTTTCATTTACGTATATGTAAGTAAGTCGCATTTACGTATATGTAAGTAAGTCGCATTTACGTATATGTAAGTAAGTTGTATTTGTGTCTATGATCCTGTTGAATATGACCTACATTTATGTACATGTAGGTCATATTTACGTATATGTTCCTGTTGAATATAACCCACGTTTATGTATATATAAGTTGCTTTTTTGAAAGATTTGAAAGCATAAGCTATGAAACTTAAGGACTATGTTACATGACTCAAGTGCTTATGGCTAACAATTAACAACGGAGTTACATACACATAGCCACGTAGTTACAACATGTAACCCATAGTTTTACATAATTTAATAATGGTAAAATGCTAACAAGCCTATTAAAAAACCAAAGATAATGTTGTAATCAAAAAGATGTATAGATGATATAATATGATATTCTAACAAGAAAGGCTAGCAACAGATGAGTCGTAACCATACTCCCACCTAAAATCGCTAAAAAAATCTATCAAAATTAGTCCATATACATAAAATAAAATAAAATACAAATAAAATAAGTACATAATTTTAAATATTTAATAACAACGTTACGTATATGTAACAGCAATGTTACGTATATGTAACAACAGTACTAAGTTTTTGTTTTGTTTAGTTTGTTCTTAATGACCTAGATACCATTTGTTCATCCTATTGATCTTCATCTTCATAGCTATCAAACTTACATATACGTACGTCAAGAGTGGGTACATATATGTATCTTATCCTAATACCCATTTTCCATCTAGTTCGTCACCATATCCATTAGGGTTACATATACGTAACAGAGTTCATCTTCATTGTCTTCTTCATCTTGATGCTACCAGTTCCATCCATATGTAATCCTAGCCGCCGCCCCTCCTTTATGACACATCTTCATTATTATTAAATCAACATAAGTTTTATGTTTACCACACTTTTTACAATTAAATTTAAAAGCTTACCTCTTGATTTTGAATTCAAAATGATTCGACGCTCTCCGAACTTCCAATCATAGAACCAAAAACCAATCGAAACTTCTACGTACTTTGACACAGGTGATGATGGTAATGGGGGTTGGTTCTACAACAAACAGTAGAAATGGTGTGGTGCTGGTGGTATTCGCTGGTCATGACTGAAGCACATGGTGGTGTTTGATGGTGGTAGGCGGCGACCAGAAGGTTCATTAGGTACCAATGATGAATATGTAATCTTTAGAATTCGATGGTGGCGAATGGTGGTAGGTGACGATGAGGCTGTTCGGATAGTGGTGCTCAATGGTAGCATATGCGATCTTCAAAACTCGTTTAAACTAAATCCATATATGATTTACAAATTTAAATTGTGATTGAGAAAATCAAGGGATCTAGTCAAATATAATAGAAAATGCCATAATTATGGTAATTGTAAGATTACAAAAATACCCTTTTAAGTAAAACTAAAAACAATTATATTAAAAATCTATGATTGGTTGAGAGTGGTTTTTATGGTTTTCAATTATAAAGGTGGTTTTCATTTGATCCCTCCTCTATATATATATATATATATATATATATATATATATATATATATATATATATAAAAGCTCAGCAGACAGTTTTGATCTTACTAAGAATCTGAAATGTGGATCACTTTGGTAGTAAGTTCAAGGAAACTATAGAATATTGAATTATTGATATACAAAACAAACTGCATTATTAAACAACATGCATTTAAGCATACGTCAAAAATCACAGTATGTTTACATCCCAAAAACCAAAACAGTAATGTTATAAAATTAAATATCATTGATTGTAGTTTACTTTTTTATGCATGAATTAAGCCCACCAGATTTGACCCGACTTATTAGTTAGTTAATATTTTAATCTCTCACAACATGTGGAAATTGAGTGGCATTTTCGTCAACGTCCTTCCAACTTCACCTATATATATGTAAAGCAATTTCCTACATTTTCAACCAACCAATTAAGCAGCAAAATTTGAGCTGATTCTCTCAAAGGTATGCAATATTATTATATATAAATAACATTATGATCTTTTATCTATATCTGTAAATTCGTCTGTGGTAAAAAAAAAGTAACACATATATATACACATAGGCGCTCATGCAAACAGGCGTCCTAATCTTTTCTTATTTTTGCAGGTTGTTCGATTTCATCGATCAGAAACCATGGGAGCAGGCGGTCGAATGAACGAAACCACAACCAAAAGAGACGTGTTCAAACACGTTCCAGTCGAGAAACCACCATTCGGGGTCGCTGATCTCAAGAAAGCAATACCACCACACTGCTTCAAGCCATCTCTTGCAACCTCTATGTACTATCTAATCCGCGATCTGTGCGCGATCTTTTCCCTATACTACATCGCGAATAATTACATATATCACCTCCCTCAACCCTTCTCCTACGTCGCATGGCCCGCTTACTGGATCCTTCAAGGAAGCATCATGGTGGGATTATGGAACATTGTCCATGATTGTGGTCACCACAGCTTTAGCCAATATGAATGGATCGACGACACCATTGGGTTGATCTTTCACTCACTTGTACTCACTCCTTATCATTCATTCAAATACAGTCACCGTACTCATCATGCTAACACGAGCTCACTCGAAAGAGACGAAAACTGGGTCCCTAAACTTAAGAAAGACACATGGTTCGTTGAGGTTCTTACTAACCCCGTAGGCAATGTTATGATGCTTATCTTTAGGCTAGTGTTCGGATACCCTGGGTACTTTATCTTTAACCTTCATGGTAGAATATACAAAGGCTTCCCGAGCCACTTTAACCCCTTAGGCCCCATCTTTAACGACAGCGAGCGCGCTCAAGTTCTACTCTCGGATCTTGGAGTCGTCGCTGTTCTCTATGGGCTTTATCGGGTCGGGTCCAAAACTGGCTTCCAATGGCTACTTTACATGTATGGGTACCCTTTGTTGGTCATGTGTATGTTTTTCATGTTGTTTACATACTTAAACCACAACCATCCTTCGGTCGCGCACTACGACTCGCGAGAATGGGATTGGTTGAGAGGGGCTTTAGCGACGGTTGATAGGGATTATGGGATCTTGAACACTATCTTTCATGATGAACCTAATGCTCATGTGGTGCACCATTTGTTCTCCACCATACCACATTATCATATAGTTGAGGCTACACAAGCTGTGAAGCCTGTTTTGGGTGAATACTACAACTATGATAATACTCCCATTTTAAAGGCCATTGTTAGAGAGACTAGAGAATGTCTCTTTATTGAAGAGGATCCTGAGAAGAAGGGTGTTTATTGGTTCCGTAAGTAGATGTGTCACGAATATATGTCGTATAAATGGAAAGTTTTAGCGACGAAAAGTGGTTGTGTGTTCAAAAACTGTAACTCTGTTTGTCTTGTTTAATTTTTTCTTCCTTCTATGATAATAAATATTGTCTGGTTTTGTGAGATAAATGTAAGAATATAATTACTTGTAATGTTGCTTTTTGTTACTTCTTTTAACTACTTTTATACAATGGGTTTCTCTTATAACATATTATCATTTTTAATCAACATTAACTTTTAACCCATAAAAAGTTTGGGCTAAATTTAGATATACAGAGTAGGTTAAATTTTAACCAGTCTGTTAAAAGATATTAAATCCTAGACGTATTAAAAAACAGGTAAAATTTTAGTTGCCTGTAAAATATTATATTAAATCTCAACTGTCATTAAAAATTTAGGTTAAATCTTAACCGTCTGAAAAAAGTAATATGACTTATAATTTTTTTATTACTACCCTTTATATTTGTGTGTGTACATATAAATAAGGGTATGGATCAAATGAAAAACCGTAACATGATTTTACACATACGTTACATATAGGTTATGTATACGTAGCCATTTTTCATTCGACATAGTGTTACGTGTACGTAAGACTCTTTATTCTCATATTTAGGCTCAACATATATATATATATATATATATATATATATATATATATATATATATATGTAATAAATACTTAAATAACTTTTTAACAATTAAAATAACATAAAATTTAAGAGTTACGTAATTGTTTTCCATAAGGTTTTCGGGCTAAAGTGTAGTTATTTTGCTACATATTTTTTGATATGATTGGTTAACCTTTATGGAGCGTCCCTATTAATTTTCAAGGTATTTGTGCAGGCTAAGTTTTAGCCTACTTAGGGGCTGTTTGATTACTGTTGACTCAGTAAGATCTGACTGAGTTAGAAGCTGACCCAGTTAGAAGTTCTGACTGAGTCTGCATCTTTTTTTGACACCCCTCTAACAGCAGCAAGAAGAAAAGAAGAAAAATCCTCTTATTTTTCTTTCCATCAACCACCAAACCAAACATGCCACCACCGCCGCCTCTAGGACGCTAGCCATCGTGAATCGTCACCCCATTGTCGTTCTTTGATCGGCTTCCTTGTGCTCCCTCAATCAAGAACCCCACACGCGACTTGGACCCGTGGCTATCGAGCCGCGGCTTCCGGTTGTTCCCGTCTCTCCGCGGGTGGGGGGATCGGCAGAGGAGGGGGTCACGCGGTAGGGGAGACCGGAGAAGCCGCCGGAGATGGGATGCGGTGCAGCTCGACCGGCGCAGGCGAAGGGGGGAGCAGCGAGGGCGAACAAGCGAGGGTGCAGGGGTGTTGGGTGGCCGGGTCAGACATATGAAATTTCAGGTCTGGGTCAGATGTTTTGACCCGGTCAGCTCGAGTTTTACGCACATCAAACAGGCTGACCAGCTGACCGAGTCAGCCAGTCAGCTGGGTCAGCCGGCTCAACTGAAATCAAACACCCTTTAGTCTGTAGAGCTTATTAGATGCTTTTTGATTGGTTAAATTTGATTATAGTGGACTAAAAGTCAATATGTACTTCGAATATCAAAAGTTTTATTTTTGTAACAAAACCAAGTACGTCAAAATATAAATTTCCAAATTTAATGTGTGCAAACATTAGTTATCACAAAAGCAAAAAGAGATGTGTGCACACGATGTATCACACTCTTAATTAACCCGTCGAAGAAATAATTGTGTAAACCTAAGTAATATTAATGCAACTGGTTTTATATCCGTCCAAATATGAGTAGCTTAATATAAAATAATTAGAAACGGAAAATACTCAATTGTTTACAAAGCTTAGGGTTAAAAACTTGAATAACATATGGTAAATTGCAAAGTTGTGAGTTGTGACTTCACACCCACAAAACTCCCTAAGCATTCGCTTCAACCTATAATCACAAAAAAAAAAAAAAAAAAAAAAAAAAAAAAAAAAAACAAAAAAAAAACTCTTAGAAATTAAACAATGTAACAAAAATTTGTATGTTAACAATGCGCATTAGACGTTCAAAACACCAAAATCTATCGTTCAAGAAGAAAAATCATAGGAGATCAAAGATCACTCATCTCAATTGGTATAATAAATATGTAAGATTCAAATTTAAAATCTTACACAGTCACACATAATTATTAAGAGAAAAAAAATTCTAAACAGATTAATATCCACATTGACAGTAGCAGATCACAGTTGACCTCTTCATCAAACCATGCAAATTGAAAGAACATACCAAATTAAGTTTAGCTAAATTCTTCTTTTTTAATAACATATTAGTGTCATATTTAACTAGAATGAGTAATTTACAAGACTTGCAAAAGTCGTAAGGATCCTATTTGGATTCCTATGGCCGAGAAGGCTCATCCCACCTTCTCCATTGTGTCCTCTAGTACTATGTGTTGTTATTCCTTCAATAAAAATAAATAATAAACATAATTTTAACAATTAATAAGCAATAAATAACACGTTGGAGATACATATGTTCAATCGGAATCATCACTAACATCCAATTAAGATATTAATTAAAAGATCATCATTCTTTTAATAGAAATCATCACTAGAGTAATATGTGTCTACAAGATCATCATCGTTTCCATCGTTATCATCGTTTATTTTGCCTTCCACGTTCGAAGGGTATGCATATTCATCTTTTTCAACAATCATTATCAATGAAACTTTCATCGTCCTCGATCAGAGAAATAGGGCTTGACTCACCACCTTCACCTAAAATCGTACACATAGGTAAGTAGCCTGCTAAATCGACAAACAACACGCAATGAAATTAATGATTGTCCTATAAGACATCGTTCTCATCATTAATGAATAATGCACTTAATTTATTCACCAATTTTGCAACCTAAGCCAACAACCAAGTTAGAGTCAGATGATGGAGTGTCGTATAATATATCTATCTCAATAACAAAATTGATACTTAGACTAAAGTTTTCGATGATAAATGTCTTTCACAAGCCTTCAATTATCAATGGTTCGAGAAAGAACTTGAAGATAGAGCACTTGTTTAGCCCGTTTGACTCATTATCATACCATGCATTACCAACATACCATTCACGTCTAAAGTTGGTTGATTGTTTTTGATTTTTTCAAAAAAGTTGGGTTTTAAACAATTGTTTAAAACAAACCGTTTTTAAAAATTAATAATTTATTTATTATGACTTTGAAATGTAATTATTTTTGTTTTATAAGAATTTTAATTTTTTAAAGCCATATGTCTTAAAATATATTATGTTTTTTAAAAGTTTGATATCTTTATTAAAAATTTTCTTTTTATACTTTTTCTTTACAAATTGCATTTGTAGAAAGATCTTTTTTTTTTAATTTAATGAAAAAAAATTTTAATATGAAAATAACTAAATAATATCATTTGTACTTAATATGATATTTATTAGGAGAGTAAAACGAAAAAATAAAATTTAGAAGCTCTAGAATTATAACAAGTGTTCTACAAAAATCATTCTTTTATTAGTATAAATTTTTTTTATTATAATATTATAAATTTTCAGTTTGAATAGTAAGTTTTTCTAAAAAAACGTTTTTTTCTTGCCGCTTTGAAGAATTCTAGTAATGTTCCATCTTTCTACGTGGGACCAACCACTTGTTATGACTTAAATTCAGAAAAAATGGGTTAAATCAAAAATAAAAAATAGAAATATTATGTTTACTCATCGTAGTAAGTAAACAACTAGTTTTACACCCGGACACATGTTTTACTCATCGTAGTAAGTAAACAACAAGTTTTATACCCGTCCGGTGGCCAGGTAGTTTATTGTCATAACGTCACAATTATACTTCTTTACATTCTAATTGAACATATTACTTGAAACTCAATAGTGTACCATGATCGGGCTATTGTTTCATCCGAGTCGAGATTGAACCCAAAATTTTTCTTTAAGAGTTTTCAAATTTCGAGCTTAAACCCAAGTTGAACCCGATCTAGGCATGCCACATTAATTTAGTTTATAATATCTTGAAAGTTAAGTTCATAAAAATTATCAACATATAAAACCATGGGGCTATCATAGTGGAACGAAACAAATGCTATCATAAAAAAATAGGAATCAAAACTCCACTTAGTCATCGTTAGCCATTTCCTTGTCGATGCAATGTAAGAAACAAAACACCAAATGATACCTGGAATTCAATGACACGTGGCACGAACAAAACTTTTGTCCAGTTATTGTTTTCTATTTTCCACAAATCCACTGAATACATAGAAAAACCAATAAAGATCCAATGTAACGTATAACATACTAAAAAAACATAGAAAAGAGGAAACTACAAAAACCAATACGAAAACAAATACCCAACAACCAAAGCAAATGGCCTTCATGACGAATTGACGATTAATGTCACAAGCATCTTTCTTTATATTAAACTGGATAACAATTAAATTTCTAATGATTAACATAACATGGAAAAAGAATATCACTTCCTTAGAGTAAGATGATTTGTTATTATACGTGGATCAAGTACAATAAGATGGTAGAGAAACTTACTTTAATTGTTGATAAAATTGGTATCTTCTTGTATCCAGTAGCAACCTCTCGTTTTTGCAGCCTGATTTTGTAAAATTTATAATATTAGCGTGTGGTACCATAAGAAACCCAATTGAATTATGTTCATTACCTTTGCTGCTTTCTCGTGACAGGACGTTCATTTCCATTTCGATAGAGCCGTTGTCTTCTTCTCGCAGCAAACAAAAAACCAAAAATGCATAATTTGAAACAACAGGGGGCCTTTTATAGGGTTTTTTTTGCGGTTATAGGATCACAACCAACCCCGATTTTGTTGGGGTGTTGAAATGACGGTTTTTTGGGTGCTACATTGTAGGTCTGAAACCACTCAGAAACTACCTTCAAACAACCGCCATCAAGAAACCACCAGTAACCAATCTGAAACCGTCAAAACTACCTATTTTGAAGGGTCAAGATTTAGTTTCAGCCAATTTAAACGGTTCAGATCATTTCTACCAGCGGTTAGACTCACCGCTGGTAATATAATATATAATTATACTAACATTTGGTTATAATCTTGTGTGATAGACGTGCTGGATAAGAAAATATTAAATATTTTTAATAAAAAGATAAGAACTAAAAAACCTTATTTTAATATAAGATATAATTAAAATTACATATAAATAAATAGTTTAGTTAATAAAATAATTATATTGTTTTCAAAACTTTCATTTTAAAAAACTTTTTCCTAACATTTTGTTTTGTTTAATTTACAACATTTCGTTATAAAAATGTTTTAGAAAAAAATGTCATTTTTTATAAAAATCCTATTGTTTTCAAACTATGGTTTTTAAATTTTTTTTGTTTTATGATTTTTTTATAAAAAATATTTCTTTAAAAAGTTTTACATTTTATAACTATCTCATTTAAAAACTCTGGTTCTAATTATTTTTTTAACCTTTTGTTTTAAAAGAACTGGTTAAATCTAACACTTATTTACTACATATTATACCATTGTCTGGGTTTGAACCCAAAACCTAAAACCTCTACCATCTTCTATTATACTTAAGATACAATTATATAAGTCGGTGACATACGTCCGATCACCACTTCATTTTTCAACTTAAACCTCTTAATTTCTAATGTTTCAAATTTAACCCATGACCCTGTTATTAAACTATTAACTTTTTACTAATTTGATTTTCCACAATAACCTAGGTTTGCTAAATAGAAAGTCACAAGCCAAAGCATAGAAACATGGCCGAACCATCAGCGATAAATATGTTAAAGGGCATTGGTCTTTCTAAGGGTAAATACACTAGTCCGAGTACTTATTAAATTTTGGTTTGGTGGTGGCTGGAGATAGTTGTCATTTTCACTTAATCAACAGAGAAGTGTTGGATTATTTATTAATTATATGATAATAATTTTTTTAATAATTAACTAAAAGATATTTTGATCATCTTAGAAAAATTTAACAGATTACTTAACATTCAACTAGGTTGTGGACAACTTTGTTATAACTTGACATAATTAGCATGAAAACTTGTAATAGATGATGCTTGGGGACGAATCTTGAAAACGGACGTTACCATATGGACCATTTATGTATATAACTCTTAGTTTTACCTTATTTTTTCTTTTTATAATTTGAGGTATTTTTAATCGTTCTTTAAGAGCTTAACATAAAATTTGACATTTATCCAGCTTAAAAACTAAATATGTTAAGTTTCCGAAAACTATTGAACCATCAAATGTGATTTTCGATTTCTATGGACCAAAATTGCTATACGAGTCAACCACGATGACCGCTGTATAATTAACTCTTGTCACTTTAGTTGAAAGTCATAAATCTTATCCATAGATGTAAACATGCATAAACTTTTAACACAGGAAGCCAAATTCCTAGAAATACAAATTTTGGTTGGTTGAATGTTGACGACTTGATGTTATTCTAGAACATTGAATACTATAAGTTCGAGTGTCATTTTCCTATCTCAAACTTGTGTACCTTTATTATTAATTATCTTTTTGAGATAATTTAACTGTATACAATAATAATGTAAGGGGCTGTTTGATTGTGCTGACCCAGTATGAGCTGACTGAGTCAGAAGCTGACCAAGTCAGAAGATCTGACTGAGTCATACATCTGACTGAAACTTGGGTGTTTGATTATGTATCTGACTGACTCTGCTGTTTGAAACTTGCCTTTGCATTTTAACTTGTGTTGTATAATCAATAGACCAATATCAAACCATTTACCAACTAATCATAAGATCAAGACCGGAAGGGGGCGGACGGCGGCAGGGAAAGGCCGGCAGGGGGCGGACGGGGGCAGGGGAAGGGCGGCAGGGGGCGGACGGCGGCAGGGGAAGGGCGGCTGGGGGTGGACGGGGGCAGGGGAAGGCCGGCAGGGGGCGGACGGTGGCAGGGGAAGGGCGCGACGGAGGCAGGGGAAGGGCGCGACGGAGGCGGACGACGGCAGGGGAAGGGCGGCTGGGGCGGACGGGGGCAGGGGAAGGCCGCGACGGAGGCGCAGGGGCGGCGGGGGGGGGGGGGGGAGATGGAGGCGGTCGACGGCTGGGGGAGGACTTCTTTCCGGGTCAGACAAGGAGAAAAGGATGACTCGGTCAGCCCTTCTTTCCGGGTCAGAGCTTCCAGTCAGCTACATCAAACGTACTGACTGGCTGACCGGGTCAGCCAGTCAGTGGTCAGAAACTTGGTCAGACGAATCAAACACCCCCCAAGTAATACATTTTCAATAATAAGTTTTTGAAAATGATTGTCATCTATTTGCTACCAACATTGAATTTAACCGCTTGGGTTTTGTCTTTTTACGTGGGACTAGACACCCGCTATGACTTGAAGCAAAATATGAAAAAGTCAATATCGGCGGTTTCCTGATTGAACTATCCAATTAAGATTATTTATTATTTAACAACTAAAAAGCGTGGCTAGCAATAATGTAGTATTAGGCGAAATTAGAGATGATATTTATCTATTTATCTTCTATAAGTCGGCAAGTAAGTATAGTTAGGGTTTTGTTTTTTGTTTTTTCTTTTAATAAATAAACATCTAGATTATCTACGATAAAGCTGATTAACACTTAGATAATTAAGGATAAATTCTCATTCCAATTTTTAAACACACAACTTTTGATTGAAATGATGACACCACTTTAATTTATGTGTATTTTTATTTATTTATTTTTTTTGAACGGCTAGTTAGTGGGCATGGGTGGATAATTTATGTGTATTTACTAGTACACCCAACTCCCATCATTCACAATCTATCACTCAACACTATCCTTATAATTACAATATAAATCACTATTTTTTATTTTTAATTAAATAATATTTTTAATACCTTTATCATTATCTCATCCACTCACAACCACTTTCAAATATATTAAAAAACTTATGAGAGTTGTATCGTGTTTTCTCCAAATATGAGGAAACACAATACAAACCCCATAAATTTTCATTCTACTTCTCTCACAATCACTCACAACCATCCCCAATAATATATGTCAGTTACTCACATAAAAATGGGAAACGAACTGTGAATGCTGTAAGTATAGGTTAGTTATTCACTTATTCTAGACTTCTAGCGTATAAAATGCATGGAAATATTTGAGAGTTATTAGATTTTAATAATCTTAACTTTAATTTATTAAGTTGGGATTAATTTCAACTTAGAATATATTTATAAACACTACTAACTTTGAGCTTATTTTTCTCTTACGATCATTTACTAACCGAGAGTTAACATCGTTAGTTTTTTGATAATGTTGACTACTTAATAACCAAAACACTAACCAGAAAGTTAAATTAACCATCAGTTCTGTCAATCTGAAACTTCTGCACTTTAAAACTCTTTAATCTTCATCTCATGATCTGAACCACTTGACTTATTGAAGAAAAATTTCAGGTAATGATGAAGGCTGAAAGCCAAAAAATTAAACGAACCTAATGGAGGGTGTGTGGCAATAAGGTTGAAAAATTGCTTAAAGTTGACATCATTTCATTAAAAAAACTAACGACGGTTAACTCTCAGTTACTAAGTGATCATTAGAGGAAATAAGCTCAAAGTTGAGAATGTCCGTAAACATTTCATTGAGTTGGTATTAATACCGACCAATAAATTAATATTAAAATTATTAAAATTCAACAACACAATAACTGATACAGAAGAAACAATCACACAATTTTGTTTGGAACACTTCCAAGACCATATGATTAAGGACTCAACATGAAGTAAAGATACATGATGACCTTTATTTAATATATACTAATTACCAAGTTAGTTGTGCATCATGTGTTATACATTATGCTTAGTGGGGTTGTACCCACCTTTTGTTTTTTGTTTTTTACTTTTTTATAATCTTTAACTTTTTTATTTTAACCAAATACTTTTACATATTTTATAATTTAATCCCAATATTTTTTTACTTTCAACTTTGGTCTCCTATACTTTTTATATTTTTACAAATTTTTCCTTTTACGTTTCGGTATAAAATTTGCGAGTTAACACATCGCAATGAGCGTGTGTGGTTCAAAGTTTTTAAGCTCATTTTTTCCCGTTCAATGGCATCGTCGCAACACACTGGTCCTAGATAGACTTATTGTTTTATATGTTTTACATTTCGCCTACGTGGTTCAACGTTTTTATGTCTACTTTTCGCTCGGTTATATTTTTTCGTTTTTTATTTCTTTTATAATATGAGTTTTTTCGGTGTAGGTGGTTACTGGCGATGGTGTATCATTGGCGCCACTTGACACGGTTTTACGTTTCCCGTTGCCCGTTACAACGCGGGGGCTTAATACTAGTTAATTATAAGCAAAGAAAAAACAAACATACGTACTCCTACTAAACTCTACCACCGACTTCAAACAATATATGTACACAAACTTTTGAAACTAAATAGATAATATAGATAAAGTAGATTGACCATAAACGTTGACTCCTCAGCCTCTCTATGAGATCGATTTGCCTTCTCCCGATAACATAGTCGAATTAGGATTAATATTTTTATAAAATATTTAACATTGTGTCGGTCCTGTTTAACCTAACTGTTTCCAAGAATACATTTCTTGCATGGTTCATCCGAAGTCCTAACACGTGCATTGACTCCTCTGAGGCGTCATTTTCCTTCAATGTTAATAGTTTTTATTCTTAGGCGGCAAACTAGATACGTTAAATAAATAAGTAGTTTCTTGTTCAAAATATATTTTAAAAAAATATCTTATAGAAATATAAGTTCATACTTCTAGATTAGAATGAGGTGACATTTTTAAAGCTGGAAGTACCAACCTCACGGTCATGCAATAAGAGCATTCACGGCCCGTTCCACATATATATGTGAGTGAGTGTCCTATATTATGAGAATGATTGTGAGTGATTTTGCATGAAAAAATAGAAAATTTATGGGAGTTGTACTGTGTTGGGGAAACACTGTACAATCCCTATAAATTTTTAAAATGAATGTGAGTGGATAAGACAAAAATGTAAATATAAATGTATGAAAAAATATTATTTAATTGAAAACAAGAGAGAAAAAATAGTAATGTTTAGTGTAATTATAAGGATAAGAATGAAGGATGAATTGTGAATACTCTAATAGAGATCCCAACATGTGTCCCTTAATTTATTCTGACCTCGATCCGACACTTTTCACAGTTGGGGTCATCAATAAGTCTCCGAAAGGAACGTTGTTAACATAGTTCGCATGAGATTGCTTGTTATATGTAACATAGTTCAAATGAAACCGCTCATTATATGTAACTATATAGCTTTTTATCGAAAAAAATTTGGAAATTATTAGTTATGAAAATTTCAACAACATATATGATATAAATATATCTATTATTAACAATATGCTTTGCTACGCCAAGAGTGCAAATACATTAAAACCTAGCAATATGACATTTCTTAAATAATTAACAACATACAAAAATATAACATACTACCTTGTCCTTCGCCTTTAGATTAACAAGATCTAGTGCGTATGACGTTCCCCATTGTTTTTCTTTCGATTCTGCTTCTAAATAATTTTGGTCTAGGGTTTGAAGATCAAATTTGGGCAGGAGGGAAGTGAAAATTTGGATGGGAAATTTCGTGAGTAAATTTTGTGTTTGAAAAAAGAAACTTAAAATTCTAGAAATTAGTAAATAGTATTTTTTTTTGTCAATAAATTTTTTATAGTAAAGTGAGTAATTAAAACAAAGGTTACGGCATATGTAAAACTACATTAACTTACAAATATGTAAAACATTTGCATGTAAAACACGATTACAACGTATGTAACGTATGTAAAGGTAGATTACACGAACGTAAAACAAGAGTACATTGCCGTGTATATATGACTAAATACATATGTAGATCAATCGGAAAGTATCACTCAACAAATCACACATAAATAGATTATACATACAATAATGATTGACAAAGTAGATATGTGCAATTTACTTGTGGTTAAAGAATTTTATATTTTAAATGTGTAAGTGTCTAAGTGATGCATTTTAATGGACGCTTTATGAATAATAATGATTTATTAGTATAGAAAAAAGGGATATTAGATTTTAATAACCCAAGTTTTATTTATTAGCCGAGATTAATCTCAACTCAGTAAATGTTTACAGATACTTTCAACTTTGAGTTTGTTTTTCTCCAACGATCCTTACTAACTAAGAGTTAACCCTTAGTTTTTTGATGACGTGGACTATTTTTGTGACCAAAACACTAAACAGAAAGTTAAAATCTATCATCAGGTCCGTCAATTTGAAACTTTCGCACCCAAAAATCTGTCAATCTCCACTTCCTGATTTGAACCACCGAACTCGTTGGAGGTAGATTTCAGGTGATGATGGAGCTTAGACAATAGAAAACAGACCTAACTGAGACTAGGCAGTGCTGTAGTTGAAAAATGGTTCAAAGTTGGCATCATTTAATCAAAAAAAACTAACTAGTGTTAACTCTCAGTTAGCAAGGGATCATTGGAGGAAAATAAGTTTAAAGTTAGAAGTATCAGTTAACATTTCCTGAGTTTGGATTAATCTCGGCAATAAATGAAAATTAGGATTATTAAAATCTAATAACCCTAGAAAAAAATATAATTTTTAAATTAGTTATGGTATTTAAATAATGAAGATAACTATTAAGGCTAAATGAATTATTTAAATAATAAGCTTTCCTGAAAGGAAAAAAAACGTTTTTCTTACTAGGTGCTTACAGGACATTGAACTTGACTAAAGTTGTTTTGTCTATAAGAGTTGCTTAAAGAAAAAACAATAACGTGCAGCGAAAATTATGTACATGCACAAAATAATGGAGTGACATTTATGTATCTATATTATATTATATGTAAAACATAAAAGAATATTTTAAGATACTATAAAATTAAAACAGATAATCTATTTAATTCATAATATACAACCAATTTTAAGGGTAAATAGTATTTTTAACATTATTTACAGATCGATTTCCGTTACAATTAGTTACATAATAACCTTATACTTACTGTAACTTACATAAAATTTTACATTATCTACCCATAAACCAAAAAAACTTAATTTGTTTTAAGAATTCAATGATATATTTTAAACTATGATTTTTAAAAACTTTCTCAAACTACAATTGCAACCTGTGCATGTTTTAAACGTTCTGGTGTAAATTTTTTGCTTAACTGATCTGTATTTTATGAGGTATAATAAGGTTGCGTAAATGTACAAGTTGTCATGCAAAACCATTCATTTAGTGTTTTAAATTTTAACTTAAAATATACATTTGTAAAATTACTACAATAATAACAAAAATTAAAAACATGTGTCGCATGTAAAATGTCGTCCCGCCGCATTACACGAGCACCCTTCTAGTATCCATAAAACAATAATGTGCAGCGAAAATTGTGTGTATGCAATATATATATATATATATATATATATATATATATATATATATATATATTATGTATGTATATATTAAAAGCAAAGTATAATATTAAAAAAAATCTTAAACTAATATTGTGCGGGTGGCTGACCAAAAAATTTGTTCATGAGAAAATGAAAATTTTTATGGTCATTGACTAGAACTAAATATTAATGTTTTCCAATCCGTTTTGGGTCGGGTTGATACACACATTAAAACTATAAAACTAAGTTGAATATAAAAAAATACATGATAGAAGTAAAATATCTAATTATTTAGGATGATAAGAGGAAATTGATTTTCGTGCTTTAACATCCGAATAAAGATTATGCAAATTAATATATTTGGAAGTTTCATAATGGGTATAATTTTAACTGGGATAAGTTAAATGAGCTTAATAAACTAATAGTTTAATAGGTATAAGAGTTATTTGTTTAGTTTGGACTTAAATTGTTCAAATTATATTATTTAAAATGAGTTTGAATTGTATAAATTAACTTAAAATTATATTAGTTGTAATTTGTCTATAATAGGTATATATTAGTAACATTTTAAAATTTAAAATAAAATATCATTGGGTTGATTATATTTCATTTGGGTCAGTCTCGTCGATGTCATTTTACGAGAGTAGATCGAGATTAGATGGAATAATTGCTATAACAAATTTTGTAGTACAATGGTGCGGGTGACCCCCTACACAACGTTTGTCGGGCCACATAAAAAAAACAAAAAGAAAAACTCCCAAACTTAGACCATGTGTAATGGGGCGTTAAGCCCATAAATAACGTCACATAATACCCTATCACCATTACGGTGTGGTGTTATGTTTAAAGGGACTTTATTATAATAACGCCACAAATCACCAAATTCATAATGATAAATGAACATTATAGGAGCATCAAACATTACTTATGTGTTTAACAAAAAAATAATGGTGACTTGACGCTGATATGCAAAAAATGTCTCTTAATGAACATTAACCATTACACATAGTTTTAGAGGTTCACCTTTGACCTCAAGCATAACATAAAGTAATGAGGTAAACCCACAACCATAAATATTTATTTATTTATTTGAATTTAAAGACGGATTAGTTGGGACACTTTGGATAATTGGATGGGTTGACTACTACTCATTACGATTTTATTAATTAGAAGGTTAAGTTTATCAATGCGACGTAAATATCGTACTTCCACACAGCCAAATAATATTCGTAACGTTGCATATGTGAATTATATGATATATGATGAAGAATGTATAACAACTAAAAAGCATAAATAGCAATAAAGTAAAAAGTACTAAACAAATTAGAGATGACATTATCTACAAGGTAGACCAAGCCTTCGTGCTACTAGATCAAGTGACACGTACTCGCGTAGATTTCTTATGTATCATCTACACAACTCAAAAATTGAGTGATATTGTATCAATTATTTTAATAATGACATCTACAAAAATTAACAACCCTTAAACCCGAACAGAATAATTATTTCTTTTTTAGTTTTTAAAATTTAAATCATTAAAAAACCCTACCAAAATTAAGCCTATTTTAAAACTAAATATGCTCATCTAAATTAAACCTTAATTGAACTCACGTAAATTAAGCCCATATGCCACCAAAAATCCATATTTAAGCCTAGAATCTCTACCCTTCGCCGAAAGTTATATTTAAAACGATTACATTTCGCTTCTTATAGTTATCATATCCATATAAATTATTGAAAAAGATATGTTTTTATGCAATTCAGCACTCCATTTCATTACTTAATAGATAGACTAATTGTATGAATTAACTTCTCATTTATATATTTAACAAATAACTATTCATCCCTCATACTTATTTCATATAATTTTAATTTAATGAGTGGAAAAAACAGAAACAATAATGAATTAATAAACAAGTGTTATTTAATTTATTAGGGTTAAGTATAAGTAATGAGATGTGAAAATTTTAAAAATGATGAAAATGTTATGGATATATGTGTTTTTAGTTAAAATATAAGGATAAGAAATATAATGTAAATACTCTTACGAGCCTACTTAAAATTTGTTACATGACTTGAATTTATGTTAAAGGCTGAATTGGATGATAGAAACAAAATTATGTGTATAGAAAGATACAATAACTAACAAAAAATACACAATTAACTGCAATAAATACACAATGACGAACAAATTACATATGAGCTAAAAAACGTAAAAAAATCACTATGTTTTTATATAACAATATTATACTCGTTTTAAAGATAAAAAAGTCATTTTTAAGGTATAACTTTTATAAAAAAATAATACCGTATGTAAAAGTTATGAATATTTAAGAAAAACAAGAAACTTAAAGTCAACAAAATTGGTTATGCCTAAAATACATTTCTAATACTTCTTTTCCTATAATGAAATTTTAACCATTTATTAAGAAGACTAAGAGTTTAGATAAGTGTTTTCATGATCAATTCAGATTGATCGGTTTGACTGGGAATCGATATGGTTTACTGTCCGGCTATATATGACTTGTTTTGTGTTGAGATAAATTGGAAGCGATTTTGAGGTTGACCAAGAGCAAGGTGAGCAGTCAAACCCATATTTTCCCATTTATCGAAACCATTGTCATCAGTTTCTTGTCGGGAGTTGAAACGGTGGGTTAGATATGAACAAAAGTATCATCACCGGCGATATCTATACATGTTTGACAAGAAATTAACATCAAACAATTTTATAAATGAAGGTCGAGATATGCACTTTGGAAGGAGCGTTGGAGTATGAAAGAAAAGTAGATGAACGTAAGAAGATGTAAGGTTTTCATTGTTGATGTGATTTTAAAAAACTAAATGTAAATACAACCAAAAACATTGAGAAATGGATAAATAAAAAGCATCTGATATCTATTTATAAATATTCTATTTGTTATTACAATTTATTTATTAGTTAAACAATAAGACATTTAAATTAACTTATCTAGTACTATTTTTTTAATTTATTAAATCTGTATATTTAATAAACTATAAGTATATTATAAATTATTCTGGTTTTTATCCAGTACGACCAGTGAACCAGTAATACATCTGATTTGTCATCCGATCCGTTTATAAAAACATTGGTTTATATTACTTTTTACGCTTTTTAGATTTTTATTTTTTTATTTTTTATTTAAACTCTTCCCTATAATTGTAAGGTGTTACTTCACTTACATTGGAATAATTGTTAGGCCTTAGAATGTAGGTGTAGTTGTTACAATTTTTAATTAAAATATTGTTTACTTGAATTTGAAATTTCTGTTTGAAAGTTTGAAAATTGTATATTTTTTTATTTCAGTGCTTGAAAGTAAGAATCCTAGTTTGAATTGATTAGCACCCAATATTTGATTTTTCTTTGTTAATTTGAAAATTAGAATGTTGGTCTTTTAACCTTAGTTAAATTTTAAAATATTGCTTATCATGTAATAATGGTACAATCACGTATAGGTTCGCAACAAGAGCCTCTCTTTCTTTAGCGGTTGTAATATTCGATACCTTTCATGGATATTTATTCCGTATGTAGAAGATCGGAAAAGGAGTAATCATGTACGAGATTATCATATGATTAACCATGAAAAAAAAAGTAAAATGTAAATGGGTTATGTAAAGTATGTAAATTGAGTGTAAGAAGTGAGTGTGAAAAAGCATGTAAAATTAGTTATAGATTAATAAAAAAAGATAATTAGAATACATATTTTTTTTAATTTAAAGCCGTTTAACGGCTATACTGAGGCCAACGACTATCTTCTTGGCCTCACTACCCGACTCATCCTCCCCCCTCACCCACCTCTCACTCAACAAGGTGGACTGATGTTCCCCCTCACTCGTGTGATGACCACACTCGCTCACCATCGTACCGTCTTGATTTAACGAAGCAACATGTGAGAGGGGTTAACCCACTCAACTTGCATAGAGATGAGGTACACATGCAATGCGTTAAATCGTATACATTTACGAAAGAGAATGTGGTCACTCTAGTAAAAGTTAAATGTGAAACATTTTCAATCTTAAAAAAGAGATACACGAGTATGTAAAAAATGAAAGGAAAAAAAATGTAACGCCTACATTGCATGAGTATACTCAATACCACCGCTACCATTAAATTAATTAAATGGTATAAGTCCTTTTTAATTTTTATCACGTCAAAATCATGCATTTTTACGAACGCCCTTCCTACTTCCTTTATATATACTTGTTTCCTCCACTTCTAAAACAATCAATTAGCATAACTAGATTTAATTCTCTCAAAGGTATGCATTTGATCATCTTTGAAAAGATTCAAATCCACATATATATACAGACATATGTCCTCATGTTTTCTTCTTTTTGCAGGTTCTTCAATATCATTACCTACAAACCATGGGTGCAGGTGGACGTATGAACGAAAATACAACCAAAAGAGATATCTTTAAACATGTTTCTGTCGAAAAACCACCATTCGGGGTCGCTGATCTGAAGAAAGCAATACCACCACACTGCTTCAAGCGATCTCTTTCAACCTCTTTATACTATCTTCTACGCGATTTGTGCGCAAGTTTCTCATTATTCTATATCGCGATAAATTACATATATCCCCTCCCTCAACCCTTCTCCTACGTCGCATGGCCCGTTTACTGGCTCCTTCAAGGCAGCATCATGGTTGCATTGTGGGTCATTGTCCATGATTGTTGTCACCACTGCTTTAGCGACTACCAATGGCTCGATGACACCGTAGGGTTCATCATTCCACTCGTGTATCCTCACTCCATACTTTGCTTTCAAATACAGTCACCGTAGTCACCATGCTAACACGAGCTCAATCGAAAAGGATGAAAATTGGGTCCCTAAACTCAAGAAAGACACATGGTTTGTTGAAGTGCTTTGTAACCCTTTCGGGAATGTGTTGATACTTATGCTCACGTTTTTAATCGGTTACCCTGGGTACTTTTTGGTCAATCTTCGTGGTAGGATTTACAAGGGCTTCCCGAGCCACTATAACCCGTTAGGCCCGATCTTTAACGACAGCGAGCGCGCTGATGTTCTACTCTCCAATATTGGAGTTTTTACTGTTCTTTATGGACTTTACCGAATCGGTGCAAAAGCAGGTTTTAAATGGCTATTTTACATCTATGGTTATCCTTGGATGGTTTTGGGCATGTTTGTTTTATTGTTCACTTATCTAAACCACAACCACCCGTCTATCGCGCGATATGATGCAACCGAATGGGATTGGTTGAGGGGCGCCTTATCGACAATCGATAGGGATTATGGGATTTTGAACACTATATTTCATGATGAACCAAATGGTCATGTGGCTCACCATTTGTTCGCCACCATTCCACATTATCATCTACTTGAGGCCACAGAAGCCATCAAACCTATATTGGGTGAGTATTATAACTATGATGATACTCCAATATTAAAGGCAATATTTAGAGACACAAAAGAGTGTGTGTTTATTCAAGAGGATCATGAGAAAAAAGGCGTATATTGGTTCCACAAGTAGACCATGAACATGTGATATAAAATAATAGTTTCAGTGACCCGAAGTAGTTGTATGTTCAAACACTTGCACTCTTGTTTTCTTACTTTAAAAATAATAAATAAATATTGTCTGCTTTTTTTGTGAGATAAATATAAGAATATAATTAACGGTAATGTTACTTCTGTTATTTCTTTTAGATTTTTTATTAATGGGTTTCTCTAATCACATATTACAATTTTCTTATGTAAAAATCAATGTGTGTAAACATTAGTAATCCGAATGGTAAAAACTAAAAAGAGATGTCTGCATGGTGAATTTTTTTATGAGGTGAGTGACAAATTTTCTAGGCAGTAAAGGCAGTAAATTGTTGGATGTAACTAGGGTAGATATTATATTTTTTTTGTCACAAACTAGTTTAACAAAATTTACGTAGGAATGTAAAAAAAACAACGATATGATGTATTCAGATTTTGTTAAAAACCTAATACAAGAAGTTACAAAAGATTAATCAAATTAATTACAACACCTTAATGACTATAATTAATAAAAGTTAAAAATCATCGTTTGGCCACATTCGCTTGTGCCAAGAGCACATGTTCTTATGCATGTTGTTACGGTGTACATCTAGAAATATATATATATATATATATATATATATATATATATATATATATATATATATATATATATATATATATATATATATATATATATATATATATATATATATTACTTTTATGCCTAAAAATCATGAATATGTTACTCCTCAACTAAAAATAAAAAAGTACTATGCATGTTGTACAACGTTATTGATCAGAATGACAAAAGGTGATGTGCCCGCATGGTGAATTTTTATAGGTGGGTCATAGGTGACAAAATTTTCATCGTTTCTGGGCGGAAAATGTACGGGCTTTGGTTTTAAAGATGAGTTAGTTTTTTAATAGAATTTATATCGAAATGTAAATACTTACACAGAAGCGTGTACTAGAAATTTTTAAAATTTTAGTATTACAAGTTATAAAAAAAATCAAATTGCATGCGGAATTAGTTATCATAATGTAACTTAGAAAGAAAAAACGTTATCATTTGGCCATTTTCGCTTGTGCCAAGAACATATTAGATCACCTAAAAAGAATTATTATTTTTATGCCTTAAAAATGAATATATTACCCCAAACTAGAACATTATAAAGCTCTATGCGTGTTATACACCATTAGTAAATAATAATCAGAATTGCATTGACTTTGATTCATTGCATGACGCAAATATCGCTCTCCTTGTTAAGTGATTTTTGCGTTACAAAACAGAAATGAATAGTCTTTGGAATAAGGTGGTATCGGCTTATCATTTTAATTCAAGAAATATAGCCTTAGTCCCAATAAAAAAGGGTCACTCGGGCATCTGGGCAAACGTTACAAAAATGGAACATAATCTATCAAATTATGATCTCTTACCCCGGAATAAATTTCTAGGTAAATTGGGAATTGATGCTTCAATTAGAATTAGACTTTGGTTGGACGTCCCATGGATATGAAGGAGATACCTCAATTCAATAGTTTCTCATCGTTAGAGCATTTCTTAAATTGATTTCAGTGTGTTTTCTATGTTATATGGTATAGTTATAAGTGGTTGTTAGTAAATATAGAAAGAAGTTAATCTTCTCAATTTGTATTTTAGGGAAACATTGTTCAAACACCTATAAATTTTATAATATACTTTAAGTGGTTTTGAGTGGAGTAAAGAGAAAAAGTAATGATAAAAGTATAAAAAAATATTATTTAAATTAAAAATAAGAAAGAAAAATTAGTGATTTTTTAGTGTAATTATATAGATGATGATAGAAATGAATTGTAAATGCTATTTATTAGTCTCTTGCTATAGTCAATTGATTGTGATGAATCTTACTTTGTGATGAATCGGATGAGTCAATTGATCACATTTTAACTAGTTGTTATGTTGCCTTAATTGTTTGGCAACACATTAGTTCTTGGTGTGTCATCTAGGGCTGTTTAAACCGCTCGTCGCTCGACGCTCGTTTGATATTTGCTCGAAAAATACATGTTCGAATTTTTACTCGGTTGTAAACGAGTCGATCGGCTCGGATCGGTTTGTAAACGAGCCAAACACGAGCAAAGGTCCGCTCGGTTCGAAGGAGTTTGTATTGGGATCGTGCAAAGATCAAGAATTTGTATTGGGATTAATGGAGGAGTTTTAATATCATAGATGTAATGTAGTATGTTTTTTTTCTTTTTTCGGTGATTATGTTCTCTAGCTTCTTGCTAGTGATATGTACCTTTTTTAAGATTATATAGTACTTGCTTTGCTTTTAAAAAAATAAATACTCGGATTAATGAAAAGTGATGTGTTCGCATGGTGAATTTTTTAAGGTGGATGTCAAAATTTTCATAATTTATGGGCAGAAAATGTATTGCTTTTGTTTTTAGATAATCTGTTAGTTGGATGTGACCATGAAAATATTACATAATATTTTTTCGAAGGAATTAGGTTTTTAACAAAAATTACATCATAATGTGTGACAACCGGCAATTTCAGGTCAATACCCGACCTTGACTTGGTTATAATTACACCTATAATACTTGATTTTCAATTGAATTTCCAATTATTGAAGTCGTTTCATACATTGTAAAATTTCATGCATTACATTTCATGCATCGGTGATTCGGCGTAATTACCATTTTTACACGCGATACAACCGGCACACACACGAACGTTGGTGATAATTAATATATGTGTAGTAATAAATACTTTAAGTGTTTCAAAGTATTTTAGATTTTATTGTTTCAAAGTATTTTAGATTCCAAATTAAATACATTGGAAAAGCTTAAATTCATAAATAAACCTAATCGCGTAAATTGATATTTTACCCGGAACAAATCCTTTTAACGCACCTACTAAACTACATGATGCATCATTAACACATCATCAATGTTAAAATATATTATATTATATAAGCGTTTATAATATTTGAATGTATGTTAATAAGTAAAAAGTAAAAATACCAAAATATGTAAAAATAATCATAGTGTAACAAATACCACCCAAATACCCAATACTACTCAAAATTTGAAAAATCAATACCTTCCACCATCACCTAGCCGTCCAAACCATTCCATCCCCCAATACAATCTCTTTTCTTTTCTTTTCATTCAACCCATCAAGATCACCTTTTAACTTTTACAACTTTTGATGATCAAAGTGTCATGCCTCCATACCTCTTTTGGGATGTTTCTTGCAAGAGTTGACCACTACACCCATGTGATTTGGATTACCATGACATGGAGGGTTATTTATACAAGCAAATTCTACACATCACCAACACAAATCACAACACCATACAAACCACTCTTTTCCTTCTACCTTTCTTTCAAATTTCGTCCAAGACACCCCTACCACCACTTCATTTTATTTCCAACTCATTTTCTACAAATCTTGGGTGATTCAAGTGCTATTGTTGAAGACCAAGTGACTCTTGAAGCTTCCAAGCATCCTACAACATCTTCTCTACTTTTCCTTGGTTGGTTCTTAGTTCAAAGGATCAAGTCTTCTTTTTTCCTTGCATTTCAAGACTACCATCTCTTTCTCCTTGCTTGTTTAAGGTTAGCACCTTGTTTCTAATCTTCTATACATCACCATGATGTGTTCATGTTCACTAACTCATCCAAAAGTGCTCTAGCAAAGTTTAAAAAGTAACAAAACATGTAAGACAATTTCTGGCAGATTCATGTTCTGTGTTTTCGACACCATAACTCGACCTAAACATGGTCAAATGAACAGTTTCTTGTGCCTAAAATTAACTTTAGGATGTTTAGTTTTAACTTATCCAACCTTAAAAATTTTAGATGAGTATAACCTATCCAAAACGTACAAACATGATTAAAGTGTTGAACCTGAATTTTTGGCAGAATAGATAGGACAGAAAGATTGAGGCATAAGTTTATGCTTAAAGTAATCAAATGGAGATTTTCCTTCTGTGATAACTTAGCTTAAGGTGTTAGATTTAAAAGTAATAGGCTCTATTTATGAATGTAGGGTTTGACCCCTCAAAAAGGTGAAATCAATGAACATGTACAGAAAAATGTTGCACGGACATCTGTTGCTTTATGACCCATTTCGAGGCATTTAAACTAGTTACATACTACAAGATATACTTTTTGGAACCTAAGACATAGATCTAGATGTGGTAAAAATATCAGATTTATAAAATTTCTTTTTATACCATGAAAAGAGAATGTCAACCAGACCTAAAAATCCTCTTGTTTCTGTCCAATGTTCATATATATATAAAGTACACTTTTAGAGGTATTGATTAAAAAAAACTCATACACATGAAAAGTATAATGCTATTATACTTAATATAAAACCCATCCAATACATTATGTGTTTTTATGAAGATAGCTATGAAGACAAGAATCTAAATAAAACATTAACGGCTCAACGTGTTAACTAGTCAAGTGACATTTCAAAACTAACTTTGTGGATGAGTTATGCATGACCATCTAGGGTTAGTAATCATGACCTCATGAATATATTGTGATTTTGTTTAGGAGATTCCTAGACCAATCATACGTACAGACTATTGCTAGAATTAACGCGTGCATTACAGGTGAGTTTTACGGTCCCATTTTACTTATTTCCTTTTGGGGGAGATACAATGCAAATTATTATTTTCCTGGACACTTTTATTTACTTGTTAATGATTTCACATGTTATATAAGTTGTTTACTTACTGTTAGGTCTAGAATCTGTAGATCTAGTCATTATGTATAGGCTTAGTACTTGAATTAATATTTGTAATGAACTTTTGTATTTCATTATTATGTATGCATTAAATATATAGGTTAACCCATTTATATGTGTTGATGTATGTATGGCTGCAGGTACAAACATAATACTTGATCAATTATTGAAATTGACCAAGTGTAAGAAACATCTACGGATGAACATATTATTCTTCCGTAGATGTATATCTTACAAGTAACAATACATCCGAAGATCATCTACGGATGAACAAAATCAACTGGAGTTCCAAGTGTTCAAGAAATGCTGCGGAAGAACAAAACATCTGCGGAAGAACAAAACATCGCGGAAGACAATATTCTGCGGAGTCCAAACACTTGCAAAATACAAGTGCTACAAGTCAACAAGTCAACAAGTCAACAAGGCGGTTATTCGAATCCCGAGAAATCCGATGATTCCTTATCAGAAACAAATCAAATCCCAAGAGATCCGGTGTTTCCTATAACTGAAACATCTGTCTATAAATATGGATCCTAGGTTTCGATTCAAGTACGATTGAAAACAGACGATTGATTGATTGAGAACAACAATAGCATTACAACAATCATCAAAAGTCTTTCGATCATCATAACATATACAACATCATAGCATTCATTGTTTCATTCTTTTGTAATCTTCAATACATTATAATAAACATTAATTAATCTTTAATTGTGTTTTGTGTCGTGTGTTCTTGATATTTCATTGACATTGAAAGTTGTTTAAATACAATTAAACCAAATCAACGTTAATTCCGCTAACGTTGACTTGACATCAATTCACACTGATAATTCCTGTCGACGATCCTTGGATTCACAGGTGGTATCAGAGCCAAGTGCTCATTGATTTAGATCAATTGATCTATCAGTGTTAGTTGTGTTTAATTGTGTTTGTTTTCGTTTACCAATCTATATTCAAATCAATTGAATAGTAGATCTTGTGAACATCATGAGCAACTTCAGTGGTTCATCTTACCAACCCCCGAAGTTGGAAACAAAAGCAGATTTCAAGTCATGGAAAATCAAGTTCAGGAATCATGTAAACTATACTGATTCTGACTTGTGGATTTCCATTACTGAAGGTCCTTATATTCCACCCACTCTTGGGCCGGATTATAATGACAAAAATCAACCAATCAGCACAAAAGATCTATCACCTGATGATGTCAAAAAGGTTAAAGTCGATATAAAAGCATACAGTCTGCTTAGTATGGCTTTACCTGAAGAGATATTAATCAGGTGTGAGAACTATAAAACAGCTCACTCCTTATGGAAGATTCTTCACACTCTCTGCGAAGGGAGTGATGAGATAAGAAGTATAAGGAGAGACACCCTCAGATCACAATATGAAACCTTTCATCATATTGAGGGTGAATCAATTCCTCAGCAACTTCATAGATTCATGCAGTTAGTCACTGAGATGAATATTCTAGAGTTGAAGTATACTAGTGAGGAATTAAACAAGAAAATGCTCCACACTTTGCCAGAAAGTTGGAAGCATACTGTGTCCATGTTCAAGAATACTATAGATCTGAAAGCAACTGGTTTAGATACTCTGGTTGCAAAAGTGGAAGCTCTTGAAATGGATGAAAAATCAAGAAACAAGAGTGTGAGAACTCATGTCTCACCCTATCACTTCAAAGAAACAAATAATGTAGGAAGTGCATTTATTTCAAACAATGAAAGTGATAGCTCTTGTGTTAGGAGTGATGATGAGGAGGAAGTTAGCTTCTATGCTTCAAAACCCTCAAAGAAATCATCTCAAGACAAGCAGCAGAAGAATAAAGGAAGAACTACTGATAGACAAGATACATCTGCAGCAACAACTAAGTCTTCCTTTTCAGCAAATCAGTCAGAACCAATAACTGTGATATTGGACTCTGAAGAACAAAGAGCAGCCTTTGCAGCTTTTAGCTCAAGTTTTCAAGCATACCTGGGAAGCTCTCTAACATCAGCCAATATCTGTCAACAAGACTTAGAAGAACTACCCCCAGATGTAGTGGAAGAGATGGATCTACAATGGCAGATGGCCATGATTGCTTATAGAGCTAAGCAATATCTCAGGAGAAACAAGAACTTGGCTTCAGCAAGCAGAACATCAAAGATTGGTGTTGACAAATCAAAAGTAAGATGCTACAAATGCAATCTCTATGGACATTTCTCAAGAGAATGCAATCAACAGTCTTATCCAGAGATGAGACAACATCAGCAGCATCAACAACATCAGATTCAAGCAAATCAACAATCTTCTCAAAGACCTCTGCACAAGCAATCTCAACTGATCAATGCTTCCCCACCAGCCACCAAAGAATCAGCAGGACCAAGTAACTCAAAGGAGTCAGGGCTGATCATACTTCAAGATGGAACGTGTGACTGGAGTCTGTATGAGAAGGAAGTTTTGGAAGAAAATCAAGCATTGATGGCTCATATGGATCAAACAGTGCCACCAATGGCTAAAGAGGTAAAAGAAAGATTGTGTTCATCAACTTGTGTTGAGGAAGTTGAACGATATAGAGTCCATGCTCAACAGTTGGCTGATAAAGTAAAAGAAACAATGATTTTGAATGAATCTCATGTTAGAGAACATAAATTATATCAAATAAAAATTAATTCTTTGCAAAAGGATTTAGAAAAATTTGTTTCTGAAAATTATAGCCTAAAAGCCCAAGTTGAGCATTTGACCACTTCCTTAACAAAATCCATGGCTGATCATGCATCAACTGAAGTGAAACTTCAGAAGTTTCAATTATCATCTCAGCAATATGAGAAATTACTAACTTCTCATATTGAATCAAAGAAAAGGTCTGGGTTGGGTTATAATGCGGTTGCACCACCTATAAATGATAATTACACATCCTTACCTACAACAATGACAAACACTCTGTCAAATCATTTTGTGCCTAGCACTAAATTGAAAAAGATTCATCTAAAACTAAAATTAATGATAAAGCTGAGGTGAGTGAAACTGAATCATCTGAATCAGAATCATTAGATCAAAATGATTCAGAATTTGATTATGATAAATGTGATGACTTGGATGATTCTGATGAACATGATGTTGATCAAACAAGCACTGGTAAAAATTGTCAACTGAAAGCCCATATTCCAAAAGTGCTTGAAGAAACAAAGTTGCCATATCCTCCTAAACAAAGAAACATGCTGAAGACCATCTGCAAGAGGATAGCTCAATTGAATGAAGGTCTTCAAGAACTAAGTATGCAAGAATCCTCCAAGAAATTAACTGATGAATCTGTCATCACTGAGGAAAGAGGAAAATTCAAAGGAAGGAACAAGGCATCAGCAGATCATCAACTGAACAAGAAAACTTCAGCAGCTGATCTACGGAAGAGAAATTCAACTCCAAAGGAACAAAATGTGCACAAAAATGAAAAAGCTGAAGCACATTCAAAGCTAAAGAAGAAAGAGCAACAACAAAAATCAGCAAACAAAAGGAATGATTCTGAGAAAGAATCAGAAGAAAAGTATTGCAAATGGTGTGACATGAAAAATCACAACACTGAAGATTGTTACTTCAGCAGTTATTGTTCTATTTGCAATATGAACAATCATATGACTGCTGATTGTTACTTCAACAAACATTGCTCTATTTGCAACAAAAATAATCATTCCACACAGGAATGTTATTTCAACAAAAAGAACAAGATAAAAGGATCAAAGAAGAAAGAATCAGACAAATCTGAATCAGATTCCCAATCCACAGATTCTGCAAAGGGTTCAAAACTGAAGAAGCATGAACAAAAGTCAAAGGAAAAACCAAAGGACAAATCATCATCAAGTGTTAAGATACTGAAGAAAAGATCAACTTTTCAGCAGTCAAAAACACCACACAAAAGAGTGGATTTGTCTGACAAGGAATCAAAGGATGATGATTCATTCTTTGATAAATTTGAAAAAGGCATTCATATCCCTCTTTCAAAAACAAAAGACAGTGAAACATTTAAAGGTTCACTATCAAAACAAAAGAATCAAACAAATGAAGTTGATCTAAGTAAAGCAGACAATATGAATCATGAATCTACTTCATCAACATCCCATTCAGCAGAATCATCCTCATCCAAATTAAATCAGAATGAATCAATCAAATCTGAAACAGAAACTTCAAAAAATATTCTTGAAAGAGTAACTGTTTTAGATCCTGTTGACAAACCCAAGATCACTAAGGCTTGGGTTGTCACTTCTAACTGATTTTCTTTTCTGATTGCAGGAACAATATTGGAGAGCTGACAACATGTGGTATGTTGACAGTGGTTGTTCCAGGCATATGACAGGAAACTGTTCTCTTCTCCATGATTTCAAACATAAAAATGCTTCTTATGTGGCATTTGGTGGGGATAAAAAGGGAGGTAAAATTGTTGGTGAAGGAATGATAACCAATGGTGTACTTAAATTTGATAAAGTAAATTACTGTAAAAACTTACAGTATAATTTACTTAGTGTATCTCAAATCTGTGATCAAAATTACACTACATTGTTTGATGACACTAACTGTTACATTCTTAAGCCAGGATTTATTGTCCCAGAAGATTGGATTCTCCTCAAAGCAGCAAGAAAAGGAAACACTTATGTGTTGGATATGAACAACACTTCTCTCACAAAACATGAAACTTGTCTTATTTCTAAACTTTCAGAAGATTTGTCACAATTATGGCATAGAAGACTTGTTCATTCTAACATGAAAAATATGAATAAATTGGTGAAACATGACCTGGTCATTGGCTTACCAAATAAAGAGTTCCATTGCTCAACTCATTGCTCTTCTTGTTACAAAGGAAAACAACACAGAGTGTCACATAAACCAAAAACAATCAATACTAATACTACACCACTCAAATTGCTTCACATGGATCTATTTGGTCCAACCAATGTAATGAGCATTGGAAAAAGGCAATATTGTTTGGTGATAGTTGATGATTTCACTAGATTTACATGGGTCTTTTTCTTAAAACAAAAGAGTGAAACATCAGAAACATTAATGGACTTTGTCATCAAGATTGAGAATCAACTTGATACAAAAGTCAAAATTTTCAGGAGTGATAATGGTACTGAATTTGTTAACTTTGAACTAGATTCTTTTTGCAGGAGCAAAGGAATTGCAAGACAATTCAGTGCACCAAGGACTCCACAACAAAATGGAGTTGCTGAACGAAGAAACAGAACTCTCATTGAAGCAGCAAGAACAATGCTAGCTGATTCACAACTACCTATTACCTTTTGGGCTGAGGCTGTGAATACTGCATGCAATGTTCAAAATAGAACATTAATTGTCAAAGAACATAACAAAACTCCTTATGAGCTCCTATTTAAAAGAAAACCTTACATAGGATATCTAAGAGTATTTGGGTGTCAAGTAACTGTTTTGAACATCAAAGAGTCATTAGGAAAATTTTCAGAAAAAGCATATGATGGTTTCTTTGTTGGATATTCTTCAACATCAAAATCATATAGAGTGTATATTCCACAGCATAACATTGTGGAAGAGACACCTAATGTATCTTTTGATGAAAATGTATTCACTAAGTCAGTTAAAGGATCATCATGGTTATTTGACATAGATGCCTTGTCTAAATCTTTTAACTATGATTATTTGACAAATACAGGTTCTGATGAAGTATGCTATCCATTTGTTCCACCGATTATGACTGAAGTACCTTTATCTGCTGATCCCCCAAGGATACATACATCTACAAGTGACAACAACTCAACAGAAGCAGATACTACATGTGGAACTGAACAAAATGCATCAGTAGAAGCTCCTACGGAAGAACAAAATGCATCAGGAGAAGCTGCTTCAGAAGAACAGCATGCATCAGGAGAAGCTCCTTCAGAAGAACAATGCATCAGGAGAAGCTCCTTCGGAAGAACAGCATGCATCAGAAGAAATTCCTTCGGAAGATCAACATGTATCCGGAGAACTTCCTTCGGAAGACCAAAATGTATCCGGAGCAGCTCCTACGGAAGAACAAAATACTTCCGCAGAAGTTCCTGCGGAAGAGCAAAATCAAACTGCGGATACTTCTGAAGCTCAATCAACAGAGACTCAATTTGATTATTTCTTGAATTCTCAAATTGAGATGAATCAGTCAGAGGCAATGGAAATGACTAATCTGGAATCATCCATTCCAGTTGAGTCAACTCCCTCAATGAGAATTCATAAGTCTCATCCACTTAACAATATCATTGGAAATCCTGAAAAGAGAACTACAAGGAGCCAAAGTGGTACAGCCAACCTTTGTCTATTCAACTGTTTTCTTTCTCAAGTGGTGCCTCCAAACATTACAGCTGCTTTAAAAGACAATAGCTGGATTGAAGCTATGCAAGAAGAGCTTCAACAGTTCAGAAAGCAAAAAGTATGGTGTCTTGTTGACTTACCTGAAGGTCAACATCCTATTGGAACTAGATGGCTATACAAAAACAAACTGGATGATAGAGGTATTATTGTCCGAAACAAAGCAAGGTTAATAGCACAAGGTTACACTCAAGAAGAAGGCATAGATTATGATGAAGTTTTTGCACCAGTTGCAAGAATTGAGGCAATAAGAGTGTTCTTGGCATATGCATCATACAAGAAATTCACTGTGTATCAAATGGATGTCAAGTGTGCTTTCCTATATGGAAAAATAGATGAGGAAGTTTATGTGTCTCAACCCCCCGGATTTGAAGATCCTCATTATCCTCACAGGGTATACAAACTAGATAAAGCCTTGTATGGTCTTCATCAAGCACCAAGAAAATGGTATGAAACATTATCATCCTTCTTACTCAAGCATGGCTACAAAAGAGGAACAATTGACCAGACACTCTTTCTCAAACAAGAACATCAAGATCTCTTAGTAGTTCAAGTATATGTTGATGACATTATATTTGGATCAACTAATAAGAGATTGTGTGTGAATTTTGAAGAGCTGATGAAATCTGAATTTCAGATGAGCTCAATGGGTGAATTAACATTCTTCCTTGGCCTTCAAGTTCATCAAAAAGCAGATGGAATTTTCATCAATCAAGAAAAATACATACATCAAATTCTGAAGAAATACAATTTTGCTGAAGTCTCCTCATGCAAAACACCAGCATCAACAATTGATAAGATTGCCCCTGATCCCTCTGGAAAATCTATTGATCAAAAATTATTTAGATCTATGATAGGTTCACTTATGTACTTAACTGCCAGTAGACCTGATATTATGTTTGCTGTGTGTGTATGTGCTAGGTACCAATCTGATCCAAAGGAGTCACATCTCAATGCTGTCAAAAGAATTTTCAGATATCTCAAGGGAAAACCAGGACTTGGTCTATGGTATCCCAAGGATGGAGACTTTACACTCTACTCATACTCAGACAGTGACTATGGTGGATGTAACAGCAATAGAAAATCAACAACCGGTGGATGTCAATTCATTGGACCCAGGCTAGTGTCATGGCAGTGCAAGAAACAAACAAATGTTTCTGTATCCACAGCTGAGGCTGAGTACATTGCTGCTTCAGCCGGGTGTTCTCAAGTGCTTTGGTTACAAAACCAATTGCTTGACTATGGTTACAACTTTCTTCAAACTTCAATCTATATAGACAATTCTGCTGCTATGTTTATAACTGCTAATCCTGTGCAACATAGTAAAACTAAACATATAGAGATTAGGTATCATTTTCTGAGAGATTGCTCAGAAAAAGGATTGATCAAGTTAGTCAAAGTGGATACATCAAATCAGCTTGCTGATTTATTCACTAAAGCCTTTGATTCAGTCAGATTTAATTTTCTGATTGAGTCTCTAGGTATGATTAACTTAGATTAAATAAAGTTCAAACAAACAACATGCTGTGTGCAATAATGCATCAGTATGCCTTATGCATGGGAAATGATAGTAAACTATAGCTTTGCCTATTTCTGCATAAACAAATATCAATATATCTCAACAAGTTTCTTGATATGTGAGTAGGTTCAACTTGAGTGGAAACAAATCTTAGTGCTTGCATAACATAATATTGTCATAATTGTCTGTGGGAAACTTCATTTTGAGAAAACAAAGTGAGTCTTATCCTAATGTGATCAAATCATTCATCTGCACACACTATGTAAAAGACTTTATACTATCTATCTTTGCAACTCATACTCCCTCTGTTTTGTGTGAACAAAGACCTGGGTGTATGATCACCATACTGAATCTCAGTATCAAAGGTGAAAAGATCATGTTCATCATCATCCCTCTGTTTTGTGTGAACAAAGACCTGGGTTAAAGGCACCTCTGTTTTACGTGAGTAAAGACCTGGTGACCTGATGATGATCATATCTAAAGCTCTCAAAAGAATCCTAAGTGATCAACTGTATATTATCCTGAGCTTTATCAACATCGCATCAATGAGATGCCAAACACATCTCAAGATAGCTATTATAATTTAAAGTACATAGTCACAAGAGTGAAAGAATGATGATTTGACTTACAAAGGGAGGACAACACCTTTGTGAATCAACTGTGAAGTCCATGACAGTTATTGCTAAATCAATAAAACATGATAAACAGCAAGCCTAGTTGATACATGAGCTCTTGTATGGATTTATAAGGACAATATACTTGCAATCAGAACTTGTTCCAGCATCAACTATACAACATAACTAATCAGGAAGAGGCTTAGCAATGTAGTATGATCCCATCTTAAGTGCATCTGATCATTATCATATATTCAGTGTTTATGTTATTCCTCTTAAAGAAATTTATGATAAATGCTTAAGTTCATCATTAATCACAAATTTAGGGGGAGTAGTATTCATGAAATAACATCTATATCAGCAGCAGCAATGTCTATATTTTTATCAAGTTGAAGAAATTGAAACCTGAGCATCACATTAGCCGTTGGTTACATGAAATTTATTTTAAGTTTCCTTGTACTAAATTGTCATGTATACAAAGCCAACGAGGTCCTATAGCAATAATTGGTTCAACCAATGGAGTTGGGCCATACATACAACTGTGTGTAAATCAATATTAGTATATTAATGTTTATCCGTAGATTGGTAAACTACGGATAAACAAAGATCAATCAGTAGAAGTTGTTGATCCGTAGATATACTACGGAAGAGTAAGTTGTGGATTACAATTAATGTGATATTACTTCTACGGAAGAGTACAATGTGGGACCCACTGAATAAATCCGAGAAAATTAATATGTCTGAGGGTATAAATAAAGAGATTTGACTTGTCAAATGCATTATGCACTTTTTCAGCTCACTTTTTCAGACCTAGAAAATCTCACAACAAATTTTTCCCACTTTCTCAACATTCAAAATTTATCAAATCAAACCTTAAGCAAACGTATATCTGAGTTCTTAATCAGCGTCTATTAAGATGGATCATCGATTTGCAAAAGAGCATAATGTATGTGCTTTCTTGAACCCTGACGATCCTGTGTCAGAAGGATGTCAAGAAATTATGAGATATTTGAGAAGATCAAGGGTTTTCTATGCATTATCTGCAGAGCCAACGATTTATCGATCGCATATCAGTGATTTCTGGAATTCTGCGCGTATAGAAGAAGATGATGAAGGAATTATTGCAGAAGTAAGGAATCGAAGGCTGAGAATAGACGAACAAACAATAAGAAGGGTACTAGAACTGGGAGATGTTGAAGCAGGACACCCTGATGTATTTGATAATGAATACATAGAAAAGGTTTTTCTTCTAATGGGATATGATGGAGACTTTGAAAAGGGAGAAATCAAGAAGGGAAGACTCTGCAAACCATACAGATTTTTGTGTCACACTTATCTGAAGTGTATGTCAAACAGAAAATCTGGGCTTGACAGATTTTCTAGACACATATCATCTGGTATTATTGGCATCTTTGAGGGAAGGACCTACAACTACTCAAAGTACATCTTTAACTGTTTGTGTGATCACATCAGAGTACAGAAGGCTGATAAGATGTATATGTTTCCAAGATTCATTCAGCTCATCATTAATGCAGACCTGCCTGGAACAAATGTGGAGGGTGGTGTGTTTATCCAAGCACACCTTGGCAGATCTGTGCTGAACAAAATCTCAGGGAGATATGAAGGAGAAGATGTAGACATGTTTGCACATGTGATTGATGCTAATGCAGACATACCTCCAGAGCTAGTTTGGGAAGATGAGGAAGAGAGCTCTGCTACCAGCTCTGCTCAAACACCCCAAACACAATCACCAGCCAGCCAAACTACAGAACCCATCTCTCCAATCCTCAATCTATCACCACAACAACAACAAACACCCCAAGCTCAATCTCCTGCCAGCCAAATACTGAACCAATCTCTCCCATTCAACCTCAATCACCAAATCAGCTTCAGATGCAACTCTACCAACAACCTCCAAACTCAGATACTGAGAGCATCTACACTGGAGAGACAGAATTAGTCTCAGAAGCAAGTACAGTCAAACTGTCATTATCCAAGACTGAATCCCCTGTGCATTCAAATGAAACTGAACAAGTTTCTCCCATGATTGATCAGCAACAACAACAAATTCTTCAAGAGCAGGAAGATCAAGCCACTGAAGCAAAGTCAAGCTCAGCAAGTGTTGATCATGAGGAAGTAAAAAAGAAGAGATTGAGTCTCAGCATCAGGAAAGAGATACAGAAGCAGATCAGGTTGATGTGATTGCCTATAATGAAGATGATCTGAGTGATGATGACATTCCTGTGAGCAAAAGTTATCTGGTGGCTGAGTACAACAAGCTGGTGCTCAAGTCAAATAAAAGAAAGGCAAGAATACAAGAGCTGAAGGGCATAATTAAAGAAAAGGATGAAGAACTGTTAAGTCAGCAAGCAAGAATAAAGAGACTGAGAGAAGATGCTCAAAGTGATAAAGAAGTCATTGATGCTCTGCTAGACAAGGAAGCTGAGCTTATAGAGTCAGCAGAGAATGAGAAGAAAGATAAAGAAAAGATCATGAAGAGACTTGAACAAGCATCTGACACTATGACTGCTCAGTCAAACATAATAAAGACAAAAGAAGAAGAAATTGAGAAACTTAAACTGAAGATCAGCTCATTGGAATCTTATGCCAAAACTTCAACTGCTCAAACAAAACAAAGTCCTGAGGCATCAAAAGAAGTGATCTGGTACTCAAGGAAAAGAAAGTACCTTGGTACTACTGAGAAGAAGCCAACTAATGAAAGTAGTTCAAAGAAACAAAAGCTTTCTCCTGAACACACCCCCTTAATAGACTTATCTGCTGAGGAGCCCATCACTGAACAGAAAGATGAAAGTGACAAAGAATGGGAAGAATTAATCAAAGAAGACACTCCTCCAAAGCAAGAAGTCTCAAAGGCTGATGATCTTCTGACTACAAGTGACATACTTGAAGAGAGGCCTGAATCAACCATGTTCATGACACTTATAAATCATGGTTTCCCTTATGACATGGTTGAAAGACTGAACATGACAGAGATGAAGAACTTGTTGAAAGAGTTTGAGCTTGCCAGCTTCATGATTCCAAACTGTGATTATGAAGCATTCAGTACCTTTCAATCAATTCAAAACATAAAGAAGGAGTTGGGACACTGTGACACAGCCAAGCTGAGCAAATACAACATGACTTGCTGGTTACAGGGACATAACTACAAGCCTCATGAGCTTAAAGGAAGAACAGTAGGAGAACTCAGAAGGATGATGGAGCATGTAATGAAGGTTGAACTAGATACTGGGGTAAAGTTCAGAACTGAAGCTCCACATCAATCTTATGAACAACAAAGCAAACTCCCTGCTGAACCCATAACTGTTGAACCTAAAGATCAGCACAAAGGAAAAGAGAAACTGATTAGAGAGCCAAGGGAAGTCATCCCCGGAAAAGTATGGCCACTTGGGACTGCAGTTAGAGAAATAACTGAGCAAAAGTCCACTCTAATACAACTGATAGATCACCTCACAACTCCCAGCTCTGCAGAAGAAAACAAGATCATGGCCTGGAAATATGATCCAGACTGGGATTGTGCTGTCATTAAAAGAACATCTGGAAGAGTTGAATACTTCCATGATGTACTCTCAGTGGTGAGTCTGCCAGAGAATGACATCAGAGACCTTCAAAGTTTAATCATCAGCAATTATCCAATTCACCCTAGAGGAAGAGACTTCTCAACTCTAGTGGGAAAGTTAAAGACAAAGTTTAAAGATGATGTGCTGATTGAAGCTAAAAGAGAAGATATAGAACATGAGAAGAGAATCAAAGGGCTCAAAAGATACAAGTCCAATGCCTCAGAACATGTAGATGATGAATTCTTGAAGAGGATTGGCTACAACAACAGAAACAAAGCAGCTCTTAAATGTATTGAAGGGACTCAATTCACATACCCAATTACTGAATGGGGATATGTAGAGAAGACAAAAGAATTGGTCCTACTGAGAAATGCTGAAAACAAGAAAGCAGAAAAGATCAGAATATTTGATCCTGTGGAAATCAAACTGCTTCATCCCAGCTACACCTCATACTTAAATGACAAATTTTTTCCCAAGCTGTCTGATGAACAAGCACAAAATGATCTATTTCTACATGTTCATGTGATTCAAGTAGTAGACAAACTTCATGCCAAAGCATATAAAAGAAGAAGATTTAATGCTGGATTACTGAAGGGAACAACATTTGATGAAGTAACAGAACTAAGAATAACAGAACAAGATGAGCTAGAAGTGGTGAATAACAACAAGGTGTTAGACACACTCACAACAGAAGAAGATGTTCTGGGAATTAGTTATGAGACTTTGAAGATGATGAGCAAGATGAAGATCAATTATAAGTATGATGATCAGAAGACTGCTGTCTCCTACTTCTACAACAAGATGATCGCTAGAATCAAAGATCTTGCAGTTTTGAAGGACTGATTACAAGTGGCTAAGCCTAAGGGGGAGTATTGTTAGGTCTAGAATCTGTAGATCTAGTCATTATGTATAGGCTTAGTACTTGAATTAATATTTGTAATGAACTTTTGTATTTCATTATTATGTATGCATTAAATATATAGGTTAACCCATTTATATGTGTTGATGTATGTATGGCTGCAGGTACAAACATAATACTTGATCAATTATTGAAATTGACCAAGTGTAAGAAACATCTACGGATGAACATATTATTCTTCCGTAGATGTATATCTTACAAGTAACAATACATCCGAAGATCATCTACGGATGAACAAAATCAACTGGAGTTCCAAGTGTTCAAAAAAAAAATGCTGCGGAAGAACAAAACATCTGCGGAAGAACAAAACATCTGCGGAAGACAATATTTCTGCGGAGTCTAAACTCTTGCAAAATACAAGTGCTACAAGTCAACAAGTCAACAAGTCAACAAGGCGGTTATTCGAATCCCGAGAAATCCGTTGATTCCTTATCAGAAACAAATCAAATCCCAAGAGATCCGGTGTTTCCTATAACTGAAACATCTGTCTATAAATATGGATCCTAGGTTTCGATTCAAGTACGATTGAAAACAGACGATTGATTGATTGAGAACAACAGTAGCATTACAACAATCATCAAAAGTCGTTCGATCATCATAACATATACAACATCATAGCTTTCATTGTTTCATTCTTTTGTAATCTTCAATACATTATAATAAAACATTAATTAATCTTTAATTGTGTTTTGTGTCGTGTGTTCTTGATATTTCATTGACATTGAAAGTTGTTTAAATACAATTAAACCAAATCATCGTTAATTCCGCTAGCGTTGACTTGACATCAATTCACACTGATAATTCCTGTCGACGATCCTTGGATTCACACTTACCGTATAAAGTCCCCAGTTATCGAACCGTTAGTTTATTTCCCAAAGCGAAGTAATCATGGATAGTACTATTGGGTTTGACTACCCCCACCCGGATTAATTACCCTAATCTTGACTGGAGGTCTAAACGGGTGCATTATTAGCCTGTTCACACTCATGCTTACGGTAGGCATGGGTAGGGGCAATTTGTTACAGTTACAGTCTAGCTTCGGTTGCGGTGCTTATATAATATTGTAGTATTGTATGATCGACAATCAAATCATGGAAAGACTTGTGGTCCATTACACTGTTTACTATTACTTTAAAACCTGTGAACTCACCAACTTTATGTTGACATATTTTCATGCATGTTTTCTCAGGTACTTGACCCTTGCATCAAGTTAAGCTAGCTTGGTCCACGTCGCATTTAGGACCATTCATGCTGTTTGGGACATTTATTGTTGTATTTGTCATGTTTCGAAAACAATTACATTAGCTCTACTACTTCCGCAATTCAACTCTGAAAACAATTATGTATTTTTAAACTTATTTGCAACGTATTTTACTAAACCATGTAGTGGTCGATCAATGACTATGGTTTCCATGATGTTCACGCCCCGCGGGAAACCGCCGTGGTTAGGGGTGTGACATAATGTAAAAGATATTAAACAGAAGGGTGTATCTGTAATTTTTTTAAAACTGATATTAGATATTACAAAAGTAAAATAAGATTACAAACGAAATTAATTATTATAATGAAACTTAAAAATAAAATTTGATCATCAGGCCACTTCCGCTTCTGTGTAAAAATGGACGTTCCTATGTAGATCACCTAGAAGTAATTTTTTCTATTTTTACGCCTAAAAATCACAAACTTTTAACCCCTCAACAGGAAAAAAAACGATTCTAGGCATGTTGTACGAAAAGCACCATAAGTAACTAACCATCTTAATTCATTCTCAAAAAGAGTACTTAATCGAAGTTCATATTAATAAATTAAGTCTTATGAGAGTTAACGTATATGAATAACATGAAAAAAAATCATATTTGTTACATTAGATGACCTTCTATAGATTTTTTACATGGAAGGTACAAAGTCTTCATGGTTTCTAAAATTAAATAAAATAAAATGATTTCATTTGTAGAATTTTTTGTATTCTAATAATTGATTTATTATATAATTTAAATTTTCTCTTATAACTTGCATTGCTTAACTTTATAAATAAATTTCTAAATACATGGTTAACTTTATAAATAAATTTCTAAATACATGGTTTCGTTTCAGTGGGCATTCCAATATAAATTTTGTTAAAAACCGAATTCATTTGAAAATATTTATTATATTTATATAGAAATTAAAAAAAAATGAAATTATCATTCTGGTCACATTTGTTTGTCTAAGCTACATCGATCTTCTAATACCAGATGCTAATTTGGCCTAAACCTCATTTCTTTTATTAACATGTCTATCCACTTTGTTATAAATGTAAGTACATCTAGTTTGTTTGTCTATGCCACTTATAGTATGTTTAGGTTGTTTGACTACCACGTAACCCTATTAGTATAATTGGTTATATATTAAAACTTTAGGTTAAGTTCTAAGTTATATAATGTTACCAATATTTATTATTAAATCCAAACTAGCTAAGAAATTTCATTGGACTTATCTAAATATCCTTCTTCCATGTATATGGTTTTCATTTTTTAATCCACATAATAAAATGATGGTTATTGTTTTATTGGAACGAGCCTTGGTTGTAAAAATACTTTATTAACTCTTAAACATGGTTATTAGACATAACTTGAGCCTTTTAGGTCATATGTAGTCCCCCTAAATTTCCTCGTTTTCAGTGTTTTCGACTCTATACGCCACGTATGGTACCATATGTAACGTATAAACTAAGGGTGTCGATTTATTCAAATGGGTGTCTATTTACTAGTACCTTTTATAAATTATAATTCATGAGTTATTTAAGGTTCAGTATTTTGCCCCAAGTCCATATTCAATTATTACATTAAGAATCTGTTTTTACATCATCATCGTGACTGTTACTTAATAGTCAAACTCAAGGGTCAAAACTCTATAACGCCCAAGGTGAAAGCTATAAGGTGGTGATGCATGAATCTAAAGTATAACTTTCTCCGACCAAAGGATCACCTATGTTTAAGGGAATATACTTAGAGGTTGTTTGGCAACTTTTAAATCATTAAGTATCAAACCAATAAAATCTAAATCATGAAGTGCTGAATCGTTAAGAGGTCTGAACCATTAAAATATAAACCATTAAAAGGTAAACCATTAAGAGGTAGTATATCATTTAAATATTAAAATACAAATATATGATCAATTCATATGAGATGTACTAACCATTCAATATTAGAGCTATTAACCATTCAGCACTAATATAATATTTAACCAATTAGCACTAGTATAATGTTTAACCATTCAGAATTAAATGTCTGAACCGTTCAGACATTTGCTCGTGAAACAAACACTCTAAACTATTCAGACATTTAAACCATTAAAAGATTTATTATTATGTTGCCAAATAACCCTTTAGTGTTAATTTAAGGCTCAAGGTTTATTATTTAGTTATGCACATCTCTTTACATCTTATCCTACGTATGCCCATTGACTATGCTTTGGTCTTTTTTGTTAAGTTGTTACAAAATCTTTCATATTTAATAACTTTAATTAAGTCGTGATATCAACTTGTATCGTTTATTTATGTCCTCATTAATACTTAGATTTATGAATATAAGAATATTTAATTTGTTTGTCTATACTCCTTGAAGGCTTGAATTGGATCATCGAGATGTTCGTGAAAACCAGTGTTTTCGCGACCGGATCGGACCGGCCGGTCCGGGTCGCTATGAATCGGTTTTGAACGGTCGAACCGGCCGGTTCTTCCCGAACCGCTGGTCGGACCGGGAAACCGGACCGGTTCGGACCGATTTTTGATTTTTTTTTTGATTTTAATGGGTAAAAACGGGATGTTAAACTATAAATTAGTGTGTTAGATATACAAATATAGTTAAGTTTTATATATAAGTATAAAATATATATATAAATCAAATATAAATTACTTATATTTAGCTACATATATAAATATAATTAAAATATACTTAAATCCGGTCCAACCGGTCCGACCACCAAACCAGTAAGGCGTCCGGTTCGACGTCCGATTCGGTTCTGAAAACATTAGTGAAAACATCATGATTTCTTGAGCATCATTCGTCAATTGTTGACTTATGCATGATTTAAAAAACGTTATGAACAGTGGATGTTTGCCGACTTACCTATATATTAAGTACTAGCTTTAGTAAACTTCTGTATTACACGAGTTAAATAAATAATATAATAATATAATAAAATTTATCAATTATAAAATGATATTTTAAGATATGATATAATTGACTATTACTGAGAAAACAATTATATAAACTTCTTAAAATTTTGTTTTGAATTTTTTTCAAAAAAATAAACATTTGTTCTAAAACAGACCGTATTGATCGATGTCGTGTGGTCGGTCAAAAATATATATTAAAGAGTACCTAATCACCCTTAATAGTAAATGGTAAGCAGGATGTCGAATCCACAGGGAATCACAGGAAAGTGCTAGTAACGAATTAAACTAAAAGAATTAAACATTGAAAAAGGAAATTGCTTGATTAATTGAATTGGGAATTAATTAATTTAACGAAATAAAGTTTAAGTTTTTAACAATCTTGATTGAAAAGCAATCCACTTCAGGATTCAGGTTTGGCAAAGTTACAATCTTTCTTAAATGAACCCTAATGAGAAGCCATTAATGGTGACCTATACATGATATGATTTACGTGATAATTATGGATTAAAGTTTAAAGGACCTTATTCACACAATTACCAATTTGAATCATGAAACCCTAAGTCTAATAATTACTCACACAATGATTAAAAACAACCAAAGTTAAAGAATATCAAAATTAGGTTAAATCATAATTAAACCGTTTAACGAATCAAATCATAAATTGAATTCAAAAGAACTTAAAAGGTTCAAGATTCAATCCCAATCTAGGTTACAAACGAAGAAAAACTAGAACTTGCACAAACCCGTCCCCCGAAGTGAATCACAATGGATTTAGCCTTGCATCTTCATCGATTCTTCAACAAAAACGTAATTGATCATGTTATTCGGATGAAATCGACGTTCTTGATGTTAGAAGAGCTTGAGAAGGATCCCCGATTGCCAAATTTCGTCCAAGATTGCTGTGTGTAGGTTCTTTTTCGAATTAGGGTTTTTTTTTCTTTTAAATCCCTTCAAAATAGGCTCCATCTCAACAAAAACCTGGACCCCGGCGTCGGTGGCGCCTATGGAGGCGTCAGTGGCGCCACCTTCCTGTGCAATCTTGATTTTCATGTGTAGTTTTTCGAGACCTTTCCGTTGATAGGTTATGGGTCCCGTAACTCAATTCCTAGCTCAAGTTATGCTCGTTTTAAAATACCGTTGCCGTACAACTTCGGTTTATCATATCTGAACTTCTCGAGTTCCAATTATTGTCCTTTTTCTTCCATTTCTTCGTATTCTTCACGTTTAACCTACAAACACAAAATACTCCCAAAGTAACTCTATTTCTCATACATTTATACATAAAGCCCGAAAATAAAGTCGTTAAACGTTAAACTTTCACCACCTGATCACGTATAAAATGTCATTTTTAAAAATTTTCTTATTATAACTCCAAAATTTAATTATTTTTTGTTTTAAAAAATTACATTTCAAAAATACCAATTTTTAAATATTTTGTATTTTAAAAAAGTTTTATGCCTTGGAAAATTTAATTATTTTATAAAACATTTGTTTATTTAGAACTGACATTAATAAATAGATTTTTTTAAGTTATTAAATTTAAAAGAATATTAAATAATATTATTAGTAATTAAGGTAAATATTTAATAGAAGAGATATGCGGGAAAAAATTTGGTGATGAATTATGGTGCTGCCACATGATATCTCAAGTTATTTTTTTATTAGAGTAAGAATATAAGATGTTTTGAAATGTGTTCGTGGTGTGTTGAATTGGTTGGGTGGTTGTTCTCTTATTCATTTCGTTCGGGTTCGAGTTCCTTCACTGTTTTATTTGTTTTGAGTGTTTTTGTCTTCTTCATTTCTTCTTTTGACAGGTGTCCCTAGATGTTGTTTGAATGTCGGTGCATTGCTTTAGGGGTGTTCAAAGATCCAAAAACCGTAAATAACCGAAGACCAAACTACATTCGTAACTTGAAAAAAACCAAACCAAGTAAAAACTCAGTTTTTAGTTCAGTTAATGGCTACACGAAATTTGGTAATTCAATTCGTATATCTGAAAAATCGAATACTAAACAAGTTTAATCGGAAACCTGAACGGAATGAATCGATTTAAACGGTTTATTCAGTTGAATTTGGTTCAGTCAGACCTATTTATAATTCGATTAGATTCGGTTAACGGTTAGTCTCAAGAAATTTTCATAACCAAATAAAACAATTTCGAATAAACCATTAATCAAATCATTAAACCACGTACTTCCCTTGATATCAAATTGTCTATTCAGAACAAAATAATGAAACCTTAATTTCCCCCATCTCTCTCACCATTTACTTTCATATATATAATTACCCTTTTCATCTCCTTCACATCCCTCCTACGCGTTATCGTCTTCTTCATATCGGTATGAATATGTGAAGCGTGAGGTTATTGATCGTTTAAGCCTCATGTTTCACTTTCTTGTATGTATAATATTTGCTTCTTTTAATTTCTTTCTTTTATGGTTTTTGTATCTAATATATAATTTCTACCTGTCTATCTTTTGATATAAATTTATTCAAACAAAGTGCAAATCGACCGGACCTAGTAGTTAAGGAAATTAATATTATAATCTCTTTATTAGAAAAGGTGTACAACAAAACATAACAAACGCAACACGAGTGCAAATCCTTAGTTATAACATAACATACACGACAACTTGGTTGTTTTCACTTTAATATTTACCTACGGAACCAGTAAATACCACTATCCTCAGCACCTTCATCTGGTTCCACATAGATGCAGTTCTTTGTTTCTCTCCAAAAAGCCTTTAAAATTGGTGTATCATCAAACTTATAGTAGTCACCTAATATGGGCTTGATAGCCTTGGTGGCCTCAACAGTGTGATAATGTGGGATCGTTGAGATCAAATGGTGCACCACATGAGCGTTTGTCACATCATGAAAGATAGTGTTAAAGATCCCGTAGTCTCTATCGACAGTCGATAAAGCGCCTCTTATCCAATCCCATTCTCTCGAGTCGTAGTGAGCGAGTGACGGATGGCTATGGTGGAGAAAGGTGAAAAAGATGAAATGTGCATTCATGACCAACAAAGGGGCTCCATAGATGCAAAACAACCATGTGGCACTTGTGGCTTGTGCGATCTTGTAAAGCCCGTAGATAGCCGCTACCATTCCACCATCAGAGAGCCAAATCTGCATCCGCTCGCTATCGTTGAAGATAGGACTCTGTGGGTAGAAGTGACTCGCAAACCCATCGTATTCCCTACCGTGGATATTGAAGGTAAAGTACATAGGGAAGCTTAGAAGTAACCTAACAACAGTCATGAACAAGTTTCCCAATGGGTTGTTGAGTACTTCCGAATACAGTTTATCCGCCTTTCGTTTGGGGATCCAAACCTCGTCGTACTCCATCGAATTGGTGTGGGCATGGTGGCTACGGTGACTGTATTTGAAAGAGAAGTATGGGGTGAGGAAGCACGAGTGGACGATGAAACCAATCGTGTCATCGAGCCATTGGTACTCGCTAAAGGCGTGATGTCCCAAATCGTGACCAATGCTCCATATGCCCATAAAGCTAGTACCTTGGCAGAACCAATAAATGGGCCATGCTATGTAGTTGAGGGGCTTAGGTAGAAGTGGGATATAGTTTGAGGCAAGATAGTAAAAAGTATAGCATATCGCGATGTCACGAAAAAGGTAGTAGGAGGAGGTCGCGAGAGACCGCTTAAAACAGTGTGGTGGTATCGCTTTCTTGAGATCGCTTATCTCGAATGGAGTTTTTGCTGTGGGAACGCGTTTCAGCACATCCTTTTCGGTTGTAGCGTCGTTCATCCGGCCTCCGGCTCCCATTTTATCGTCTCCAAAGCAAAGAACCTGAAAAAAATAAGAAAGATTAATCAATCAGTTATCATATCTCTAGAATTGAACATATAGATTTGTGGTAAAAGGCTCAAATACCCTCAGTAGATACCTCTAGTAGAAGTTATTTGCTTTGTTGCTTGACTGCTTAGAGATAGTTATGTGCTGACCATTTTATAGTTGTAGTTTGGGGCATAGTTGCCAATTATGAATTAAGTTGATTAAAAGATTTAGTTGTGCATGTAGTAGTAAACGACATATGAGCATCAGTTAGAGAGTCGCATATGGTGTGCGGCATGTTGTTATAAGTTATAAACTACCAATATTTTGGAATTAGAAATTTAAAAAAGAAATACAGGCTCTGAAGTGTTGACTCATGTTAATTGCAAGACAAAAAGGTGTTAGTTGTATATAGTAAAACTGCATAAATAATTCCTGATCAAATTACACATTTGGTTTATGGATTTTAAAAAAATCACAAAGTTATTTTAAGTTTAAGTGATTTACTTTAGCTGTCCCGTTCAGTTCAAAAAATATTATTTTTCTTTTAATTAATTATTTATTTCATTTTAGTATTAGCTATTTTCTGGCTATTATAGGATTCTTGCGAAGATTCGTTGAGATTGATTTGATAAGTTTAGTGTGAGGATACATTATAAGGTTAGTGTTGAAATTGATGATGTACTTTTTAAATATTAGACACTAATCTATCCAAAACTTGTTAAGTTTCATGTATAGAATTACAAATTTATTTAAAAAACGCAAACGGAATAAGACATTAATCGATCTAGGTCATAACCGAAAATCGCTCACCAGGAGTAGTTGCAAACCAAATATCGTTATAATTATTACTAGTTTATAACTCTGTGTACTACACGGGTTAAATAAGAAAAATACTAAATATTTATTAACGAAGAGTTAGATATTGTAAAACCTTATATATAAAAGTACTTTAATTAGCTGATAAAATATTTTTACTATTTTTCAAACTCTCGTTTTAAAAGAATATTGCTTTAAAATTTTGTTTTGTATGTCAATATCTCATTGTTTAAAAACTCAAGGGTTTGTTTTGTAAAAATATTTTTAGATAAATTAATTTTTTATAAAGATTGATTTTAAATATTTCATAAATTAAAAAAGGTTTCGTTATTTTAGAAAAATTCATAGTTTTAGACAATTTTGATATTAAAAAAGTATATTTTTTAATCAAAATACTTAATTTTTATCTGATGTAAAATATCTTTTAAAAATTAATGACTAAAAGATGACTTGGATTTATAAAATTAAGAGAGAAGTAGAAAATTTTGGAAATTAATTATTTGATTTTTTTAAATATAATAAATAGTATGAGTGGGAAAAGTAAAGTAAAATGGCTTGTGGGAACACCATGTGGCATCCCATAAAAATGTTTATTTGGTTAGATGTTTATACATAAAGTATTAACCTAGTTAATTTATACCAACACCCAAACTTAATAATCCTTTGTCTTATGTTATAAATTTAGTTGTATTAGAATACGTAATAACATTAATAAAACATTAACATATAGAGAGTATTAGTTTTTAATAATTACATTATCCCCCAACGTACCTCCACATATTTTCTAGTAATTTTTTATGCGTTCAACTACTTGTCTTTTGTATTATTTCAAATTTCAGATATTACGCTAGCAGTTTTTAGAATTTTAGTTGCCGAGATACTAACCACTTCTTTCTTGCAACGTTTATTTAATACGTTATCCATGTATTTAAAAATAGTCATATGGAACTAGTACTAGCCAAACTAAAGAACAAAATACACGCAAATTGGACAATATAATTACATCCTTCAAATCAGTTTCGTAAAAAAATGTATTAATATCCACATATATTATAATTCATCGATAAGAATTCAAAAGGACATAATTGTTACAAAATAATTGTATTGAAGGCAGAACCAAATTTATAGTTAGCCACCAACATTGACGATGAAAATATATTGATCCTCCGAACCACGTGCAAGGGAAATAAACAAATCAAATGGTGGATTTATCACTTTACGGCACTTTTCAATTTTTCATCCTAGGTTATAAATAAATTTTTATTCAGCGTGTTCATAATTTTTTAAAATGAATTTATGTTTCTCAAGTTCATAATGCATAGAATAGATGGATATATATTTTATATGTGAAAGGGTTACTATTAATGCAGAATATTCTATAGTAGAGATCATAACGAATGTGTTTTAGCTATATAAACAAATTTATTATGTTGATTTGTCTATTAAAATTTATATTTGTATCTAAAGGATGTCTCATCTATGTTTTTGAACGACGTTAGTATTGTAGCATACTAACAATGTTACATGGAGCTAGTAGCTAGATAACAGGTTATAAACATATGATTTTTCAAAACTTATGATTTAAACATCAGCTTAGTGAAAATAGTTTTTACAGACAACACTCTCTCTTTTTCTACGGTCCGATTTAGGCGCCAGTTAGGTGCCAAACAGACCCCATATCTCTCCTTCCAATCCACATAGTTCTGACGAAGATGCTTTTGCAGATGAATTTCTTGACAAGTTACCCTCTTTCATGTACTATCATGTTAGATTCTCTATCTTCCATGTTGGAACATGGTTGAGCTCCACTAATGCCATTGAAGAAGTGCTATAATGAAATTTAAACATCACCTATATTGAAAAGTGACGTAGTTTAATAGTAAAAGTATATGAGTGTGTAAATTGAGTTATCGATACTAATTTATTTTATTATATTATAGAAAAGAACTATCTTATCATCATTTTACTTGATTCATTTCAAACATGAAATAAGATTTACCAACTATTTATTGAAAGGAGCAAATAAAAAGATAAAGACACATGCATATTTGTAAATAAAATATCTCAGTAGTTTGATTTTAGCAACTTTTGTACACACAATTATCCATATACATCCAAAACCTTGGTGGTTGACTAAATACCATTACTGGAAATTGTAAATAATGTAACTCAAGCACAAACAAATAGACTAATGTTAGGTAAACATGACAAAAAAATAATAATAATAACAAATAGAGCTCACAAACCCCTAGTATAAAATGCATCGAGTCTAGCCTATTTCCAACACAAACCAGTAGCACAACTCAAAGCCTCTTGTTGAGGTATCTTTTTGGTCCTTTAGAACCATAATAATACATCTTATGCTTAACATGATTTCATGCATACAAAACTGATAATTTCTTTCTATATATTTGCAGGTTCTTTTGTTAAAAACTAATACGATGGGAGCCGGCGGTCGGATGAATGTCGATGGCGGTGCCAAAAACGTCCTCGAGCGTGTTCCCGTCAAGAAAACTCCATTCGAGATTAGCGATCTCAAGAAAGCCATACCGTTGCACTGTTACAAGCGCGATCTTCAGCGTTCTCTATACTACTTGTTCGGTGACATAGCCATATGCTTTACCTGGTACAAACTTGCATCAACTTTCATCCCACTTCTTCCTAAACCCCTTAACTACATAGCATGGCCAATTTATTGGTTCTGCCAAGGTAGCAGCTTCATGGGCATATGGAGCATCGGTCACGATTTGGGCCATCACGCCTTTAGCGAGTACCAGTGGCTCGATGACACCATTGGTTTCATCGTCCACTCGTGCTTCCTCACCCCATACTTCTCTTTCAAATACAGTCACCGAAGCCACCATGCTCACACCAATTCGATGGAGTACGACGAGGTTTGGATCCCCAAACGAAAGGCGGATAAATTGTATTCAGAAGTACTCAACAACCCATTGGGAAACTTGTTCATGACTGTTGTTAGGTTACTTCTAAGCTTCCCTATGTACTTTACCTTCAATATCCACGGTAGGGAATACAACGGGTTCGCGAGTCACTTCTACCCACAGAGTCCTATCTTTAACGATAGCGAGCGGCTGCAGATTTGGCTCTCGGATGCTGGAATGTTGGCGGCTATCTACGGGCTTTACAAGATTGCACAAGCCACAAGTGCAACATGGTTGTTTTGCATCTATGGAGCTCCTTTGTTGGTTATGAATGCTCATTTCATCTTCTTCACCTTTCTCCACCATAGCCATCCTTCGCTAGCTCACTACGACTCGAGAGAATGGGACTGGATAAGAGGCGCTTTATCGACCGTTGATAGGGATTATGGAATCTTTAACCATGTGTTTCATGATGTGACAAATGCTCATGTTGTGCACCATTTGATCTCAGTCATCCCTCATTATCATACCGTAGAGGCGACCAAGGCCGTCAAGCCCATTCTCGGTGACTACTACAAGTACGACGATACCCCGATCCTCGAGGCTTTCTGGAGAGAAACAAAGAACTGTATCTACGTCGAACCAGATGAAGGTGCGGAGGATAGTGGTGTTTACTGGTTCCGCAAATAGACTTCATAACTTATACTCTATATTGTACCTCTATGAAGTCACAAATAATTGTGTCATGATTTGCATCCCCTACCCTTTGTTGTATCTGTTTTATCCCCTACTTAAATGAATATGGGTTTCCTGATATAATTGTGTTTGATATATATATATTGCTACTACTAGACTTTATATATCAGTTATCCGTCAGAAATGTTTATTATAAATACTCTCGCGATCTCTCTAGTCTTCATAGTTCTCATCTCGATCTCGATCTCGATCTGGTGGTATCTTTATCGATACCACCTAGTGTTTGTTGGAATCAGTGGTTACACAAGTAAAAATATGTCAAATGTGACGTTGAATACCGCATTAGTGGTAATGCGTTTTCAACTAGTTTGTTGATATTTATGGTAACTTGTTATCCTAAAGAACACTAAAAATGTTATTCAAATTCTCACGGTTGATCAAGGATCATTCAATTGTGTTGATGGTAACAGTTGACGGAGACTTCTAGGGCACATGCCGTGTGATTTATATTTATAATAAGGTATATAAGCCAAAATATTAGTTAGTTGGTCAAAAGTTACATTTGACTATTTAAGTGAACTTTTGTTCAGCCTCCGACATTGACGGGACTATTGACATTATTTTTCAATGGGCTTATTACTACAAAGCATCCTTGAATGTTACGTAGGTTTTATTAATTCAACTCTACGTGCATCACCATATGATGGAAAAGCCGTTGAGGCCGGTTGTAAGAGGCGTTGCCTATTTCGTAGATGTGTGCGTAGGTCAGTTTGATTTGGTTTTTCGTTCGGTGTTGGTTTTTTGGTTTTTGATTTTTACTTCGGTTTGGTTTTTTCGGTTTTCACTCCGGTTTCAGTCTTGATTTTGGTTTTAAAAACAAAACTTTGTTGATCTTTAAAATAATCTAATTACAATCTGTAATATATAATATAATATATATAATTTTTTATAAAATACTTGATATTTGAATAAATTACAATCTGTAATATATAATATAATATATAATATTTTTAATACATTATTAATATAATATCATATATAATCACTTTGGTCGGTTTTGGGTATTTTTCCGGTTTTGGTTTGGCTTGGTTATAGGGTTGGTTCGGTACTTCGGTTTGGTCATAATGCAGTTTGGTTCGTTTTTTCTGGTTTTTGTTTTAATCAAATCCAAAACCAAAACCAAAACCAAAGATTACTTGGTTTTCGGAAAATTTCAACCCAAACAATTGGTTTTTGATTGGTTAGCTTTATTCGATTTGATTGTGTCAGTTATTTTGATTACAGTTTGATTATCTTGGTTTCATGCACACTCAAATTCTTTGGTGTAACCAGGTTCAACCCGGTGAAATGTATTTTAGGAATGATGTAGATTCCTCGTTATGAAAGTTTACGATGGAAAAGGAAAAGGTGGAATCACCTTTGATGTGAGGCCCAAAAATGTTTGAGTTCCTGATACATCATTGATCACTTTAAGCCCATCATTTGTGTCTAGCCCGTCATAAAGCCCATTTTACGAGTCTTTAAATCACTTACCCTACTTTTTACTATAATAAAACTATAACTAATATGTACATGTGGTATATTTTTCTTTATCAAACTTTTTTTATTTCTCTCTCCTATTAAATGATTATATTAATTAGTAATAATATTATTTAACTTTTTATAGATTTTCAAAAAAAATTAAAAACTAAAAAGAGATATTTACATAAATATTATTTCTAAAAAGAAAATTTTTATAAAATAAGAAATTTTTCCAAATCATCAAACTTTTCTAAAATACAAAATATTTTAACTTGGTGTTTTCAAAAAGTAAAAATTTTATAAACCAGAAATAATTAAATTTGGAAGTTATAATAAGAAACAAAAACTATAAAAATATTTATTTAAAAAATGATTAAATTTGAAACAAAATTTTTATTTAAAAACAAAAAAAATTAAAACAAAAGTTTAGAAATTAATATCATTATTTTATTACTTATAGTTTTTACTCATACGTAATTTTAATTATATCTTATCTTAGAAAATCGTTTTATAATTAATAAATTACTATTATATTTAATATTTTATTTATATCGTAGTAAACGAGTTTTTTTAAATCTAGTTAGATATTATATCTGTTAGTAGATTTAAAATGTTGCAAATAAATCAAAATTAAACCTAATTAAGCCTCTCACGTAACACGTTCTCATTGGGTGGCGGTTACTATTCACTTTCCACGCATTTACTATTTAGTTTTGACATCTCTTAAGATTTCCACTATTAATTAGATATTATATTACTTTTTGTGTTAATCAATCATTACATTTTCTAACATTGAAGAAAGTACATTATGGTGGTCTTTTGGTTGTAAATGGGTATCTTTTGCCGTCCCCTCTGCTTTTAGTTCTTCTATTAAGGTGACAAACTATAAAAATTAAACCAAAACTAGTTATTGGTTTTTCATCAATGATATAACAATTATAGCATATATAATTTTTACATACTCTAGATCCGGATGAGGAGCTTGTGATTCCTCAAAGATGCTGATAGCATGCAAAGAAGTGTTCATTTTTCTGTCTTATGACTGACACTACTCCCTAAGTATGAATCATGAGCACTGCTCGTGTTGGCATGTTTCTCACAACATCGCTCTTAATACGTAACAAAAAATAAAAGTCTCGGTTTACTAAACATTACTGCAACTAATAACTTTTTCATAATTAACATCCCACCGTGGCCTTCGACTTCGGAAAAAAGATGTACTGATAAAGAACACGACTTTTCACGTGTCTTTTTGTGTACATCCTCTAAAAAGGTTAGATTAATAATACAATACAAAAAATAAAAATAAATAAATAATTAGATAGCTTGCTCATCTCTGTTTAACTTAAGTTCTTCCTTACCATCAGGATAATAGGATTGCCTCATAGCATTGCAGCCACGTCATAACACTGTAACAAACTCCCCTCAACGACAAACAGTTGGAAAACCTATGTGTGAATTTTATCCGAAACTTTATCCTTAATATGATCGATGGATTACAGTCGGTAATATGTTAGTCGATGTTACTAATTTTTCTTGCGGTTCGTATAACCAACAATTAGAGAGAAGAACTATAAGGTCAATGGGTTCTTAAAAGCCCAACACATACTTTACCTTTTTCCTAATCCGTTATCTTTTGAGTTTTCATAAACTCATAACCTTTTGCTAAATGTACAACATCTAATATTTTTTAAAGTTATAGATTCCTTTTAAGATAACAAACACGCGTCTTTTAATCAATTTCTCCTCGATCTCTTCTTGTTCATGCATGATGTATAGGGAGACAAGTTTTGGTCAAAAGGGAGTCAAAACGAGAGTGCAAGTGTGCGTCTAAAACAAAAGTAGTAGGCCCTTCTTATCGACTCTAAAGTTCCTGTTTTTCTTTATACTATCACAAACAAGCTTATCTTCTAATTGTCCCAAAGAGACAGTAGAAAACTAAAGTATACAGTTGTTCAAATAACTTGTGGTTTGAATCTCGCTCGAAGAAGTTAGCTTGAATTTGACTCGTGAGCCAGCTCAGCTCATTTACAAACCAAGCCAACTCGGTCCGGCTTGTTTACAAACCAAGTTGAGCCGAGCTGGACCCTCACTTAACTCGGATTGGCTCGGCTCGTGAACAACCTTATCCCAAAGAGATAGTAGATTAACCGTCATTCCAAAAAAAAAAAGCCTATGCCTTCTAATTTCTATTTCAGTTGCCAAAATATCATCTTCTTCGATTTCTCGTGTCCTAAAACTTTTAGGTTTATAACTAAAAGTACTCTAATCATTCCAGGAAAAAGCTTTTACCAAATACTCCTATTATAATTCAGAATAGCCAGCAAGCTAAAATTTAATAATAAAGTATCATATTAAGCAAGAAAAAACCAATATTTAAATGTATATCACAAAACTATTAGATAGAAAATATTGGTTAGAATTGTTATATTTATTTCCACTACAATTAGGATATATAATTTGATTACATTTTTCCAAAACATTTTTATTTTATTCCTCTCTCTCCATCTACAATCTACATATATAATTAAGATTGTTGTCTTAATGATTTCTTAATAAAAAGTGAGAGATGAGTTTTCAAAAGAGTGAGAAGATCTGATTATGTATAAGAAGCAGAAGTCAGGAGTGAGTCTCCACATAACCCATCAAGAAGTGGGCCAAATTCAAGCTGTAATCTTATTATGGTAGGCCAATTACATATCCATTGAATCCACCTCCAGTTTGCACTTTGCATTTAAACAATATAATATATAGTATAATGTGACACTGTAATAATCCACTCAATCATCAACTTCTTGAATTTGCAACACCATCAAGATTTATATGTCCAACCCCCGTCTACTTGTGGGATTCTTTCTTTACTATTAATTTGTATTTTGGGTAGATTACAAAGGCAATATACATTTATAGAAACCAACTCAAGATCATGATACAAGTAGGTAGCAATGATATAGAACCGAAAATATATCATTTCAAACATGACCTGATTTTAAATTAAAATGGACCGGATGTCAGAATATCCAGTTAGACGCGGAAGAAATGAACAATCATATTATTTCTAGAGCTTAAAATTACAATAAACATGCCTTTTTGATAGAGGACGTCTTAAAATTGACAGGTAAGCCGACCTAACTTTAAAGATTAATTTTGACAAAATAAAAATGAAAGTACGTAGACCGTGTGTGAATCAATGACACCACGGGTCACGTATTTTATGGTAAAGATGAAAAGAAAAATAAACAAAAAGATTGAGAGAAAGTCTTTTAAGTTAAAATCAAGATTTCACATGAAAGAATTTGGGTTTGAAAGCCGCACCAAGGCTAATAACCGTTTGCTGAATTGTTTGTTAGGATTTATCATCCATATTTTATAGCATTGTAACCATAAACACGTAAAAAGTTATATTCATTTCAAGTTGATCATCTTTCTTGCCTCTTATTTCCTTTAACTTGCATCTTATGTTCTTTAACCAACTCATATAAGGATCTCTTAATTGGGTTTGAAAGCCGCACCAAGGGTAAAAATATTAGACTCATGGCATCATGAGTTTTTAAATCTACCTTGAAGTGTGTCTGAAGTATGCTAACTTGTTAAATCTACAATGCATTGTAGTATAGCAACGCCTAGGCCTGGCTTATTTTCCTAATCTTAACATATAACTATAAGTTGTTCATTTAAAAAGTGACCAATAAGTAGTAATTGATGATTTTTTATAATGTATATGTATAAATATATATAATAAATTTTCAAGCTCATTATGGATGACCCTACAAAAATAAAACCCCAAGTACAATGCACCTAAACCAAAATTGGATTTAACCATCACACCAACTGAATAGCAATAAAGTAAGGGGGACAAAAATCCATAATGTGCATTCCAACCACTATTTAACTTAATTTCATCTCGTATTTTATTATATGTGTTCTATATGTAACAATATTTTAATAATAATAAATTAATATCTTATTTTTCCTGTCTTCTGAAAACAAACAAAAATCTAACCACAGAAGACATTCACTTAACAACTTGCTTCAATATACTAAAAATAGCTTATATATAATTAAAATGTTGTGTTTACATCATTGATTGAATTGCAATCCTTTGTTTGTTGTGCCTAACAACACTTTTCTAAAATGATGAAGTCATACATAAAGAGCATTTCAGCAAGAAATTAGAGGTTAAAGAAGAACATAAACAATGCAATTACATTTGGTGTATATTAGATGGTTTCATTATAATAATATCGTTCGATTATAATAATATTGAGCCATACTGTTAACTATGGTTTGAAACAATGACATATTAATCAAACTTGCTCGAATGGTTGGGATCATGAGGCCAGAACATGTCGGTTAGACGGTTTGGATGGTTTGAACAAATTCGTTTTTACTATTTTCGAACTTGTCAATTTCTCTTAACCTTTATAAATTAAAAAGACGATTGATAAACATTATACAAATATGTAACCATATATTTCAAAGATTATAAAATAATAATAAACTAAAGAAAACTGACAGTTCTAAGCTCTAAACCTTTGACAACTTAACACCATCATAACCTCTGGTTTGTAATCAAAACCATAAACTGAATCAAACCATATAAATCTTTAACAATCTCCAAGAATGATTTTGCAAATGCAACCCGGTTATATATGCAAGTATAACCGGGGTGGTGCAATCAGACTTTACTCACGAGAGACCTCCATAAAAAATACATAGATATGGAAAGCTATGGATAGAAAAGAGGAAAAGAGTGGTAACCAAAAAAATTTCTTATAAGTTTTGTATCTTTCACTACCTTTTTCTGTAAAAGAGATTTTACATTTATAACCTTTTTAGCTTTTAATCAAGTTTACATTTTAACTTGAAGACATAAATATAATCAATGTAACCTTCTACCTTGATTTTAGTATTTTATTGCTATATCATGTAACTATATAGAGCTTTAAACATTGCAATTGATAAGGAAAAAGAAAAAAAAAGAAGACATTAATAGAAGATAACACATACAAACTTTGAATTTATTTCAATAACTCTGTAATTGTTACATTTTGTATGTATAGAAACAATAATACAAATTGTATGTATGTATGAAACAAAAGGGATCTTCTTTTATGTTGTATGGTATGGCAATGATGGATAAGAGCCAAAACTCAGGTCAACTGGACCACTCTCTTCTCTCTCCTCCACTCTTTGCATCTTCATTCCTTCTATTACATTTCCCATCTGCCAACAATCACATTTGTCTTTAATCACCAAATATTATGTGCAATCCAATAATTATATACACTTAAATAATTTAAAAGTTAATTAAAAATGCTTAGTGATAATAACTAAATATAATATATATCATTTTATAATGGTGTATGTAACGATACCAATATGTCTAGGATAAAATGTTTCACTCTCCATGTGATTGAGGTTTAATTCTTATGATTAACAAAAGTCGTAGATTTAAAAATGTGATTCAAGGGAGTGTTAGTTAATTTAGAAGTTTTAATAACTTATACATGTATATATCATTTTTGAGTGACAAATAATTAGTAATATTAAAATAAGATCTATGATAGTGTGCATTAGAAAGTGGAATATATGTTGGGTTTGTGTTCAACAAGTGCATAATTAATGAAAACTAATAATCGTCTTCATGCATATAATGACAACATCACTTCTCGAGCTCTTGAGAAATTGGCGATAGTGGGTCATTATGTCGCGCATCATTAGCTCATTAGTTATCTTTAGAATTATATGATTGTGGATTATTATGCTTAAATATTTCAGAATAAATTAAAAAAATTATAATGTTTTCATAATTTTAATTACCTGAAATGCATCGATAGACGTCAAATCTGAATCGAAGTTCGGAAAGCTGTTTGCTTCAGTGAGTTTCATCGAAAGAAACTGTAACAAATATTTAAAAAATTAAATTACGATATGTCAAATTTAAGAAAATGATAATGTATAATATAAGTTTATCCAACTCACCTCCACTTGATTCTGTAAGGATTGCACATAGTTGATTATCTCATCCAACATTACTGCCATGCCCATTGACTGTAAACATAACCCGAAAAAATTAATCAATTTGAAAGATTATAAGCTTGTACTGGTCAATCTGATAAACTTGACCCGCACAAGTTTACATATTAAGTAGCCAGACTTTCTTTAAAAAGATACCTTGTAGCACCCGGGCACGATGTCTTGCAAACATCTCAAACGTTCGTTGATTTTTCCTCTCCTAACCTGTTAATTTCCGCAACAAGAATTAGTTTTCATTCAAATCATATATAGTGAGTTTGATTTTCTTTTAGTTATTAATTTTTACAAAATTTATAGAGATAAAGATAAAAAATCAAATTTTTATATCTTACCCTTTCTGCTATACTGTGACTATCAGTCGCTTGGCCCCTCCTAGCTCTAACGTGTACCACTTCCTTCGGTGCGTCGTTACTGTCACTCACTTTAGCTTTCTTTCCCTTTCTTGAACTCTATATCAAATCAAATAAAGTAAAGTAAATAAACGTGCAAGCATGTCAACCATTAAAAAATTGCAGCCGTTAATACTCAGTTTTTTAGCAGTGTACGCCAAAAAGAGTAAACTCTTTTTTACTACAAATGAATCTTAAAGTAAGTTATTTTGGGCAAAGACTATGTTAAGTATGTAAACTCTTTTTTACTACAAATGAATCTTAAAGTAAGTTATTTTGGGCAAAAGACTATGTTAAGTATGTTACCATTTTCATAATAAAGATCCAAAAATACTCATTCTTACAAATCATTCTTTTGTATGTTACTGAAAGCGAAATTCGAAGATTACACTTTAAAAATCAATACCTGATATTTCTTCTCATCAGTCTCACTTTCTGGAACTGGATGAGATGACGAATTCCACGAACAGCTTGACGATACATCCATTGATTTCCGCTTCGCGCTTACAACGGGTGCAGCAGAAACCGGCTGATCCGGATTAATCACCATCACATTCTTCTGCTCATGCTGAAAATCTGGTTGAAAGCATTGCATGAATTGTTGATGATCAAGTGATGGTAAGACTTGTTGAGTGAAGAAATTGTTGTTTGAAAAGCCCATGAAGCTTTGAGAACTCATGTTTTGATTGTCACAATGGATTGAATAATATTGGTTGAGTAAATCCATATTTTGGTCCGTATCTGTCAAAGAGAATGAGGGTTTAATGCTTTGGAAACTTGACATGAAACCCTCCATTTATGAATGTTTTTAATAGTAAGAAGGTAGGTTATAATAAATTTGTTCAGGGGGGTTTCTTTTGCAACTTGTGTGTGGTCGCTCTCTCTTTATATATATGCATAGTTGTCATTGTCTCCTTGTTCCCTTTTTATGTGTTTTTAAATTAATTTCTCTCTTCTACGTATTTGTTAGAATAAGGGCAAATTATAATAATAGTTATGAGCAGTGAATTATATAGGAGGAATTTTATTTTCAGACAAAATTATTATTTTTCCTTGTTCACTTGACCTGGTAAATATACGACCGTCTTATATTACTTAAAGAAAAGAGACCTATTACGTCTAAATTTTGTTGGTATATAGCGTTGACGCCAAACATGTCGCCACTATTGCTTGGTCACTAAAGGTTCAAAAAGTCGACACTGTAGATTGTCGTCGCAATAAACCTCTTTCTTGTAGTGTAATATTAGGCAAACCTTCGAATTAGGAAAGATTATTGTCAAGTGACCTGAAAGTCACGTGATAAAGTCTAGAAGTGTTTTGCTTAAATGTAGGGTACGTAAGAATATATACATTAGGCCTAAAGTATCACGACAGCGCCCCGGAACTCGTGCATGCGTGGGCTTCGTGCACTGGGTTTGCCCTATATAGTCTGAAACAAACATTGGACGCTTTAAAGAAGTTTTTTAACCGAGTCCTATAGCTATAAAAATGCTACTCTTTAGTTAAAAACATTCAATATAACAAATTTGTTTTAATGAAATCTTTAGCCAAAATAAAATGTGCATGGAGCCACCATAAGTGTTTGTTAGCTTTTTGAAAACTTCTTATCTCTACTTAAGTAAGATCTCTCTCACATTCAAGTGAGCCTCCTGCAAAGTAAACACACGACAAACAATACACTATCTAATTCGATCTCAAAGTATTTTTGTAGTTAGTCATGAATTAAGATCAAGATATATAGAAAGATCAAGAGAAAAGAGAAGAAGTGTTTTAGTTTTCTTGTAATATCATTCTTTCAAAACAATTATGTTGGGAGTATTAGTGATCATCTTTACAAAGATTAGGTAAAGTGTATATTTGTGATCTCTAAGATATATAAACTATTGGTGATATCAACTTGACCGCATCACAAAGAATTTGTAAATGTTATCTTTGATTTCGAGAGAAGTAGTGAAGAAACTCTTAGTTGAGGATCTTAGAGAGGACGTAATAAAGTGAATTTGTAAGCATCCAGTCGCACCACTATAAGTCTTTATGTTTATACGGTGACGTCTCTTCTACTCCTCACTCTTTACTTAGTGAGTGTAATAATACAACTTTACGACACTACTAACTTGTTAACCACACTTAATAGTAATTGAAAATATATTAACCGCGTATATATATTCTATATTGACATTCAACTTGGTTCCTTGTGTTTGCGCGAACAATATGTTGAATGGACAAAAATTGCCAGGATTTCTCTTTAAACAAGGTACGAATACGTAAAATAGAGTGTGTTTTTTTTCTGCTAACCGGGTATAATGCTTGTTTCTCTAATAGAGCATATTTGCTTAATTAAGTTGGATTTTATTCCTTAGTTCCACTTTAAGTGAAATATTGGAACGGTTTTTGTTTCGATGCTATAGTTAGATTATATTTGGTGAGATAAATCACATGTATCATCAATATCATTTTATTATAATTAGGTTTACTTAAGATCAAAAAGAAAATATAATTAACATTTGGAGGTGTGGAGTTCACGTTTGTTTGAGAATACTGTAATTTTAATACCAAAAAGAAAATTTGTGCCCTAGGTGGGATGCAAGGGGCAGATGCACTAGTGAGGGTCTCGTTGACTTGAAAATTTTTCATATACATAGTTAGAAAACCACTGAAAGTAACTTAAAATTTGCATGATTATTAGAAAGTTGTATGGAAATTGATCCATTACTGCTAATGATCTCTTGGCCTAGTGGTTCAAGTGGGAGGTGAGAGCCTTTGTCTCTCTTGAAGATCTAAAGTTCAAACCTTGGCAGTGGTGAATTATTACTAACTAGGTGTTACTAACTTCTAACAACTAACCAGCCGTTCAAAAAAAAAAAGATAGATTAACTACTAATCAGCAACAACTTGGTCGTTAGTGGTTGGTGATTGGCATCAACTAATCAGTGGTAACTCCAAGTGGTAATTTGGTCGTCAGTGATAACTCGCATGAGTGGTCGCTAATTGTGTGTCCTCGATAACTTGAGTTGTTTGTAGCAGGCGAGTAGTAGTAGCTTGTTGCTGCATTAGTAGCTTGTGCTCATGAATTTTCCACTTATGTAACTATATAATCAATGAGAGTTATGACCTTCAAGCGCTAATCACCAAATTAAATGAAACATTATGATAACCGTCTTCTTATTAATGGATTCACGAAAGAAATTACTAATTGTATGAAAATAGCAAAGCAGTATTTAAACTAAACATACTTAATCACTCCTACAACTCCTCTTCGAACTCAAATAGAAAAGATAAACATAATTCCCAACAAATAAATCTAACATATCTATGTAATTTTATATGTTATTATTTTCCACTAATTAAGCTATAGTAGTAAGTCATTCCTTTTTTATGAAGCTAATATGGCATTTTGACCACAATCTATATATTTAGATAACATTGCTATTTAGCCTACAGTATTTTTGAAACGTAAAGGATTAATACAACATGATATATGTCGGTAATGAAGTGTGAATGAATGGTTTTTGATTTGGTCTTATCATCCAAAAGAATTGAATTAAAGACTTTGAAAAGACTAGAGTTGCAAGGCCACGTGGAAATTCCAGCTTCTTTGGTTGTGTTTTCATGGTGGGTCAAGTTTCAGGAGATATATCCATAAAATGGTCCCATCACTTGTTTCTTGCTTATTGTTCAATATTTGGAGCCCATAAAAGCAAAATACATATAAAAATGACCATATAATAGTGGTCACTAATCAAAGAGTTGGTGGGTTGTTCTTTTTCATTAAAGTTTAGTGTTCCTATGCATGTATCCAAAGGTATGTGAAGTGATTTTGGTCACAAATCTCTAATGGATTTCAATGTAATCAACAAAGAGATTTGTTGAGAGGTGTATGGGACCATGCTCAAGAATCAAGATTGCTTCGTTTCATCCCCTTTGGGGCAATTTTATAGAAATTGCTTCATACTCTTTTCATACATCTTCAATATTTTGTCACTTGACATCTTAGCTCATAAAGTCCATGAGCAATGATTAAAATGTAAAAACCTATAACTTTTATAACTAATGACTTCAATAGGCAAAAATCAATGTGTTTCTATGCTTATTACTGTGAGTCTTCATGTTCTTTGGTTGTATCAATCACTGACATGTTTCTTTAGTTTTTTAAATTATGGTTTAAAAAAATATATATAAAACATTTTTTAGTATCTAAAAATAAATATAATACATGAATTTTAATTTTTCCATATATTATTCCATTCTATTTTAGAATTTTATAAGAAGTATATATTTGTATAACTAAATTATAATGCATAACAGACAGAAATGTTTCTTTAACTTATGTATTAATTTTTTGATTATTTTAAATCACAAAATTTTCGTGATTACTTTATCTTTATTAATAACTTAAGCACCTGAATTGACAAAGAATTAAGAAAGAAGATTCAAACGTGGGATGCCCTTTTCATTGACAACGCTCTTAGTTACTACACCGAACACAACTATTATATTGTTCATTTAACGGCTACTTTGTTTTAATATTTAATAATTTTCGGAAAAGAAATTTAAATATTGTAACTAGCAACACGCCCGCGTACGTTGTGACGCATTGAACCGTATAAATTAAATAATGTCCTCGAAAGTTTATAAAAGTTTGTAAAACGACAATGACGTGGTGAGAGGTGTAAAGAGAAGGGTACAGAAGTTAACGTCTTTGAAAGTTCATATCAAAAATTAAATAACACACACTTTGTTAAGAGAGCGTAATAATGTTAAAAAGGTTATATAAGAGAAACGAAACTTTTGTGAAGAAAAAGATTAAAAAATCTAAGAAAAGAGGAATTGTAATAAAGAAGTTAAAAATGAAAAATAATTAATGAGAAGAAAGGGAAGTGGAAGTAAGACTCGAACCATGTTAGTAAGTGGATTTGTGTAGCTTCTACATGAACTTGAAGATCTCATTTCTTAAGGTCCATGTGGTCAAATGTAAAATAATATAACTTTCTTTTGATTAATGTTTGGAAACCTTAGCATACTTATCCTAACAGTTTTCAAAACTAGGTTAGTGATTAGTAGTCAGTAACATCAAGTTAGTAATAATTTGTCAACGTCAGAGTTTGAACTCAGGATCTCAAATCTTCCTGCCTTCCACTTTAACCATTAAACCAAATGATTATTGAGAGTTACTTTAACATCTATTATTGAATAACACTTTCTGAATCTCTTTTGAAGTCCTTATAACTTCCCCAAAATGATAACCATAAATTGTCTTCGACAAGATTTATGACATTTAATCTTTCTTTTTAGCTTATTCTCAACCATGTAAGGTTTCAACTAATTTATGTGGCCTCTATGGTGACAACTACACCAGAATTATACTTTCGTTGCAAAGATAATGACTCTAGAAGTTGGTAGTCCAAGCTTCATCATCCATAGGATATGAATTTTACACATGGCATAAAAATGTATATTTAGTTAAAAGGAGTCTAGTTCAAATCAATGTGACGGTTCAAGGTTGACTCGTTAATCTTTTTCATTTATATAATTTATTTTATATTTAAGTTATAATTTGTATATTGGCACACATACACATGGAATGAATCCAATAAAAGAAGATAAAAAGGCTTTGATATACTATTTTCTTTTATATTGATGCACCCTTATAGAATACATATCGACACCCTTTTAAAAGTAACTAGTTTTCTCTCAGCGCTACGCGGGGGGTTGGTCGTTACTCCCCTGTTATGTGGTGTGAGTTTATTGTTATCGGTTCAGCTCGTCGAGAATCATAAAAATGAACACTGAAAGTAGTTTAGATAATACTAATACTAGCAAAGGTTTTTTCGTTTATAATCGGAACGTTTGTCATGGTACCGCATTGATAATCGCACTCGCTATAGCAGAGAGTATCAAAAAATACTCGATTTTAAAACTAATCCATTTGCACGAAACGCAACACGAGATGAGAATCTGGAGTCGATGTGGAGGAAACATGAGACTGAAAGATGATGCCGCTACTCTAATAGAGATTGAAAATTGTTGGACCTACACCACCCTAATATGGTATGTATTGTATAAACATATTTTGTATTTAGTTTTAATCTATTTAAAAATTTCTTTTGTATACTGTATAATGATTTTTGTTATTGGTTTGTTTTATGTGGTATTATACACAGAAAAATTATTTATTGCAAAAGTAAACATATAGAGCATGAAAAGATAAGCAAAACAACATCAAAATACTCCCAACTATATATACATAGTCCAATATATTAAATTAATAAAACTCTGTATATAAAAACGTTAAAAAATGTATGTGTGTATATATATATCCTTATTTGTGTTATCAGATTCGACCAATCGATAAAACCAAATTTACATTCGAACTATTTATTCAAATTAAACAAGGATTCGACTCGAATAAAGCAAAATTCAAATTTGAATCAAATTTCGGTTTACTCGAATCAAATTCAAATATTTAACAACCCTATTAGGATCTCTGATAACACCTAAGTAGACTTTAGAGATTCGAAATTTTCTTATGCTTAATTAGAGGTGGGCAAAAATACCGGTTCGGGGAAGATAACTGGCCAAAATAACCGGTCCGGTTTAAGAAAACAAAAACGGTTCGGCAAAAATAACCAGCCTGTTTCGAACCGCCAGTTTGTATATCGGTTTGATAGCCCGACACTCAAAACCGGCTTTAAAACCAGTTCAAATATAAATAAAATAAAAATAACGGTTAAACCAACTATGGTTAAGATGCGTATGTCTTTGAACTTATCAAAACCTAGCCATGACCCATGAGCTCATGAACAACATATGGTACTTCAGTCAGAAGCCCACTATGAAAACTTGGGCTCAGCTGCCCGAACTTGAAATCCAATTATTTCAAGAAACCAAAATTAGGCCCCGTGTCTTTTAATGATCCATTAACTATCCGTAGCAACATGAGTCCTAATAAGGTTCTTTGGGCCACAAAAACAAAGTTATGATCATAACTTATCTTTTCTATTTACCAAAGAGAAAATTGCAAAATGGTTTGATCATATCGCAAGTTTGATTCCCAGATTTTAAAAATTATAAATTTAGTCCAAACATTTGAAATTTTATTGCAAATTTAGTTTCCACCGTTAGTGTCCGTTAGTTTTTAACGATCTGGGGACTAAACATGCAATATGGTCAAACCATAGGGACCAATTGTGCAATTTTCTCAAAAAATTAAAAAAAAACTAAAAGATCATATAAAATTTAAAAAATTAAAATTTAAAAGTTCATATATCATGTTTAAATTGAAGAATACAAAAACCTTGTGAAAGTATAAATCCAAAAAAACAAATTATTTATCGAACCGCTTTTTTATTTTTTTTTATTTTTCAAATTTTTTTAATTTTTGAGAAAATTGCACAATTAGTCCCTATGGTTTGATCATATTGCATATTTGGTCCCCAGATCGTTAAAAACTAACGGACACTAACGGTGGGGACTAAATTTGCAACAAACTTCCAAATGTTTGGACTAAATTTGCAATTTTTAAAATCTGGGGACCAAACTTGCAATATGATCAAACCACGGGGATTATTTTTGCAATTTTCTCTTTACCAAATTTGTAATTTGCAAATGATTACGAAAATTAGAATATTTGTATCTTGCTCTCAATGTACATATAGCAATTTGTTGTGTTTACAACTGTGATATTCGATTAAATATATCATAAAAAACGTAGTAAAGTTTCGTTGCGGGATGAACCAACGCTTATGCTCATACAGAGTGAGAGTCCAAGGATACCTAAGAGTGTGTAATTTTAGCCTAGTTCCTAATTTACAAATATATCTTATGTACTTGTAAACTCCGACAGGATATGAGCCGCGTATATCATGTCTTTTTAGTGCTTTTGTATACGACATATTTTGTCACCTATATGCGATTGTTAGTGATTATGTGTTGTTTGTGCTTGATTTACCCATAACATGTAGAGCTTATTAAATCGTAATATAGCACATAAACAACCCCTAAAATTTATAGCAACCCAGAACAACATAACAAAGATGAAATTTTACTGGTCGTGACTTTAGTAAACGACATCAAATCTTATTTTCCAATCCAAACAAGAGATATTATTGGACAATAATCAACTCTTTGAGTACAAAGACTGTTATTTGTTGTGATATAGAGTGTTAACCTCCAATGCTACCTGCAACATATGCATTGTCCAAACTTATTAGTTCCACAACAACCCTTCCGACAACGACTGGAACCTGGTGCTGGACCACTTGGTCTTCCCGGTCTTGATGATCCACTGCTTCCACCTCCGCCACATCCGGCTATTTCCCCTTGTTTTGGTGAATTGCAATCAGTAGCTGCACATACAATATTTATATCATAAGAGCCTAAGAGAAAAGAAATTAATGTGACATGACATGTGATAAAATAAGCTTTCACTGAAGTGACTAATGTTAACCAAATGTGCCATTTTGGTCATATATCAAATGTTTTGAGACCAAAGTCACGTGATCTAGCAGTACCAAAGTCTGCAGTAAATGTGTCACTTCTCATGTAGTTGAATGTTCAAGTCTATGATGAACAAAAAGTGTGAATTGAGAAGTAGGATTATAGGGTGTGTGAGTTAGCTGTTGTAAGAAAATAAAATAGTTGAGAAAAACAAACCTAGTTGGCGGCTATGAATATACGGGCTTCGAGCTTCAGCGACTAATTTGGTTTGAAAAGACGAGCTGATTATGATGAGAACAATGAGAGCCAAGGTAAGTTGTCCTCCTTTTAAGATTGAGGCCATATCTTTTGCAATTAATGGATGAATGATAGTATGTAGTTCTACTTATTGAAGTTTCTATTTATAGCCAAAATGCACCATTTGTGACGAGGTTGTTTGTTCAAAATTGACCACATTATTGTCTTCTCTAAAAGAAAAAGAGAGGAAAAGATGATGGGAGTAGTTAGCCAGCCTATTAAACATCTATGTTCTCACTAATTTTTTGGACTTTTAATGTGCATTTTTGTCTTCACCTACAAGTTGTATGATCCATGATATAATATATGTTTGGATTAATCTTGTTAATAACTCGAAAGTGAATGGTTAGTTTCATGATCACGTTTGAAGTATTATGGGTCTCTGGTTTTTGTTAAGGTTAGTCGAATAATAATTGTTATGGGTCAAGATAATTATAGGTTTAGTTTTGGGTTATCTTTATTAAGTATTAGAGTCTATTTGGGTTTGGTTTGTTGGTTATTTAAAAGAGTCGATTCAATGAGATCAAAAGTTGCTTAAGTTATTTTTATTTTTTTATTTTTTTTTTGCTTTATTTTTCTTGTGATCACAACTTTTGGCTTGGTGCACGTGAACAAGAATTGGTATTAAAGCTTAGGCTCATCCAATCTTAGTTGAAGAGAAATAGAGGTGGAACTGAGCGGGTAGTGAACAAGAAAATAACTATAGTTATTTTTCTAGATCAGTTAGCAACAACATAAAAAGCCCTAAGTTCATATCTAGATAACTTCTTAGCCTATAACGAAAATAACATGTGGCTTTTTTTTCTTTTTGGTAGATAACAAATCAACATGTTAGTGCAATAGAAAAGATATGGATTAGCAAGTGCTGAAGACGATTGTTTAGTAGTCAGGAAGACAGTATAACAAGGGCTCGTCGTGTCGTTAGTCAATAGCAACGAGTGCATATCGATCAAGGAGGTTTCAGGTATAATCCAGTCAACGTTAGACGTTTTCTATTGTTTACAAGAAAAAAATGGGTGATCAACAAGTGTGGTCTTTACCAGTTAAGGATGTGGGTTTCATGAATTATACATGTTCATTAATTTTTAACTATTACAAACTACACGATATGGACGATGCGCATCCACAAAGAGTTTCAATGTTCATGACGTATGGGGTACCACTGAATCGAGAATGGTGGTGGACGCCAAGGAAAACAATGTGGCGATCACTCTCTTGTTTTGATCAATATCAGAAGAATAATTTTGCGAGACATAAAAAAAATTTGCAGAGATGTGGGATTTGATAAAGACCTCCCATCTAGATACATACAAGTATTTAAATCCACACCTTGTTTTTATAAAGTTAAGCATTAATAATCACTAAGCTACTAGGTCATTAACATACCTTGTTTCTACTAAGCAACCGAAGATATATAAAGTTTTTTTTAGTAGCTAATAAAGCCTTTGATGTAAAACAAATTTAAATAATAATTATTGTGATTTTTCTAACAATTATAAAGCGTGCACCTGAAAAATATTTTTTTAAGGAAAAAGACCTAAAATTAACATATGTAATGAGGAACTGGCAACAAAAATATGACAAAATGAAACTTGTATGATCCATTACAATATATTGCCACTGAATATGACCGATTGAACTTTTATAAATCCATATATCCTAATTTTTCTATTTATCCAATTTTAACTGCTTCGTTTTGTTATTTTTATATTTTTTTGGGTTTTTTATTTTTTTATTTTCTATTGTTAATGAGGTTTTTCAAATTCTTAAATTTTTTTTAATCTTTTTTGGCATTTTTACTAACAATATCAAACTAAAAAGCAAACTCTGAACTTCTAATCCATTACAGTACCAAAAAATATGACAAAATATAATGAACAAAACTCTTAGTATTTTGGTTTCTATATTTTGGAGATTGTTTGTTGTCAGGTTGGAATTGAAGCACTCGCCGTGAGGGCGCGACGGCACTTTGCGCGCCACGGCAACATCGTTTACAGGGCCCCTCACGCCATGAATTTTGGTGTGGCATGGCATAGACACGCCGTGTCTTCATCTTGTCAGTTTTAAAAAAATAGCCGTTACCCCCCCCCCCCCCCCCCCCCCCCCCCCCCCCCCTCTCTAAGGGTATTTTTAATTTTTTAAAATAAATCAAACACTATAATACCAACCAATTAATATAAAATTTATACAACAATTTTAAACATCTCTTCTACTTATTTCTAACTATACAAAAATGTCTCGTAAAAAGTAAATGATTTTGATGATTGTTACTTAAAAAGTTAGTGATAACAACTTAAAAAAAGTAGACTAAAATGAATGAAAACAATACAAAAGCTAAAAAAGAAAATTATTAAAACACAAAAGGATTTAAAAAAATTGGGAAATTACTAAACTCATTATTAAAACATAATTAAAAAAAACAAAAAACGTAAAGGAACAAAAAGAACCGATTAAAATTGGGTAAATATGAAAATTTAAAAAATTATAACGTTCTAGGAAAACAAATCTATACATTTTTTCTGATAACATAAACCAAAATGTGTAAACTTAGAAAATTTTTCATTAAAAGAATGGATAAATACAATTTTAACTTTAAGACGGGCTGGCAATTGCCAACCTGTTTATGACATGATTAAACATGTTTAACAAAAAAATATTTTTTAGTTTTTTATATTTTTCAAAATAATTAAAATCAAGAGGCTAGACTTCATTATTTCACATTCTTGGTTGATAAAAACATATAAAAAAATTTATAGACATAATATAGGCAGTTAAACAAGTCTTTTACATGTTTTATACATGAGCTACGCGCGTCATCTCTAACCTGTTAAACACGATAAGATCTGTTTTACCAGCCCTACTTTAAGTTGAGCAAATATACCGTTAAAAAGACTAAAGACAAAATACATGCAATTTTTGTTTTAGTATATTGCAATCAAAGGCACCTGATTTGTAATGATCCCTTAGATCGAAAATTCGCAAATGTTGGTGGATATCACTAGCAACTTCGTTAGTTTCTTAATTTCATTGTACATATAGCAATTTGTTAGCGATGTTTGACTGAAAATATCGTAGAACAACCTGTTGAAAGAATATGTAAAACCTAATATGAGAACGGTAAGATTCACTCGCTAGTGTTGTCATTATCGAGTCGATCTTAGCAACTGGCGGAGACACGTATGTCATACTTTTTGTACAGTTTTTGTATACAATTGTGAGTGATAATGTATTGCTTGTATGAAATTTACTCATGACAAATAGAATTTTGTTAACAACCCAGAACAACATAACAAAGATGAAACTCTTGTCTACTTGGTAAATGAGATCAAATCACAACGTAAACAATAGGTTATTATTGAACAATAAAAAAAGTACAAAGTGGTTATTCAATGAGATATAGTGTATTAGCGTCCAATGCTACTAGCAACATATGCACTCTCCAAACTTATTATTTCCGCAACAACCCTTCTTGCATCGGCTGGAGCCTGGTGCAGGACCACTCGGTGGATTAGGTTCGGATGATCCACCGCCTCCACACCCACCCTCTTCTCCTTGTACCGGTGAATAATCGCAATCATTAGCTACACATATAATAGTTGTAACTTATTATTTTTCTTAGAAAATTAACAAGAAATGCACAATTTGTAGCTAACTACAACATATCATTTTAAAAAATATTTTGGCATATAGAAGGTGATAATTTTTTAAAACAGTTGAGAAAAACAAACCTAGTTCGCGAGCATGGATGTATGGGTTTCGAGCCTCAACAACCGATAAGGTTTGAAAAGTCGAGCTGAGTACGATGACAAGAATGATGAGAGCGAAGGCGAGTTTCCCTTTTAAGATCGAGGCCATTTCTAGCAATTAACGAAATAACGATAGTGTGCTTCTCTGTTTATTAAAGCTTCTATTTATAGGCTTTGTCACACGTTATTTCACATGACTGTATTCTTTGTTTAGTATTAATGGAAATGGGGAGGAAAAGATGATGCATATAAGTAGCCATCAGTGGAAACATCTATGCTCTCACTCATTTTCTGGCTTAATTTTCAACTTAATTGCACTTTGTCTTCACTTACAAGTTGTTTGGTCACATGATGAAAATATATTACAAGGTTTACCAGACTTCACCGAAACATCCATCGTTTTGAAATCTGAGGACGATAATTTCTTTATGTAAGAATTAAGATTCTTAATTGTTGTACGTTGTTGAACTAACACTATTCGGATGTATCGTATATTGTGCGTGAACTATCAAGAACTTGTATATTAGTTGGATTTAATAGATTCTTGTGCAAGGAGATCACCACTTTGCTAAAATTTAATAGATTTATTCATATGATTTGTTTGGTTAATATGAAAAAAATTATTACCTTCCATTTTATATTCATAAATCCTTAACCGTAGCTAGCTAAATGAGTATTGTTCTCAGCATTATTCGTATTATATTAAGCTAGAGTTGGATTAAGTGAATTTTCTCATATAAAAACTTGACCAACAATCGGTTTATATATATGGGACTTTTACATATTTGTCCTAATAGATGTATAAAGAAATAAAAAGATTACACGTGACACTATTTAAAAACAGAGAGTATATATATTTTGGTAAAAGAAAATACCATACTCTCCTAAGCCTTTCGCGTTGGGTTTGAGGCCACATCTTTTTCGACGAACAATCCATCCACTTTTCCCAACAAATGTTCATGTCCACATCAAGACTATATGTCGTGCGACGGTCCACTTTCTCCTTTACACCACCGGCCATCCACCATACGCTTGCGGCTTGTGTCACCACCGTCACCTTCCCTCTCCATTTCCTGTCGTACGGTACCTAACCACCTCATCCATCCCTCTCGCTCAAATCCACATTTCCGATTATCAATGTTATTTTATTGTTTATGTTGTAATAAAAATTTTATTGTAATGTGCTAGATGTTTAATCATGCACATCCAATGTTTAAACATGTTTTTTCTTAAGTCTCACAAATAACCTAAAAAAAACTAATGTGGTATCTTGACAAAGAAAAGTTTAGATGGCGTTTATATTTTAGAGGCGAGTATATGTTTTAGAGGCGGTTATCTGGTTATTGCGGCTCTTAGTTTCTATTGTTGGATAAATCTAGTTTGTAGCTAATAATTTTACCACATAATTAGTTTCATAATTACTAAACACTATACTCTATAGATATATTATTACACTAGTTTAGAAAGTCGTGTGTTACCATGAGTTGAATGATAATATTATATTAGTTGTTATTAATTAATATTTAAAAATATAAAAAAAATCTGAGATAATATATTATTAAAATTGTATATAATTAACTGCCTTAAGTAATACCAATAATAACAACATTTTCTTAAACTTTCATCTTTAAAATATTTTGTTGTAAAAAATTTGTTTTTCAAACATGCTATTTTTTTTAGAAAAAAGTTACTTTTAGACAACGCCATTTTTTAAAAACTTTTTTATATTAGAAAACTTCATATGTTTTTTTAATAAAAAACATAGATTTCATTTATTAAAATTTTATTTATTAATTTGGAAAGGATACACAACATAATTAACATTTAATATTGCCAATTAAGGGTTGACTTTCTATGATAATTACATGTATCAAAATGATTGTAAGAGGATGACATGTGTTAAAATTAGGGTTGCAAACGAGCCGAGCCGCTCATGAGCTACTCAAGATCGGATCTATAAAAAGCTCGAAACGAGCCGAGCTTTATCGAGCCCGAGCCAAGCTCGAGCTTGAAAAAAAGCTCATTTAATTATCGAGCCTGAGCTCGGCTTCACGTATCGAGCTCGAGCCGACTCACGAGCTTAAGCGAGCTTTTAATTTATATATTTTTATTTAATTTATTAAATTATATCTTTTATATATAAAGTTATGATAAAAAAACATTTAAATAATATGATCGAATAATGTTATATATAAATTATATAAATATAAATATATATCAAAGTTAAATATAAAAGTATTAAAAATAATATTTAAATAAATAAACGAGTCGAGCCCGAGCCGAGCCCGAGCTTGAAAAAGTATTTGTCGAGCCGAACTCGAGTTTTATAAATAAAGCTCGAAACGAGCCGAGGTCGAGCTCTCCTAAGTCATCACGAGCCGAGCTCGAGCCCATACGAGCTCGGGCTCGGCTCGGCTCGTTTGCACCCCTAGTTAAAATGGTTTGTGAGAGAATGACATGTGCCAAAAACTATTTTGCTTATTAATTAGTATAGATTAGCATAGATATAGGTATAGATATTATTACCATTTTTCACTTTATATCCTAAATTTTCACATTTACCCATATTTAACTGAATATTTTTGTTCTTCTTACATATTTTTTTGGTTTTTCTATTTTTTATTATGTTTCGCTAATGAGTTTTTAAGTAAATGGAGACATTAAGTCAGTTTTTAAGTAAATGAAGAGATTAAGTCATTACAGGAGGAAAAACACAATTTAGATGGTGAAAGTGTGTCTATATATGCAAACTTTAACGTATAAGTGGGTGTTTGGGAGTGCTTTTTTTCCTTACTTATTAACTTATTAACTTTTAAAAAGTTAAAAAGTTATTTTGTAGTGTTTGGCAATGTAATGGTTGTGAGTGAAATAAGTTAATAAGTCACTCCATACTAACTTATTAACTTATTAGAAAAGTCAATAAGTCAATAAGTTATTTTGATAAGGAAACCCAAACACGCCCTAAGTCCTAATTTCCTCGAGAATTTCAATGGTTTCACGTATGATTTATAAGACTTCAAGTTTATGCAATCATATAGGCACCTTGTCTTTTAATAATCCCTTAGAAAATCTGCAAATGCTTATGGATACCAGTAGCAATTTCGTTAATTAGTGTCTTAATTTCATTGTACCTATAGCAATTTGTTAATTAGTCGTCATTTTTGTGCTTGATTTACTCATGAGTCATGACAAATGGAATTTTGTTAACCATCCAAAACAACATAACAGAGATGAAAGTCTAGTCTACTTGGTAAATGACATCAAAACTTATATTTCAATTTAAACAAGAGATTATTATTGAACAATAAAGAAAGTACAAAGAGTGGTTATTTGATGATATAAAGCCTTAGCTTCCAATGCTACGGGCAACATATGCAATCTTCCCACTTTCCACCTCCACAGCATCCGTTCCTGCATCGGCTGGAGCCTGGTGCAGGACCGCTCGGTGGATTAGGTGTAGATGATCCTCCACCTCCGCCTCCACACCCTTCTTCCTCAGATTGTCTATGTCCGTAGTCATCGCAATCGTTAGCTGCACATACAATAGTTGTAACATATTTTTTATCAGAAAAATTAACTAGAAGTTAACATGCATATATGTAGCTAGCTAAAACATATCATATCAAAAAATATATTTGGTATATAGGAGTATCCCCACTTATGGATTATCATTACCACACTTTAAAAGATGATAATTTTTGGGAAATAGATGAGAAAAACAAACCTAGTTCGCGGGCATGGATGTATGGGTTTCGAGCCTCAGCCATCGATATGGTTTGAAAAGCCGAGCTGAGTACGATGACAAGAATGATGAGAGCGAAGGCGAGTTTCCCTTTTAAGATCGAGGTCATTTTTAGCAATTAACGAGATAATGATAGTGTGCTTCTCAGTTTTACTAAAGCTTCTATTTATAGGCTTTATCGCATGTAATTCTACATTGAGTGTATTCTTTGTTTAGTCTCAATGGAAATGAGGAGGAAAAGATGATGCAAATAGTTAGCCATCAGTGGAAACATCCATGCTCTCACTCATTTCTGGCTTAATTTTCAACTTGCACTTTGTCTTCACTTACAAGTTGTTTGGTCACATGATATTATAATGCAAAAGAAAACATATTAAAAGTTTTACCAGCCTTCACCGGAAACATCTATCGTTTTGAAATCAGAACACAATAATTTCTTTATGTAAGATTCTTAATTGTTGTTCATTGTTGAACAAGACTGTTTGGATACATTAATTGTGCATGAACCATCAAGAACTTGTATAGGTAATGAATTGTCGTGCAAGGAAATCGATCACCACTTTGCTTAAGATTAATTGATTTATTCTTCCAAGGGGAAGTTTAAACAAGTGAAAAGTTGTTTGGAGTAGAAGAACTATCTAATATAGTTTAGAAATTAAAGTGGTAATTTCTTACTTGATTCATAAGCCTATGAAGTTAGGACCTAAGTTGACTAGTCGGTTAAGTTTGGTTTAATTTCACTAATTATTCAAGTTAGATTATTTAATTAGAATATGTATCCACTAATGAGTCTTAGGTTAATTGGGTTGCTTGGTAATCAAGTTGGGTTTTGCCTACACTATACTAGAAAACTTTCTAATTTCTTATAAAAAAAATTTCGTCGAAAAAATGTCAGTGAACTAAATTACCGACAAAAATTTTGTCAGGAAAAATCCAGTTGGAAAAAGTTAGGGACAACTATCCAACAACCGTTCGTCCAACCTATAACGACAACTTTCCGACTAGTTTTTTTACTTAGTAATCAAGTTTCTGAATTATTTTTCTTAGTTATAATAAAAGAACTTGAGAGTTATCCTATATGTGTTCTTATAATACGGATTCGAGACTTGAGGGTGGGCGTGGCTACCACCTCAACAGCTCACATCATGGAAACACCCCCCCCCCCCTCCTCCAACTAGGGCATGGGATTAGATGTAAGGGTTTTTTTTACTCGGCTCATGAGCGTGGTGCGAGAAAGAATCGTTAGGTTCATGAATCGATCCAAAAAATAGCCGTTGGCTCATTTAATTATAGAAATTACAAATACGACTAAAAATTTATACAATTTCACACAACTCTAAATATGTTTCTACACAACAATCCTTCTACAAATTTATAAAAAATCTTAATCCACACCCTACAAGCATGAACGCTTTCAGCCAAAAACCATCCAACCCAACCAAACATTTCTATCCTACCCAATGTTATTGCCCCAAATACTTTTTTTATATACTTAATCATGTTAATATCATCCCGCAAAATACTGCGTCCTTAGGCTTAATTTCTAGTATTATCACAAAAAGTGAATAATGCAAGTGATATTAAATTTAGGATTCAAGTGGAGACTCTCAAACAAACTACATGTTATGTAGGAGCTAGTGAAGGACCACCCACCAGTCTAGACGACCATGAAAGTAAACATGTAACAAACCTCACAATCCGACAACACACATTTGGCAATCTTACATAATACGAGAAAATGAAAATGGGCCACATAAGGAACTTTAGTAGCAATTTAATTCGTTAGTTTCTTAATTCATTGTAAATATATCAATTTGTTAAGTGTGATTCTAGCTTGATTGAAAATATTGTATAAAAACCGACTGAACAACAACACTAGAGAGTATGTAAACCTAACATGAAATTCGTTAGATTGAGTCAACAGAGTTGTCATTGATGGATCGATCGTTACGACCAGCTGAGCCACATATGTTATGTGTCTTCGTATTAGATTCTATATTTCGTAGATGTACGGATTGAGTGATTATGTGTTGCTTGTGTATAATTCACTTATGGCGAATGGAATCTTATTAACAACACAAAATAACATATTTATTGGTTGTCTACACATCAAATGATCTTATTTGCAATTTTAAACGGAAGGTTTTTTATTTGACAATATTAAAGAAAGCACAAAGAGTGGTTATTTGATACGATATCGCGTATTAGCCTCTAATGTTAATTGCAACATATGCACTCTCCAAACATAGTCATTCCACAACAATTGTTCCTGCACCTGCTAGAACCTCGTGTCGAACCACTTGGTGGTCGTGATGGTCCACCACTTTCATCTCCGCCTCCACACCCCGGTATATCTCTTTGTACCGGTGAATCGCAATTGGTAGCTGCACATATGAAAATCAAAAAATAAAACACAAGAGATTTGGTTATACAACTTTTCATATATTGAAGTGATAAAAGTTAACTAAAAGTGGTATTTGGTTATAATATCAAAAGTTTTGAGAATAGCTAACCCAGTTGGCGCGCGAGGATGTATGGGATTCGCGCTTCGGCTACATATATGGTTCGGTAAGACGAGCTCATTACGATGAGAATAATGAGAGCCAAGGCAAGTCCTCCTCCTTTTAAGATTGAGACCATTTTTTACAATTAATAATTTGCTTGAAGAATGGTGTGCATCAATGCTTATTGAAGGTAGTATTTATAGCCTTAAAATATGGTAATTCATCAAGGTGTTGTTAGACTACCATATTTTTGTCTAGTCTAAGGGAAATAGGGAGGAAATGACTCCCTCATTTCCTAGCTTTTCAAGATGCACTTTGTCTTTAAATACAATCTGTTTAATCTTATGATTGTTGTAATGTATAAATGCTCACAATGTACATGAATGAACCCGCAATATAGGGCGCAAACCGACCCCGTAAGTTTTATTATATCATCTATTATGTATATTAAGGTTTTTTAATAGACCTTCGAGTTTGTTTTTTTTGAATGATGACTCTTGAGATTTTTGAGCTTAGAAAAAATCTATTTGCGCATGCTGCATTTAAAAAATAAGATGAGCGTGAAGAAAAAGAGTTAGTATTAGATTTGATTAAGTGCTTATTTTTATTCGTTAAAGACATGTAATGAATATCATCGTTTCGTTTTCTTGGTCATGATCATCTCACAACCCTCATAATCTAATTGTAGTTCTTAGTTTTATTGGCTTTAATGCAAATTATTTATGTGAACCGACTCGACCCAAACCAACATTTAGGACGTCAAGTTAAAACAAATCAGAGCGTTGAAAAAACTAACCACGTAGAGAAAAATCCGACTAGTCCGCCACTTTGTAGTATTACATATGCATGCATGTATGTATTATTCATGTTTTTGAATTGTGAACAATTTTGTTGTAATGATGATAAACAAAGTTACAACATGATTTAGTAACTTTTGAGCATGCACCAACCATCTAATAAAATTTACAATAAAAAATTACTATAATTTTTTTTTAAAACCATTACTAACAAGGAGTATTAGCATAGAACAAAATTGTTTGTTGAGATAGGATTTGGCAATAGGAAGCGCTAGGTTGCGGTAACAACAAACATCACTGCAAACAAAATAAAGTTAACATAATCATAACACAAATGTTACATTCTAAAGAGTTGCATATTTTACCTAAAATAAGCTTTTATCAAATGGTGTATTAGTTAAAGTTGCATTAACTTTACAACAAAATTTTTTTAGATATTACAACTTTTTTTTAACAAATTCGACTCTATAAATATTTACTTATATGTTTATTTTACATTAATCCAGTAAGAATATTACTTAATTTATCTTTCGGTTAGAGCAGACACTTTTATATAATAATTAAACTTAAGAATATTACTGTAAATACTATTTTTTAATTCTACAATAAACAGGTTTCCTCTACATATATCATGCATATGAAAACTAGTAATTTATTTCAATAAATGTATGATTTATTTAATTTATTCAGATTCAACATAACACACAAATAACACGTAGTCATTCATTTATTATAAACACATGCAACGTAACAACAATATCTTCAACTCATACTCCAAATATTATCATTGCCTTCAACACCATCACAAACTCCGGCGAGAAACTCCGAACAATTCAGCCACCACCCGCCACTCCGACTGCCATTCCCACACCCTCACACTCCCATCCGCCATCACCTTCATATACTGCGCCGACGCCGCTAGCGGCACCGAAATCGCCCCATCGGGGCCACTCGGCTCAGCCGAATGAATGAACAAAGCCAAACTCCCGTTCAAGAACCTAACATAACTCCTCTCTTCACTTCCATCACTCCCATCGATCACATACTCGTAATAAACCCGACGTGGGTTCGATTCAAGGTAACCGAACAAACCTCTGTTGGTGACTTCAACAGCATACAAACCTTCACTCCAGTTTGTTGAAGAAACACTAGCAATCAGCTTCTGTTGTTCAAACAGCCTCTGCCCAGGTACTAAACTGTCTGTCGGGTGATCGAACGACTGCCAAACGATCGCGTTATCAGCGTCGAATAACACTAAGTTTCCGGCATCTGTTATCTGCATACCAACAACATTTTTATTACCAGTGTTGGTGGACCAAACTTGAGTACCATCTGCATCCTGGAGGACTAAGTCTCCATCACCATTGAGGTTAAGTTTGGCCCCGAGTTTGACCGGGTGGTTGCGGTTGGCTGACCAGACAACCTGAGGGAACCCAATAGCGGGTTGGACAATGCCCGACCCGCTATTGGTCTGGACTATGAACACTGCGAATAGGTAAGATTCGCAGGCTCCATTGCAGTAAAACCCGCAGGCGAATCTTGGCCCGAACGATCCTCTTAGGAGGATCGCTCGGACTGTTGATCCGTCTGTGAAGGATACTGAGTGGGGTGCGGTCTCGTTGTTGGTCCATGTGGTTGAAAGATTCGCGGTCGGGTAATCGAAGGGTTGTGCATCGATTGAGTAGTGAGATATGATGATGAAGAAAGTAAAGAGAAGAGTAGAAACTAATGGTGTGTTCATGTTTGATGATTGAATAGATAGATTGAAGTGAAGATGAATATATGCATGTGTATTGATGAATTTATAGGATTGCAATTATGTATACAAGTCGTTTTTTTATTGTTTTTTAAAGTTGGCTGATGTTGAATGGATATATAAAACCGTGTCCGGAGCTCATGTTAAATGATAGATGCTTCCGTTTGAAAGTGATACAAATATTATTTTTATACGTTCAGTGTCCCGAATAATACGTTATGTTTTCTAGTTCGTTTCATATTTGTTCGTAGAAAATGACAAGATAAAATGTATTTTAAAGGCTCAAGGGAAGTCTTGATAGTAAAATGAAATATAAAAAAATACCAAGTGTGGTAAATATTAATAATAGAGTAAGTTTAAATTAGAAAAATGTGTGTTAAGGGTGGTCAACAATCTATTTTGGCTTTTTTATGTTGATAAAAATATTTTAATTAGATTGTCTTAAATGTCTGTGGCTTTACGAGGGGGTTCCCAGCTCCACGTCAGCGGCCTCATCATCTATCTCCTAAATCTTCGAAATGAGAATTAATTAGTTTAATACTCTACAATAATAATATGAGGTCACCAGTAACGAAATAATTAATTTAAAAGACTTAATACCGACTATGACGAAATAATACTTATATTGAAGTTGTTCAATGTTTTCGGCCACCGTATATTTCTTGGATAAAATTTTGCAAGCTGTAATCTATCTGGTTGTATATTGTATTATTTTAAAAGACCAAAGACATTCTTTTATTACAAGTCAACATAAAAATACGTTGTTGATTTTGAACAACTCTTTAAGTGTTTGAACAGTCCTCTATAACAAAACGCAATATGTTATTGTGACGCACCTTAATAATCATATAACCACTTTGAAGGGTTTGTTTATATACAAACTTAATTTAGAGGTAAGAGATGTTAAGCGATTTGAACAAACAACTCTCAAAAATCATATCACTATAAACAATAAGTTTTTAGTATGACCTATTCATCGGAGATACCAAGTAAAGGTGGGTTCCATCAATGTCCGTCGGAAAATATAACTTGAGTAATTATGTTACCAACTTACCAACACGTTATCAACGGATCTTTAGTTCTTCTGACTGTTGGATAAGATCGTCTGTTGGCATGCATACCGTTAAGGTTAATCATCCTTAAATGCTATTTTAAATGTTTATGCTTTCATGCTGGTTGTTAAAGACTAAAGAGAGTTCACTGAGGTATAATACTCGGTTTCAAAATTTTCAATACGGTTAACGAATAACCCGAGTTGGTCATTGGTGTATATAAAACTATAGCCCATATATTAGTAAGCCCAACCCAATAGTCATATGTTAGTCAAATTATTTAGCCCATATCGAGAGAACAACGGCCCATGTAATCTTTTATCCATATTTTTTAGTTTAGCCGTTATACCCCCTTGTAATCTCTAATCTGTGTGTTTTGGCCGCTTTCTGTCTTTTCTTCTTTCTTTTTCTTTTTTGGTTTGGTTTTCTACATACGGAATTCATTTTGATTTTTGGTTTCCACCTAAAACTTTTTCAAACCGATTAAATCGAGGAACCAAAAACCGAATACATGAATACCCCTTATGGTTTAATGGTTAATTAAAAAAACAAATATATGTTTTTGTTATTTTGTTATAAACAAAAGTTTTTACCTAATTTTTCTATATTAGATTCCCTTTTTACAATGCACATGTAAAAAAACACAAAACTAGTTCCCTTGCATTCCAAAACTAGTTAAAACTTTTTTAATCCTTAGCCAAACTGGTTAAAGTAAGATACTCATGACATATAAATAAGAAGAGGTCATGAGTTCAAGTCTTACTTTAAACAAAATACACAGAGTTAAACCAGAGGGTTTTCTCAGCAATGAGTTTCTTCCTGAGGGGTTGGAGTGTGGTCCCGATTGGAAAACGAATATGTGGGTCCGATTAAAATAACATCTATCATCCGAAACAGGGTCGTACATTTACCGTTAAAAAAAACTTTTCTGAAAACAAAGTGATGTATAGCAAAGTAAGTGTATTTGCCGTAAAAATAAGAGAAAAAAAAATTAAATGCCACGTTGTTAATAACAATATTGGACGTGGTAATATTTGATTTGATGTTCATTGTTTCTCCTCCAAGAAGCTCAAAAATGCTATCTTCAATTCAAAACCCTCGCATCTTCCTCCACCACTGCCGGAGATCTAAACCCCTCCACCACCACCACCACCGCCACGCCACCGCCACTACCACCGCATCTCCGCCGCACTCCCCACCTCTCAAATCCAAACAATCCAAAAATCCATCCTTTCCCGCGAAAAAACCACCCGCCAATTCGCCCAAGAGTTCCTCAACCGCATACAGCTCACCGAACCCCATCTCAAGAGCTTCCTTCACGTCTCAGAAACCGTTCTTAACGAAGCCGATGAAATCGACCGGAGGATTGACCGAAACGACGACGTCGGACCACTCGCCGGAGTGTTGGTTGCTGTTAAAGACAACATTTGCACCGCCGATATGCCCTCTACTGCTGGATCCAAACTGTTGGAGAATTATCGACCGCCGTACGATGCCACTGCTGTTAAGAGGTTGAAGGAATGTGGCGCCATTGTAATTGGGAAAACTAATTTGGATGAATTTGGAATGGGGAGTACCACTGAAGGATCTGCTTATCAGGTTAGGGTTTTAGTATTTCCAATTTCCCCCAATTTCATAGTTGTAAATTGCAGGCTCAATGTGTATTATGATAAAGTTTCAATAAACTGAATTAAACATTTGAATACGTTTATACTAATGTCATAAGAAATAAGGATAATGTGGTAAGGAATAAGGATGAGAAAGACGCAAGACGGAGCCATAGTAAAGTTGTAATGACCGTCTAGTTGTTGGGTTTTGTTATTTTGGTTTATAAGCTTTTTTTTAACAATGTAGAGACGCTTATGGTAAATTGTATTGACCTAAAGATTTTAGTATGTTTGTTACTTATTAGGTTACTGCAAATCCATGGAACCTTGAATGTGTACCTGGGGGGTCATCAGGCGGCTCAGCAGCGGCTGTTTCTGCTAGGCAGTGTGTGGTGTCATTAGGAAGTGATACCGGTGGAAGTGTCCGGCAGCCAGCGTCGTTTTGTGGTGTTGTGGGGCTAAAGCCAACGTATGGGCGTGTGTCGCGATATGGGCTGGTGGCGTATGCGTCGTCACTGGATGTTATTGGTTGCTTTGGCTCGTCGGTTGCTGATGCTGGCATTGTACTTCAGTCAATTTGTGGGCATGATAAACTTGATGCCACTAGTAGCAAAAGGGTATGATTCTTCAACCCTTGATCTTGCTAATTACAGGTTCTTGATATCTTTTGTATGATGTATAATTGTTGGAAATCTTGTTTTTAGGAGGTTAATGACTTCACATCTCAGTTTGTGTCAAAAGATTATTTTGAATCACAACCTTTGAAAGGACTAAGGGTTGGTGTGATTTCTGAAACTCTTGGGGATGGAGTTGATCAAGAAGTTGTTTCATCGATTCGTGGTGCTATTTCTCATCTGGAAGAATTAGGATGTACTGTATCTGAGGTCCGAATTCGCCATTAATGGTTGATATAACAAATCTTTGAGGCTGACTAAATGAATAATGAGTAATTAAACATTTTTTTTGTTTTATATCAAATTGCAGGTTTCATTGCCGTCTTTCTCCCTAGGGTTACCAGCATACTATGTCCTTGCTTCTTCAGAATCTTCATCCAATTTATCGCGCTATGATGGTGTCAGGTGATGTGTACACTTAAAGTTCCCCCTTTTTAGGAACACGTCTAGCAAATTAGCATGAACAACAATGTTCTGTAGTAATGTTTATATTTTGTGCACTTAAGCCATTTTTGTTTTTTAATTTAAAAAGTCAATTTTTGATCTACAGGTATGGTAATCAAACAGTTTCTGATGAATTGAGTTCCCTTTACGGAGGCTCACGTGCTAATGGCTTTGGTCCAGAGGTTTAAAAAAACTTTCACATTGACAGCTTTACTTATAAGTTCATAATGATTTAACATAACTACTTTATTTCAGGTAAAAAGGAGGATTCTGATGGGGACATACGCCCTTTCAGCGGGTTATTATGATGCTTATTACAAGCGAGCTCAGCAGGTATTCTCTTTATTTTATTCTTGATAATGCTGATTAATATGTTGATCATGGTGGTTTGATGATTTAGGTGAGGACTGTAGTCCAGAAAAGCTTCAAGACAGCATTAGATTCACATGATATACTAATTTCACCAGCAGCTCCATCAGCAGCATATAAAATTGGTAATCACCACTTTACCCACTATGATCACCTTATTTACCATAGTTTCTTTGTCCTTTTGTTGATTAAAAGGTTATAATCTTGTAAGTCGTAACCAATGGTTTGTTTTTATTTACAGGTGAAAAGAAAAATGATCCACTGGCGATGTATGCTGGCGATATCATGACCGTAAGTCCTTATAAGCCTCTTTAAGTTTTAACTACCAAATAATTTTTACTTTATGAAATTTGAACATTTTATACTTTTATTTTCTTTCAAATGCAGGTGAATGTAAATTTGGCTGGATTGCCAGCATTAGTTTTGCCATGCGGCTTTGTTAAAGACGGCACTGCTAGTCTTCCTGTTGGCTTTCAAATGATCGGCGCTGCATTTGATGAGGTCGGACCTTCTTCTTGATACCATGTTTTCCATAATCATACGATCGGTATTATGAAACTAAGATTTTGAAACTGTATTGATTTAACATGAGTGATATATCATGACTGCAGGAAAAATTGCTTAGAGTGGGGCATATCTTCGAACAAACTCTTCAAGGTTACAGCTTTATCCCACCATTGATAGCAGATGAATTCAAATGCTAGCAACAATGGATGATAGAAATAATCATCATCATTGGATATTCGTTGGTGGATTACCAGATAGAATGATACTCGGAACACGCAACAGCTGTGAGTTTTTGGTAGTTGATTTGTATCACTAGATTTTGTTGAATAAGTTATGTATTCATTAGGAAATCGGTGTTATGGCATGGCAAACCTTTTGGTCCATAAATACGACGAGAATCATTTTAACACTTACACCATAAAGTTTAATTTATGGTGTTTAAACGAATAAAAGGGAAGATGCGTGTTACAAAATACAAAATATGTAATATACAAAATATGTAATGCGACTAGACAGCTAATTTAAACAAACATACTGAGCAAAAAGTCCTATAGCAAATAATGGGATTGTTGTTTATAGGGACGACGTACCATAGTAATACTGAGATATTGTCACTACGTAGTCTAATAGAAAGGTTCTTGTGGGTCACATTAACAAAACAAAAAAAATATAAAAAATAAAAAATAAGAGAAAGCAATGTGAAAACAATAACAGATACTTGTGAAATATCAATACTCAATTTCTAACACCAGTTCTCATATCACATACTCTTGACAACTGTGGAGTAGGTGATTTTATTGTCCTTTAAAAACCAGATACTATAATTCATATATCAACCATCACAGTGATTGATAAATGAACACCGATTCAACATGAACTTGATCATACATACTAGTACAAGCATTACGCACTAATCAAATAGATGAATTATAAAAGCATGTAAACCATTACACTCGGCCCCTTTTCAGCTTTCCTGAACGTCAACGCACGAAGCCAGATAAGCGCCGCTTTGTGGCATTGGAGACTGACACCTGTCCTAGCTTATCCACTACAGCTCCAGTAGATGACATACGTTCTTGGGCAGGAATGTAATGGCGCATCCATACACCGGTGTATACCTAATTATATCCCACGAAAAACATATATCAAAACTTACATGTTATATAAATGTGGCAAAATTAGCAGGTCAGGCATTTAGGCATTAGGTAACGGGTCAAAATGGGTAATGATGTAAAGGTTCTTCTTTAGTATAGGTTGGATTGATCTACAAACTTCTTTTTTGTCCCTTTTAACCCGTGTCATACTTAGTTAGTTAGCTAGCTTTTTTTTTTGACCTGTTTGAGAACATAACCCAAACATGTTATAGAAGTTAATGGGTCAAATTGACACCTCTAAATAAGAAACAAACCTGTGCAGGCCTCATGATCTTTGTGTCAGGATCATCAAGTGACTCTCGCCAATGTGACAAATAGCCCGCCATTCGCGGTATGGCAAACAGAACCGGAAAGAATTCAGTTGGGAAACCCATTGCCCTGTCTCAAGAAAGTTGCACATTAGTAGTTAATTTTAAAATTATCAAGAGCAGAATGGGATGAAAATTTTTAAAAGAAAATACCTATAAATCAGCCCAGAGTAGAAATCAACATTTGGGTACAGCTTCCGTTTAACAAAGTACTCATCTGCTAGTGCAGCTTGCTCCAAAGCAATAGCCACCTGTTGTCAGCATGTAAGCCGCATAATATTCTATATGATAAGAACTAGGAATTGTAATTTTTATGAACTTTGAAATACCTCAATAAGGGGATCTCTGCCTACAATCGAGAAAACCTCTTCTGCTAATTTTTTAATAACCTTAGCTCGGGGATCATAGTTTTTGTACACACGGTGCCCAAAACCTGACATTTTTCGTTTCCTGCAGACAAAAATCATAGATGTTCAGGAACCAACAATGGAAAACCATCATCATTAAATTCAGAAATATTAGACATTCATGTTTCAGCAGTTCATTAACTAAAGCAGATAATAAATACCCTGACCTGTTTTTCACACCTTCAATGAACTCTGGGATATTGTCAACAGTTCCAATTTCATTCAACATCTTTAAGACAGCCTATGACACCAACATAAAAAAATGAAAATTTAGTCCTATTCATTTTAGCCATTTAACATCTTTTTGCATGTTCAATTCATTACATAATCAAAGAAATGAATGTGTTGATCTGGTCCTGTTTTATCTCTTACGGGTTAATTCAAAGTACTTAGCAAAAAAGAAAATAAAAGAATTTATTCGCCCGAAGTGTATTTTAAATGCATGCAACCTCCTATATCATTTTATTAATAACTTTATATTACTATTGCAATAATTTATTTTTTGTAACACGTTATTTACTGGTAAAAGCATCTAAAACTGATATATGGTGTTTACAGGTCAACCTGTCCAGCACAAACTAATTTCAGTTTTGACTAGATACCCAACCGCCCGTTTTACTAGCTGTACCCAACATCAGCATATACCTCATTGGCTCCACCATGGAGAGGCCCATATAGTGCTCCAACTGCTCCAGCAAGGGCAGTGTATACATCAACACCACTGCACACACACACATGATCGTTAATTGCTATAAAAGGTTGGAGCAGTTAATTTAAGAAACTAAATGGTTACCTTGATGCAAGATGTCTTGCTGCAGCTGTGGAGCAGTTCATCTCATGTTCTGCGTGTAAAATAAATAGAATATCGAGTACTCGAGCGAGTCTGGGATTGGGTTTATAAGACTTGTCACCTCTGCAAGTATACAAAATGTATATTACAATATTGAAGGTTGCATGAAGAATAAAAAATGAAACCCTTGGTTTAAAAGAAAGTTAACTAGTATATTTGTACATTTTTGGGCCTACTGGTATATATAATAAATAATACATATTATACAATTTATAGAGAATCCCAGACAGAATAGCAAAATGGCAATTGATATATTTTTTTTATCAATAATGAAAGTAACATACAATGAATCTAGCATGTATAAAAAATTCTCTGAGTAAGAAAGGTTGCTGGAAGGAAGAACAGGTGGCCTCCCCGCCATCCTTAGATAAGCTGCTGCTGCAATAGTTGGTGCCTGACCATTAATCAATAGTCCATTAACACAATGAATAATAACATTTGAGAAATTGTAAGTATCAAACTACAACTTTCAGATAAAACAGAAACGTGTCAAAACTCAAATGGGGGTTTAAAATCATCCAAACCTAATTTTTAATCTATAGAACCTCGCAATTTGTTTTTATCAAAAGATCTAGATCATTAATGTAATAATAGTCGACACGTTTATTATATGCAAAAAAGGATAAGAGGTGTTTGAGGATTAACCCAACCTGGCCCAGCTAGGTTTGATCCAAACTGAGTACCACCCATTTCAACCCATTATCCAACTCACCCATCTTGTCACCTCTACCTTGTAATAAAAAAAAGATTACAAGGAAAAAGGAATACAAATATTTAATATTCAAACCTTGCCAAGTATGCGCACTATTTGCTTGTCTCGTACTGGCTTTGACTTGTACAGATCCTGGCCCTATATCAACAAAGTCAGATTAAGAAGATACGCAAATCTTTTAATTTCTAAGAGAAAATCTGCAATTTAGCATTTCAATAAATAAATCTAAAATGGTGGAGATGACAATTCTATAGTTTTGAAGACAAATTTTAGAACCATGTCAATATTAGTTGTTTGCATTAAGAAAAGCGGCATTAGACAGATTGAATGATTTTGTGAGAGAGGTTAAGTTAAAGACATATGTTACCAGATAAAGTGGTGGAACTAGTTATTACAAGTAAAGCGCCAAATTTATGCAGGTACTATGCCTAAAAGGTTGTGAAATGGGTTGTTTCCTTATGTTTTTTTTTTTTTTTTTTTTTTTTGGGGGGGGGGGGGGGGGGGGGGGTGTGGGGGTGGGTTGTTGATGACATGAACTTTAGGAAGGATTTTGCATACCCACCCAAAGAATTGGGTCTAGAAATTAATACTCATTCCCATGTTACCCTGTTATTGAACTCATACCCCTAGTGATTTCTCATTACATGCCAAAACCACCTGATTCTATACCCCATTGTTATCACAAGCTCGCGTTTCCCATTTTGCAAGGCAATTACACAAGAAAGCCACACAGATGATGTGGTAATCTGAACATGTTTAAATAAGAGATTACTTACTCTAAGAGCAGGGTTTGCATCAGGATGGAATACAGAAAGCGCACTCATTGCACTGACCAGAACACCCATTGGATGAGCATCATGAGGCATAGCATGTATGATATCCTGCCAAACAAATTTTATGATTTTCAGATACAAAGTTAATCCACTTCCTAATGAATAACCATAAGTTTATTAATTTATGAACTGAGCATATCTTGTTATGTAACCATTAGCAAAACAGTTGTTTAGAAAAAGGAACTTAAGTAAACAGATCCATCATGAGAACATATGCAAAGTCTACATTTTTGAAACTTAACGACTCTCAAATTTTCATAAAACTTTATAGTACTACACACTCCCTACACGCAAGATAACACATACATTGAATTTCTCGCTCTTAGTAGCATCTCAACATCTTCTATCCTATCTAAATTTGCATTAAAGATTGAATATATAAAAAGAAAAAAGAAAAAAAAACCATCTTACCAAAATTCCCTGCGGAACAGCTGAATGTTGAGCAACAGTAAACTCCCAGTCTGCTAATTGGCTCTGAGTAGGTAAATTCCCATACACTGTATAAAAGAACAAACATTAGTAAACTATAAGCAGTCACACACATCACTAACAAAGAGCACAATATTCCATAACATTCTGGAATATATATATACACAGTTACCAGTTCAGATTCTTCAAGTTTTTAGGACTTACTTAGAAGGTAGGCTACATCTAAGAACGAACTACCCTCCGCCAACTCTTCGATCGGGTAGCCTCTGTATCTCAGGATCCCTTCATCACCATCAATATAGCAGATGGACGAACGAACAGGAGCCGTGTTAAGGTAGCCTGGATCATAAAGCTTCAACCCCTTATCATTGTTTCCTGTTGTTATCTGTAACAATTTACACCTTTAGGTTCAGAGGATAGTTCAATCCTTAAATACGAAACTGATACAATTGATGTGTTTGTATGCAAATTTCATTTCAATTGTTCCTCTAGTCGATCACACCATCTGATCGCATCAAAATTCTCTTACCAATTCGATCAAATACATCAAGACTCGTGTTCAATTAAAACCCAGAACGAAAACAAAACCTAATTAGACTTTGCAACTAACAATCAAAGTTCGTTTCTTTTACCTTCTTTAAGTCGGTGGCTCTGACGGTACCTTCGTCGGAAATCGGAACTTTATACTTCTTCCCTGTTCTTTCATCGGCGATCGTCAACGAACCCTTCAAATTGGGGGGTGGTGCTACAAACACCTGAGCAGAAACGGGTGATGATTCGATCACCGGAGTAAATGAATTGGGTTCGACACATGCGGAAAGATGAGCTGATAGAACAGCTAATCTTCCACGAGCAACAACACTGGGACTACCTTCTCCTTCACCTCCCATTTTCTTGAAGAATTGAATCGAAAGATCTCAATTTGATGCAAGAAATCGATTGAATTCGTGAATATTTATGCAAGAGGGAGTTGAGTTGCTTGTAAGATTGATCGATTGGAATTATATAGTGAAATTATTATTATTATTATTTTATATTATTCCTAGGAATGCTACCATTAGCAAAGTTTGTTATCTTTATCTTGAGAGATTGTCTTTTATTTCTCTTTTGATTTCTTTCAAAAAGATTTTGGGAATTCCTCATTTCTATTTCATTGCATTTTTGCCTATCGGATGCTTTTAATTTTTATCAAATTGGCTAAAATGGGGTTTTTATAACCTTTTACCACGAACATACTTTCAGGTTTATATATATTCTATTTTGAAATCATTACATGTTAGTGTGTAATATTTGAATCCACAATCATTTTATCATAAGAATATCTTTCAGGGATTATAAAATAAGTTATATGATAAAATTGAAAGTAAAATCTTATGTACCATTTACATATAGTTAGCTCCACGTGAAGTTTGTGAAGCAGTTGAATATTAAGCTTGTTGAAAAAAAAGAAGCGAAAAACTACAAGAAATGTAATTTTGAACTAATACTTGAATTATGTAGGGAAATACCATTGCTTCTGGATGCATTTTGTTATTCGCATAGACTTATCGAAAATATCACGTGAGACATAGTCATTGCCTAAGATGTTGCCTACTTAATCTTTAGTTTTGAATTTTAATTTAACATGTGTCATCTCTTTTGTTTTTCTTTTACCCAAACCACTAGCAGATTGTGAAACTTCTACTATTTCTTTCAAGCTTTATAATTGAGAATCATTGAAGATGCAGTTTTTCCTTGTGTTCTCTAAGTAGCTTGTTTCCAAGCTATCATATTAACTTTTTATCAAACATTTGACATGTAAAAAGAGACCACAACTCAAAAAAAAAACTTACAACAAAAACAACTATATACACAAAAAAAACTAAGTTTCTGAAGGCTCTTTATAAGAATTTGAAGATCAACGCAAGAAAATACCATGATTAATTTCAATGAAACTAACATTAAACCAAAAGGATTTTAGGATGATGCACACATGCAAAATACAAATTCAGAAAAGACAAGGCACCTCAAATGTAAACAGATAAAATGATTAACTATAACATATGATGATTTTTATGTTAATAGATTGATTTGAGAATAATACTTGATAGGAATTCTTTTCAAAACTTTTAGTAGGGTTTTATGACACACACTGGCGAAGCTTCATGGGGGCCAGGGGGTCCCCGCCCCCCTCTTTTTTCCGTCAGTAGTGTTAATTTTCGGCTCGTCAGTGTAAATTTCTTGTCTGATAGTGGAAATTTTTTAATAAATATAGAACTAGCCCCCCTTAAAATAATTTACTTTCGCCCCCGCCACCCTTAGGAAGCGTTTGGTTGGAAGGAATGGAATGAAATGGAATGAAATTGAGAAACTAGTATAATTTTCAAGTAAAATTATGTTTGAGTGGGTAATGAAATGTAAACCCAAGGGAATGTTTCATCCCAAATTCCCTTGGTTGTGGGATTTCAAAATTCTTCCACCTAGAGAGGGATTTGAAATCCTACAACCAAGGGAATTTGAGGTTAAACATTCTCTTGAGTTTACATTTTATTACCCACTCAAATATAATTTTACTTGAAAATTATACTAGTTTCTCAATTTCATTCCATTTCATTCCATTCTTCCAACCAAACGCTCCCTTAATGCGTGATTCAAGCTCCGCTACTGATGACACATGAATCATGAAATTTCATTTCTTTTTCACCTAATTTCCCAACGAAATACATGCTAGACCCACATCACAAATCGGCAACTAGTGGCCACAAGTTGGTCTCAGTCGCAAACAAAATCACATAGATCCTTCAAACATTGGGGTTTAGATTAGAAAAATGGGTTCTCATCATGCTATTATTATAATAGCCTCATAAAATGCTCTTCACCTTTGCTCCCCAACATCACTGTTGTTTCCTCACTAACCCAATCAAGCTTCTTCATTCATCACATCATCATCATCATCATCATCATCATCGTCATCGTTCATCCAACAGGAGAATTCGTTCATCCCATTCCTCCACCGGAATCTCTTACTCCCTTCCGACCATAGACGAACACCAACACAACAAAGAAAATCATCAAAATCAAGATTTTGACATCGATCACAATGAACATCGTGATACTGCGTTGTTCAATCGATTATACAATTCAACTTCCGTAAATTTGAACAACCCACCAAGGGAATTTGAAATCAATGAAGATTTAGACACAGATAGTGGCGAATCTAGTAGCGGCATTTTCACAAACATGTGGTGGGCAGACTTGAAAGCAGCAGTAGGGCAGAGGTTTAACATGGAAGGTATTCTTTTTACTGTTTCGGTGATCACCAGAAACAAGCATTGGGTGATACCTCATGTATCGGTGCCTGATGTAAGGTATATTGATTGGGCTGCATTGAAGAGAAATGGGTTTGAAGGTGTTGTGTTTGATAAGGACAATACACTTACTGTTCCTTACTCTTTGGCTTTATGGGGGCCGCTTACTGCTTCTGTGGAGTCTTGCAAATCTGTTTTTGGGAATAACATTGCTGTTTTCAGCAACTCTGCTGGTAATCTAATTTCGAACGGATGGATGATTAGTTCGTGTTGATTTTGTGTTGTTTTTGATGCATTTGTTGGTTTTAATTGGGATTAGGGCTTCAGGAGTATGATCCTGATGGCAGGAAAGCTAGGGCACTTGAGTTTGCCATTGGAATTCGAGTGATTAGACATAGTAAGTCGCTAAATTAATTCGTTTTATCGTTCCTTTGAATTGAGTTTACATGTTTTGCAAGTGAGACATGCGTGCTCTATGAATCTTTGATATCTAAAGTGTTTGAATGTCCATACTTCATATGAGAGATGAGTCATTCGTTTGAGAAAATTTACATGTTTACAAGTGAGAAAGGTGTGCTCTGTGAATCTTTGATTTCTCGTAAATGATGATGAATTCGTCCTTTGTGTACTTTTGTCTGTTCATCCTTCATATGAGAGATGAATTATTCATTTGAATCATATTTACATGTTTACAAGTGAGAAATGTGTGCTCTATGAATATTTGATATCTCTAAAGTGATGATGAATTCATACTTTGTGTTTCTTTGAGTGTTTATATGAGAGATGAATCATCCATTTGAACTGAATTAACATGTTTACAAGTGAGAAATGCATGCTCTATGAATCTTTGATATCTATAAAGTGATGATGAATTCATCCTATGTATTTCTTTGAATGTTCATGCCAGAGATGAAGAAACCAGCTGGTTCAGCTGAAGAAATTGAAAGATATTTTGGATGTGATTCATCAAAACTCATAATGGTACCAAGTATTAATATTTTAAAATATTATATGGTATTTATTAAAATCGAATAAACCATCATACAAAAATGTCTTTTTTAGGTGGGTGATCGTCCTTTCACCGATATCGTCTATGGAAACAGAAATGGGTTCCTTACTATATTAACTTCCCCACTGAGTCTTGCAGAGGAGACCTTCATTGTTAAGCAGGTATGTTTTCCATATCTTCATTAAATTTTAAAAGTTGAACCTTTAGAAAGCTCCATACAAGAAACACAATTGTATTAAATACTTGTATACTATGCATCATATGCTATATGACTGCTAAAGATGTTTATACTATGTGGTTTTATTTGAATCGAACTACGAAATAAATAAAAAATATAAATATAATGCAAACTACTAATACTAAGTAATGAATATACATATAATAAAGATAACTAATTAACTACTAAATACTACTTAAGCTACTGTCTCTAACTAAATCTAATACATACTTGAAGGTAACTTCATATTTGCTAATATACGCCGTTTTTATCCATATATACAGCCCCTTATGCCCGAGTTAAGCTGGGTCCCCCTTTCTGAACCAACTTTCTTCTATCTCCTTACTCCAACACTCTATTGACTCGTAATCTCCAATTCTTGGATCACCTCGGTCTCATGTTAGTATGTTACATAAATACATGGACTATCTTGATGTTATGTACCCTTAAATTATTAGTACTTTCAGTTACGTTATCTGCAAACACAGATAGTGTAAAGATGGAAGTCAAAACTACAAATGATCTGGTTTTACCTATTGTCACCCTGCTTATGATTGGTTGATCTCTAGATGAAAAAATATATATATCTTTTAATTGATTATTTACAGGTGCGGAAGTTCGAACTAGCTTTTCTGAAGTGGTGGTTGAGAAAGGGGTTAAAGCCAGCCAATGCGAGGATTCTTCCAAACGCTTTGGATTGCGTGAAAGAACCCCCACCTGTTTAAGGTATGCCATAGAAAGTAGAACACATGGAAATATTGGATTGAAGTCATATTATGTGGCACAAGCCGCCTATGTATGATTCTTTTTGTTACATTATTATTATTTAATCAATGAAAATGTATGTTGTGTGCAATGCACCAAGTTTTATTTGCTGATGGCTGGTGTCATGGGTACGAAAAAAAAGAGATTACTTCTTGGACTAGTTTGAATTAAGTCAATAAAGACCAATTAGTCTTGAAACAAATTACAGAAGCATAGAAAGGGCTCATAGAAATGACCCACGAGAACCTTTAAAACTACTGACTCACCTTGGCCCAGATAAAATAGAAGGAAGCAATGATGTTAAATCTTTCTCCTGGCTATTGTCTTTTTGTAGTCTTGGATCTGTGAAGTTATAATGCAAGTTCGATTCAACGTCCATTCCTCCTTCTAACACCTTAACCACTGATGACATAGAAGGCCTTCGTGTACAATCGATCTGTAAACACCATGAAGCCAGCTTCATCATCTCCACGACCTCAGTACCATTTGTTTGTATATCTTCAGTGTGTGAGTCAACAATATCTAATAATGTTCCTTGCTCCCAACATTTTTGAAAGACAGAGAGCAAGTGCCAGCTTTCTTCTGACTGAGATCTATCAAAATTCTTTCTACCACACAAGATCTCTAAGAGAACGATACCAAAGCTGTACACATCCACCTTTTCAGTGATAATTGAGCTTAACCATTCGGGAGCAAGATACCCAGGGGTTCCTCTCATTGTAGTCATCACTTCAGTCTGATTTCTATCCATGAGTTTAGACAACCCGAAATCAGATACTTTGGCATTGAATTCGTCGTCTAGGAGTATGTTTTGAGGTTTAATGTCTAGGTGGATGATTTTTTGCCTACATTCTTCATGGAGATATGCTAAACCTTTGGCTATATCAAGAATGATTTTCTTTCTGCATTTCCATTCAAGTGCATGTTCTCGTTTTCCATAGTAGATCCATCTATCCAGTGACCCGTTACTCATGAAATCATAGACAAGAAATCGTTGTGATTTCCATATGCAAAATCCTCTAAGTCTAACCAGATTCACATGGTGAATGCTGCCAATGGATTGAACCTCAGCTAGGAATGATTTCTTAACGCGTGAAAGACCTTCAAGGCGTTTTACTGCAATCTTTAACCCATCTTTGAGGCTTCCTTCGAAAACCGATCCAAATCCTCCTTCACCAAGCTCTTTGCTAAAATTTTCTGTGGCGGTTTTTAACTCTTTATAAGAAAACCGAGTTGGCATTCCTGGAACTTGATCTAAATACTCTTCCTCTATTTCAGCATCCCTTTTTTGCTTGTGGACTAGGTACTTAATAAACCCTATGGCCACAACAAACAGAAGCAAGCTTCCAGTTGTAGAGCCTACAACTGTTGCAACTTGATGAGTCGAATGATTCATAGAGCCTACAACTGTTGCAACTTGATTAGACAAAGGAGGTGATGCAACATTCTGGACTTTTATGAAAGCTAGAGATACAAAATTATGTGAGTCATAGTTTTGCATTGTTAATACATCTGAAGATAAAAAACATTCTCCGGCCGATTCATTTAAATAATACTGAAAAAACTGCTTTGCATGAACAATTGTTTAGACATGCCCGTTTGCAACTCTCCATATTCACCCCCTTCATGTCGGCAGTTAAGATGGAGTATGTGATGTTCTCGAGTGTGATAAAATCCTGATTCTGTGTAGAATTACATGTGAGAGGAGTAATTTCAGAGCAACCGAGGTTGAGTTGACGATCGTTCACTGGTCTAAAGTATTCTGTTCCGGGACAACTACATTGTTCATCAGTCGAGCAAATGGAAAATCTTCCACAAGCCAAAGGATAACCACACTCTTCAATCATACCTGAAGTAATATCCCTTACCACTGTCCAGCCTTCAGATTGCCATTGAAACACTTGCAAATGCCCGTCTGGCATCAGTTTCAAATACTGAGCTGATGATGCTTGAGGTATGTCAATCACACCATCAGGAGTACCTACCTCGGAAGAATCTCTAAAGAATGACAAACTCCCACTCAAGTACGTCATATGTCTTCTTCCTACATAGGTTCTGCGTCTAAGATCCGACCATCTGTAATAGGCTTGAGGTGGGTTTGTTTCAACATAAGCAAACAAACCATCACGAGTGACTTGTAGAGAATGCATGCCTTCTGATGAATTGGCTAAAGAAACACCAGATTTCAACTTTTGACCTGCAAACAACTTTTGTCCAGGTAACAAACAGTCTGTTGGGTGATCAAAAGATTGCCAAACTACCGAGTTCTGGTCATTGAATAACACCAGATTTCCAGTATCAGTTAGATTCATGCCAACAACTGATTTTCCTGCAGTGTTGGTGGTCCAAACTATGCTTCCATCTACATCCTTTAGAACCACTTCTCCAGCTGCCGTGAAATTCAGTGTCGCATTATCCTTGACCGGGCGATCTCGATTGACTAACCAAACGGCCCTATATAGGCCAAAGGATTCAATTTCCGGAGAAATGAATATGGCAAGGATGTAAGTAGTACAATCTGGTTCACAGAAAAAGCTTAAGCAGAAATAACCTACACTGGTTTTTCTAAGGAGCAAGCATTGATCGACGTCATTGATGATCCATGTAGTGGAAAGATTTGTTGTAGGATATGAATCAAGAGGCTGAGCAGTGGCTGATAACATGACAAGTAGTGAAAAGGTAAATAAGAAACTAGAAATCAATGATGCTTTCATGACTGATGAACACTGTGAAGAACTAATGCATGATTCAAGACACCCAATATGTTACAAGTCTTCAACAAGTCAAGTTAAGTCAATGCTTTAGTTACTCATTTGAGCCAAGCTAACCGTGTTGGACCCACAACCTTGTAACCATAAAAGTGTGTGTTCAAACATCTTTAAAATATAAAAAATACAAAGGTGTCACTTTAACAAAGTTAAACGACTAACTATAAACAAATGTTTGGAAAGTATAAAAAAGTAAATAAATATGTAATAATTAAGATCATCAAAAGTCTTATGAAAACCACAAAATTCTGCTTCACTTATTTTGAATTTAAGTGTTCATATACAAAATCAAAAAAGTCAAAAGTCAACGTATGTAAATACTTAAGGGAAAATCGGTTTAAATTACAAAAATGGCCACTAACTTTTATTTCAACCAAATTGGTCATAGACAATAAACTTACGCGGATGAGGCGCAGGAATCTCATAACTTACGCTAATATGCCATATGATTGGCCTCTCTCTTGATGAGGCACAAGCCATCTATTTATGATTCTTTTTGTTACCTTATTCTTATTTGATCCAAGAAACCATATATTGGGTGCAATTTTATAAGGCATTCAGTTAAACCATAGTCATAGCCTTTTCACCAGATGGATCTGTGAAGTTATATCAGTCTTTGTATGTATTGTTTTTATTTTTGCTGAATCACAGATTCATTTAAGTTACACCGTTTTTTATTTATTAACCCTGATTGAAAAGTGTGTTTCTTTTTACTAAGTTTAGGTATTGTTATTACAAATATCAGAACCATAATAATAACCAATATTAGCTGAATGCTCTGCCATTTGATACCACCTTAAAGATACATATAAAAACCTGAACTTTATATAAAAATCCATCATTTCGAGTTTACAAAAATACAAGGGGCAACAATAAAAGATCAGAGACTTGCAGCTGAAGACACAAGTAAAAAGTTGCATAGATATCATCCACAGGAACCTCATGGCTACTTATCTTGGCCCTGAGAGAAGAGATGCTGACAATTGTGTGAAATGTTTCTCGTCTCCATCTTCTGTTTCGTGAACTCCTAGATCTGTGAAGTTGTAATCCAAGTTCGATTCAACGTTCATTCCTCCTTCTAACACCTTAACAACTGATGACATTGAAGGCCTTCTCTTAAAGCTTGTTTGTAAACACCATGAAGCCAATTGCATCATCTCCACAACTTCTGTATTGTGTACCTGCATATCTTCACTGTGTTTGTCAACCATATCTAACAATGTTCCATGCTCCCAGCATTTTTGAAAGACATAGAAAATACCAGCTTTCTTCTGGCTCAGATCTATCGAAAATTCTCCTTCCACATAAGATCTCCAGGAGAACGATCCCAAAGCTGTATACATCCACCTTTTCAGTTATACTTGAGCTCCGCCATTCTAGAGCGATATAGCCAGGGGTTCCTTTTATGGTTGTCATCACTTCAGTTTGATTTTTGTCAATGAGCTTAGATAACCCAAAATCAGACACTTTGGCATTGAAATCACTGTCAAGAAATATGTTTTGAGGCTTAATATCAAGATGCATAATTATTTGCCTACATTCTTCATGGAGATAGGCTAAACCTTTGGCTATGTCAAGAATAATTTTCTTTCTACATTCCCATTCAAGTGCATGTTGTCGATTTCCATGGTAGATCCACCTATCCAATGACCCATTACTCATGAAATCATACACAAGAAATCGTTGTGATTAATTTCCAGATACAGAAACCTCTAACTCTAACTAGATTCACACGGTGAATGTTGCCATTGGATTGAACCACGGCTAAGATTGATTTCTTAACATGTGAAAGACCTTTAAGGCGTTTTACAGCAATCATGGAGCCATCTTCAAGACTCCCTTCGAAAACTGATTCAAATCCTCTTCACCGAGCTTTTTACTAAAATTCTCTGTGGCCATTTTTAACTCTTCATAAGAAAACTGAGTCGGCATTCCTGGCACTTGATCTAAATACTCTTCCTCCATTTCAGCTTTCTCTTGTGCTAATCTCCTCTGACTCTTGATCCAAATAAAACCAACCACACCACAAACCACCACAATAAAGAAGACCCCTAATGTTACACCAACAATGAACCCTATCGAGCGCTTGAGGGCCATTAGGCTGACCTGGAAGCACAAATGAAGGCAGTCCCTCTGTAATCAGACCATCACTCCATGATGCATTATATGTGTTGCTAAAGCTCCAACTCAGGAATTTGTGACTTTGAGTCAATGCCCGGTAGCAGCAGTGAAGCCCACATACATTTCATCTTCAAAAATCAGAAAGATTCAAAGAGGTGTTGCATATGACACAACCCCTGGGCTTTTCACTCACAGGAGCAATAGTCACATCAATCGTAAAATCTATATATTTGATCCAAACTTAATAGTTTCTACTATCGTGAAGCTGAAACTTTCTGAAACGTCTGCCACTATCCAGATAATATCCAGGTATACGTGAAATAATAGATGTTAAAGAATTCACATCAATCCCGACATGATTATCATAAACATCTCCAAACTCTTCATTCTTAAACACATCAAATTTGATCAGGAGTAGAGTTGGCAAGGGTGAGGATGTTGGATTGGACGGTGGCGTTTCCATAGAGTGATATGGAGGCAGAGTTGAAGATAAAATCCACAGCGAAAGATGGTGGCAACCGGAGCAGGAAAAATTATATCACAGTTTAAACCTGATAAGGAACGGTTTAGGGTGGTGTAGTTTTGGAGTAATGTAGGTTGGTTGTTAAAAAAATCATGAGTTATTTTACTCTCTCTGTGTGTGTATGTATTTTTTTTATTTAAGTTGACATGTTATGAAATTTTCAATTATATTGTATGTATGTATTCTTTTTAGTTTTTGATTGAATCACAGATTCATTTAAGTTACATTATTTCATTCATTAATTAACCCTGACTGAAAGGTTTGTGTCTTTTAACTAAGTTTAGGAATCATTATTACAAAGATCAGAACCATAATAGTAATCAACAATAAGGACAACTGAATGCTTTGCAATTTAGTGAATTGTTTTTGCCATTTGGTACCACCTTGAAGATACATAAAAAATTGAACTTATATATAAAATCCAACATTCAGAGTTTACAAAAATACAACGGGCAATAATAAAAGCTCAGAGAATTGCAGTTGAAGACACCCAAGTAACGAACTGCATAGAAGTGATCCACGTCATGAACCTCATGGCTACTTATCTTGGCCCGGAGAGAAGAGACGACGACAATTGTGTGAAAGCTTTCTCTTCCACAACTTCTGCATCTTGAATTCTTAGATCTGTGAAATTGTAATCCAAGTTTGGTTCAACATTCATTCCTCCTTCTAACACCTTAACCACCGATGGCATTGAAGGCCTTCGCTTAAAGTTTGTTTGTAAACACCATGAAGCTACTTTCATCATCTCCACAACTTCAGTTTTGTGTACCTGCATATCTTCACTGTGTTTGTCAACCATATCTAACAATTTTCCTTGCTCCCAGCATTTCTGAAAGACCGAGAGCAAATACCAGCTCCTGCCACATAAGATCTCCAAGAGAACGATCCCAAAGCTATATACATCCACCTTTTCAGTGATAACTGAGCTCCGCCATTCTGGAGCGATATAGCCAGGGGTTCCTTTTATGGTACTCATCACGTGCGTTTGATTTTTGTCAATGAGCTTAGATAACCCAAAATCAGATACTTTGGCATTGAACTCGTTGTCTAGAAGTATGTTTTGAGGTTTAATATCAAGATGCACAATTTTTTGCCTACATTCTTCATGAAGGTATGCTAAACCTTTGGCAATATCAAGAATAATTTTCTTTCTACATTCCCATTCGAGTATGTGCTCCCGAACTCCATGGTAGATCCACCTATCTAAAGAGCCGTTACTCATGAAATCATAAACTAGAAATCTTTGTGATTTCCAAGTACAAAATCCTCTAAGTCTAACTAGATTCACATGGTGAATGCTACCAATGGATTGAACCTCAGCTAAGAATGATTTCTTAATGTGTGAAAGACCTTCAAGGCATTTTACGGCAATCTTGGAGCCATCTTTGAGACTCCCTTCGAAAACAGATCCAAATCCTCCTTCACCAAGCTTTTTACTAAAGTTCTCTGTGGCGGTTGTCAGATCTTCATGAGAAAACCGAGTAGGCATTCCTGGAACTTGATCTAAATCATCTTCATACATTTCAGCATCCCTTTTACGCTTGTGGACTACGTACTTAATAAACCCTATGACCATAACAAGCAGAAGCACAAAACTTCCAACTGTAAAGCTTACAACCCTTGCAACTTTATGAGACATACGATTCGTAGAGCGTTCGACTGCCGGAAGTTGACGAGGCAAAGGAGGTGGTGTAACATCCAAAGGAAGTGGTGTAACATTTAAAGAAGGTGATGTAACAATTTGGACTTTTATGAAAGCTGAAGCATTATAAGGAAAATCAAGTCCATCAATAGCTGTCATTGTAAATATTTCTGTAGGTAAAAAACATGATCCACTTGAGGGATCAGAATCCGTCTCGTAAAAAGCCGCTTTGCATGAGCAATTGTCTAGACATGCTTGTTTGCAAGTCTCTACACTAACATATAACATGTCAGGTGCTAAGAGAAAGTATTTGACGTCCTTGACTGTGATCAAACCTTGATGTTGTGTAGAATTACACGTGAGTGGGGTAATTTCTGAGCAACCCTGATTGGGGTGGCGTTCGTTCGCTTCTGTAAAGAATTTTGTTGTGGGACAACTACATTGTTGATTAGTCGAGCAAATGGAATTTCTTCCGCAAACCAAGGATAAGCACACTCTCCTAGAGATTTATATGTAAGAAATTGGATACCACTTTCCACCCATCAGCTGATTGCCATTCAAACACTTGCAAATGGCCATCTGGCATCAGTTTCATAAACTGAGCTGATGATGCTTTAGCTATGAAAGTATCACTAATAGGATCTGGCTCGTAAGGATCTACAAAGAACGGCAAACTCTCATTTATGAACCTTATGTAACTTCCTCCACTATTTGTTTCGTTGACACGTAGATCGATATATAGACGGTAATATGCTTGAGGTGGGTTTGATTCAACATATGCAATCAAACTATCATCCGCGAGTTGAAGATAATACATATCTTGGGACGAATTGGTTACAGAAACTTTAGATATAAGCTTTTGACCTTTATACAACTTTTGGCCGGGTACCAAACAGTCTGTTGGGTGATCAAAAGATTGCCACACTACAGAGTTGTTGACACTGAATAACACCAGATTTCCAGTATCAGTTAGGTTCATGCCAGCGACGGATTTTCCAGCAGTGTTGGTGGTCCAAACTATGCTTCCATTTTCATCCTTGAGGACCAATTCTCCAGCTGCAGTGAAACTCAGTATCGCGTTACTCCCGACTGGATGGTCTGAGTTGGCTGACCAAACGACAACCTCAGACTTCCTGTTGAGGTAGTCGTCGGTTGATCCATAGATGACCACCGCGAAGATGAAAGAGGTACAACGTGCTTCACAGATGAAGCCACATGTGAATACACCTACTTTGGTTTCTGTAAGGAGAATGGGCGGCGCATTCAGCGCAATAACGGGTGTCCATGTGGTGGAAAGATTTGCTCTAGGATATTCAGAAAGCACATTAGCAATGGATGAATATTGGCGAGATAAAACGAGGATCAGAAATGAGGAAAACAAGAAACTACAAATCTTCATGAGTGATTTTCTGTTATGAATTAATGCATGATTCAAAATAAACAACATGAATTTTTGTAAGTTTTTAACAAGTCTAGTCAATGCTATAGTCAACTCATACCGTGTTGGACCAACCACTAGGTGGAGCCACAACTAAGATATGCACCATTTTATTACTCTTAGAATGTTTTTCTCCATTGAACATATAAGACATGTACCTTGTAATGTAGAATAAGATAATTAGGCCAAAAAGTGTACGATGTCTTCCACAGTAAATTAATAATAATTTTGTTACATAACAAAAACAATAATAGTCATACATTGTAGTGTAAATGCTCATGTATGGTAAGTTGGTAACAACCAAACGCACTAATGACTTCTTAGGGTCCACACTCCTGCTCCCATACCATATAACGCTAAAATATATCAATACAAAATTTTGTTAAGAAATTAGGATGTCAGGATATATTGATTTAATATAAATTTATAATTGATAAAAAAAATATGTATCATTTGTTTGTAGCAGCTCTTACTTGCTCATGTTTCTTAATCATGAAGTCAAGAGCTATCTCAATTGCAAAACCAAATCATATAGCAAAGCCATGAATTTCAATAATCAGTTAAGTATAAGTAGCTTCAATTACAAGTTTTCTATTTAAATATTAAACACAATTTCCATTTAATCAATATGTAAAACTCCTCAATTGAACAACCAATGTATTTGTACGCCGCCAAGGCGCCAAGCCCATCAAAATATCATTTTTTTAAACTATGAAATTCAATAAAATTAGCGATTTAACATTATATGAAGTGAGAATTCAAGCTTCTCTTTTGCATAGAAGTATGTAATTTGATTATAGAATCCTTAATCAAATAAGAAATCAAGTCAACCAAATCGTAAACGTCAACAAACACCATACTCTTTCAAAAATTCACATATATATAATCACAAAAAACATAGACTAAGAAACCAAACCTGTCTTTCCTCAACCCCTGAAATCATTTTTCATCTCTGCATCTTTAATTTAAACATGTGTTCCCAAATTTTATACTGAATCAAAGACATACCTAGTGCCAAAAGAAATTTCAGGGCCCTATAGATTTGTGTCAAAACACCCTCAAGTATGAAGGATATCGGAGGTGGTTACGAGGGAAGAATTAGAAGCAATGTGGGGAGAAAAACAGGGGATATCAACGTGGGTTTGTGAGAAGAAACCGCAAGTAACTGCAAATTTTTTCTAAAACTACCTACTTTACACGGTCAAGATTGCATATAAACTTGATCCAACGGTCATCATCTGTCAAAAAAACAGTTTTAAAGGCCGGGAGTAATATATTATATAATTTTCTTTCTACATTCCCATTCAAGTGCATGTTGTCGTTTTCCATGGTAGATCCACTTATCCAATGACCCGTTACTCATGAAATCATACACTAGAAAACGTTGTGATTTCCATGTACAAAATCCTCCAAGTCTGACTAGGTTCACATCGTGAATGCTTCCTATATATGGATTGAACCTCAGCCAGGAATGATTTCTTAACCTGTGAAAGGCCTTCAAGGCATTTTACAGCAATCTTAGAGCCATCTTTGAGACTCCTTTCAAAAGCCGCTCCAAATCCTCATTCACCAAGCTTTTTACTGAAATTCTCAATGGCGATTTTCAATTATTTATAAGAAAACCAAGTTGGCATTCCTGGAACTTGGTCTAAATTATCTTCCTGCATTTCAGCATCCCTTTTTCGCTTGTAGACTACATGCATAATAAACCCTATGGCCACTACAAGCAAAATCACTAGATATCGTAGAGCCTACAACTGTTGCAACTTGATGAGACTGTTGGATTAATCTTGATGGGTAGGGGTCGTCGGGTCATGGATACGGGTTATTAAGAGTATTGGTTTAGTCACATGTTTTATTATTGAATTAGTCATGGGTTAGTTGGATTTTGTTTAGTCAAAATAGTGGGGTTAATGCTTTTCCATATCTTTAGGAGCAAGAATTATTTCTCTTATATAATGTAAATTTGAGTATGAATGAAAACAATAAGAGAGTTCAAGCAGTAAACTATGTGTTTGTGTGTGTTTTATTCGGCTTGAACCAACATTTGGTATCAGAGCTTGGGGGCTGTTTTGAGAGTCGTTTCCAAGAGGGTTGCAGCCCTTTGGCTGCAGGGCTGTAGACGAAGAAGAGAATCGTCTGTATAGAAAAAAGTTGTGTGCTCGGGGAAGAAAGAACTGCGTGTTCTTGAGAAAGATGAGTTCTTGAGAGGAACTTGAAGTTGTGAGGCAAGAAAAGTATTAGTTCTGTGTGAACTGAGATCAAGAAATGATCTGTGTGATCGAGAGAAAAAGAGGACCTACGTGCGATTTCTGTGTGACCAGATGAGAGATAAGAATTGTTATGCGTGTACAAGTTATGTGTGAACAAGAGAAGGAGATTTTATGTGAATAGATTGAATATAAAAGGAGATGAAGTAGCAGGTGTGAGTATTCAACGCATGGGTTTTAGCACGTTTTAGATAAATTAACTTGTTTTACATGTGCTTTGACACCTTTGCTTTCAATTTTTTATTCTAAGCTTTATCTTTGTTCGTGTATTTTTTTCGTTTTGAACAGCAAGGGCGTAGAATTGATGTATTAAAAAACCAAAAGTTCTAGTGGCAATGAGCTGGAAAGATGCAAGCAAACAAATACAAAATGCCATGTATTTTTATTTTATTTATTCCTGCTTCTTAACTGCATCAGGCAACATTAAAATAATTTAGATAAATTGTCACCCTTCTCGAACCCATAACCTTTGCTTGAGGTGAGAGCATTATTTATCATTACACCCAACCCCCACCCAAAAAAACACACGTCTATTTATTTATATTATCAACATAGATTTTTTTATATAATTATTATCAACTCAAGGGCCTCTGGTCTAATAACATGGTGTTCCCCCTTTAATTTAGTGTGTGAGTTTGATGTTAAAAGAAAAACAACATCAGAAAAATCAAAAATTCTTCTCCTTTTCTTAGTTACAGCATTCCATTCTAATCGAATTCATGTTAAGATGTTCATAAAACCAAAATTCCCCAAAATTCACATTTTTAAAATCTAAACCAAGATTATCTTCAAAAACTAAACTGAGATTTATAGACTAAACTCTTTCGAACCATCACATGGAAGAGCCAAATTTAGGGTGTGTATTAGAGCTTAAAAATATTAAGTTGCCTCTAATTAAGCCTCGCAAAATGAGAGGTTGGGTAACAGATCTAAACGATCAATTTGGTTCGTGGCAAAACTCTTCTAACCAAAATGGGCCTGGTGTCCATTGTTTCTTCTTATAAAGGGGATGGCCCTGATCCTCTGGTCATTTTTAACTTGAAGAATTGATCATTATCAATGAAGCTGAATGCACATATAATAAGTAGCTAAAATCATGATAATTTGAACTTATTGGAATGGTTTTAACCTCTAATCACAACAAAAATAACATAATACAATTCATTTAGAAAAAAACTAAAGAAGCAAAGAAATGATCCCAAAGAACATTTTTATATAACTACTTACTCACCTTGGCGCAGATAGAAGAGAAGGAAGCAATGGTGTTAAATCTTTCTCAAGACTGTTGTTTTTTTGTAGTCTTGGATCTGTGAAGTTATAATCCAAGTTGGACTCAACGTCCATTCCTCCTTCTAACACCATAACCACTGATGACATTGAAGGCCTTCGCGTATAATCAGTCTGTAAACACCATGAAGCCATCTTCATCATCTCCACAACCTCGGTGCCATTTATTTGCATATCTTCACTGCTCATGTCAACAATATCTAACAATGTACCTTGCTCCCAACATTTCTCAAAGACAGAAAGCAAGTGCCAGCTTTCTTCTGGCTGAGATCTATCGAAATTCTTTCTCCCACACAAGATCTCTAAGAGAACGATTCCAAAGCTGTACACATCCACTTTTTCAGTGATAATCGAGCTTAACCATTCGGGAGCCAGATACCCAGGGGTTCCTCTCATTGTAGTCATCACTTGGGATTGATTTCTATCCATGAGTTTAGACAACCCGAAATCAGATACTTTGGCATTGAATTCGTCGTCTAAGAGTATATTTTGAGGTTTAATGTCGAGGTGGATGATTTTTTGCCTACAATCTTCGTGGAGGTATGCTAAACCTTTGGCTATATCAAGAATGATTTTCTTTTTGGCTTTCCATTCAAATACGTGTTCTCGATTTCTATGGTAGATCCACCTGTCCAATGAGCCGTTACTCATGAAATCATAGACGAGAAATCGTTGTGATTTCCAAGTACAGAATCCTCTAAGTCTAACCAGATTCACATGGTGAATGCTGCCAATGGATTGAACCTCGGCTAGGAATGATTTCTTAACATGCTCAAGACCTTCAAGACATTTTACTGCAATCTTGGTCCCATCTCCGAGCGTGCCTTCGAAAACCGATCCAAACCCTCCTTCGCCGAGCTTTTTACTAAAATTCTCTGTGGCGGTCTTTAATTCTTGATAAGAAAACCGAGTCGGCATTCCTGGCACTTGATCTAAATAACACTCTTCGTCTGTTTCGGCTTTCTCTTTTGCCAATCTCCTCCTCCTCCTCCTCTTGATCCAGATAAAACAAGCCACACTACTAGTGATCACCCCAACAATGGTACCCCCTGCTAGTAGACCAATCACGAGGCTTATAGACCGATGTTTTCTAGACTCACTGGGACGCCCAAATGAAGGCAGCCCTTCTGTAAGCAGACCATCACTCCATGATGGATCATCTGAGTTGCTAAAGCTCCACCTCAGGATGTTGTGAGTTTGACTCAGAGTCCCGGTAGCAGCGGAAAAGCCCACATACATTTCATCTTCAAAAACATCAGATAGCATATCCACTTTGACGCATATGAAACAATTGGTGGGCTTTTTCGTACCTACAGGAGCTATATACACAGAAATCCTATGATCTCTATAATCGATCCAAACCTGATAGTTTCTGCCATCGTTAAGCTGCACGGTTGTAAAATCCCTACCACCGTTTGTATTATATCCAGGTAAACCTGTAACAGCAGATGTTAATGAATTCAAATCGATCCCAACATGATTAAAATTAGCATCTCCAACCTCTTCGTTCAAGAACACATCAAACTCAACACCAAACACATGATTGCTTGAGTTCCCATCAACGTTTTTGTTAACAAGTCCTAGATATGCACCGTCGCTTGCGTTCTGAGTCCCGGTCACGGGGGTGAATAGAAACACGAATCCATGCCCAGGAGGAACGTAACTTGTGGGTTCCATGGAGAAGATGAAGGAGGTGGAGAAGGGGAGGAGGGATGACGCTTTTTTCATGGGGATCTTGTGCGGGTAAAGGGCTCGACCGATTTGATTATAACTAGAGTTAGTGAGGGTGAGGATGTTGGATCGGATGGTGGCATCGCCATAGAGTGATATGGAGGTTGAGTTGAAGGAGTTGAAGATGAAATCCACCGCGGAAGACGGTGGTGACCGGAGCAGAAAGGAGAAGACGAGGAGGAGAAAGTCTTGTTTGTAGTTGATGATCATGGCAGAGAGATGAGATATCATGAACAACACGTATGTATGTATGTATGTATGTATGTATGTACAATGCTCGTATTGAAGGAGCACCTGGGTTAAGTTTATTCAACTTCAACGCATGCAGCTACCAGGTGTGAACCAACTTTCACAACTATATGTGTTTTCACTTGTTTTATATATATTCTTTGTGCTGCTAAACTGCGATATATTATGAACGTGGAGAAAAAAACTTAGTAGGAAATTAAGTGTAAATTAAGTTTAACTCTATATATGATGATTATACGATCGCGATTGTCTTGACAACTAATGTGAAAGTTAAAAATGTTATAGACCGGTTTAATTGTGATGAACCAGCGGACCAGGGTTGAACCGAATATGGAAAGAAGCAGCAGCGGTGGCCGGAGGAAGTGTGAAAGTGGGGAGGAGACGACGGTGCAGGTAGGATTATTAATTGTATGGGTTTTAGCACGCTTTAAGTAATTTAGATTGTTTTAATAATTTAGCTTGTTAGACATGTGCATTGACAGCTTTGTTTTCAGTTTTTTATTCTAAGCTCTGTCTTTATTCATGGCTTTATTCATGTCTATATAATTATATTACCCATATGCCTTTTTATCTAGTTAAATATTATCATTAGGATTAAATTATATTTTATTTTATTTTTCGTATTTCTATTCTTTTATGTTTTAACACTAGTTGCAACCTGTTACTCGCAGCAAAATTTTTACATATTAGATTCTTATGTTTTAAGGTAAGTTTTGTATTTGGTCACTCACTCACAACTTTTACATATTAAGCGCGTTGAGTCTTTGTGAATGAGAACTTTATTGTTAAGCATTTGTTTTTTTAAAAAAGAAATTAATTTATTAGTCATAAGCCTTGCAAAACAGGCGGGACGGCCCAGGCTAACGGGTTAGAAAAGTCCCATAGTGTCTCAAAGTCTATATAAGTAACATGATTGTGTTAATTACTTCACATGATTGTAGGTTTGGACTTTGGAGTAATGTAGGTTGGTTGTTAAAAAAATCATGAGTTATTTTACTGTCTGTGTATGTATTTTTTATTAAAGTTGACATGTTATGAAATTTTCAATTATATTGTATGTATGTATTCTTTTTAGTTTTTGATTGAATCACAGATTCATTTAAGTTACACTTTATTCCATTTATTAACCCTGATTGAAAGGTTTGTGTCTTTTTACAAAGTTTAGGAATCAGTATTATTACAAAGATCAGAACCATAATAGTAATCAAAAGTAAGGACAACTGAATGCTTTGCAATTTAGTGAATTTTTTTGCCATCTGGTACCACCTTGAAGATACATATAAAAACTTGAACTTATATATAAAATCCAACATTCAGAGTTTACAAAAATACAAGGGGCAATAATAAAAGCTCAGAGAATTGCAGTTGAAGACACCCAAGTAACGAACTGCATAGAAGTGATCCACGTCATGAACCTCATGGCTACTTATCTTGGCCCGGAGAGAAGAGACGACGACAATTGTGTGAAAGCTTTCTCTTCCACAACTTCTGCATCTTGAATTCTTAGATCTGTGAAATTGTAATCCAAGTTTGGTTCAACATTCATTCCTCCTTCTAACACCTTAACCACCGATGGCATTGAAGGCCTTCGCTTAAAGTTTGTTTGTAAACACCATGAAGCTACTTTCATCATCTCCACAACTTCAGTTTTGTGTACCTGCATATCTTCACTGTGTTTGTCAACCATATCCAACAATTTTCCTTGCTCCCAGCATTTCTGAAAGACCGAGAGCAAATACCAGCTTTCTTCTGGCTCAGATCTATCGAAAATTCTCCTGCCACATAAGATCTCCAAGAGAACGATCCCAAAGCTATATACATCCACCTTTTCAGTGATAACTGAGCTCCGCCATTCTGGAGCGATATAGCCAGGGGTTCCTTTTATGGTACTCATCACGTGCGTTTGATTTTTGTCAATGAGCTTAGATAACCCAAAGTCAGATACTTTGGCATTGAACTCGTTGTCTAGAAGTATGTTTTGAGGTTTAATATCAAGATGCACAATTTTTTGCCTACATTCTTCATGAAGGTATGCTAAACCTTTGGCAATATCAAGAATAATTTTCTTTCTACATTCCCATTCGAGTATGTGCTCCCGAACTCCATGGTAGATCCACCTATCTAAAGAGCCGTTACTCATGAAATCATAAACTAGAAATCTTTGTGATTTCCAAGTACAAAAACCTCTAAGTCTAACTAGATTCACATGGTGAATGCTACCAATGGATTGAACCTCAGCTAAGAATGATTTCTTAATGTGTGAAAGACCTTCAAGGCATTTTACGGCAATCTTGGAGCCATCTTTGAGACTCCCTTCGAAAACAGATCCAAATCCTCCTTCACCAAGCTTTTTACTAAAGTTCTCTGTGGCGGTTGTCAGATCTTCATGAGAAAACCGAGTAGGCATTCCTGGAACTTGATCTAAATCATCTTCATACATTTCAGCATCCCTTTTACGCTTGTGGACTACGTACTTAATAAACCCTATGACCATAACAAGCAGAAGCACAAAACTTCCAACTGTAAAGCTTACAACCCTTGCAACTTTATGAGACATACGATTCGTAGAGCGTTCGACTGCCGGAAGTTGACGAGGCAAAGGAGGTGGTGTAACATTTAAAGGAGGTGATGTAATGTTTTGGACTTTTATGAAAGCTGAAGCATTATAAGGAAAATCAAGTCCATCAATAGCTGTCATTGTAAATATTTCTGTAGGTAAAAAACATGATCCACTTGAGGGATCAGAATCCGTCTCGTAAAAAGCTGCTTTGCATGAGCAATTGTCTAGACATGCTTGTTTGCAAGCCTCTACACTAACATATAACATGTCAGGTGCTAATAGAAAGTATTTGACGTCCTTGACTGTGATCAAACCTTGATGTTGTGTAGAATTACACGTGAGTGGGGTAATTTCTGAGCAACCCTGATTGAGGTGGCGTTCGTTCGCTTCTGTAAAGAATTTTGTTGTGGGACAACTACATTGTTGATTAGTCGAGCAAATTGAATTTCTTCCGCAAACCAAAGGATAAGCACACTCTCCTAGAGATTTATATGTAAGAAAATCGGATACCACTTTCCACCCATCAGCTGATTGCCATTCAAACACTTGCAAATGGCCATCTGGCATCAGTTTCATAAACTGAGCTGATGATGCTTTAGGTATGAAAGTATCACTAATAGGATCTGGCTCGTAAGGATCTACAAAGAACGGCAAACTCTCATTTATGAACCTTATGTAACTTCCTCCACTATTTGTTTCGTTGACACGTAGATCGATATATAGACGGTAATATGCTTGAGGTGGGTTTGATTCAACATATGCAATCAAACCATCATCTGCGAGTTGAAGATAATACATATCTTGGGACGAATTGGTTACAGAAACTTTAGATATAAGCTTTTGACCTTTATACAACTTTTGGCCGGGTACCAAACAGTCTGTTGGGTGATCAAAAGATTGCCACACTACAGAGTTGTTGACACTGAATAACACCAGATTTCCAGTATCAGTTAGGTTCATGCCAGCGACGGATTTTCCAGCAGTGTTGGTGGTCCAAACTATGCTTCCATTTTCATCCTTGAGGACCAATTCTCCAGCTGCAGTGAAACTCAGTATCGCATTACTCCCGACTGGATGGTCTGAGTTGGCTGACCAAACGACAACCTCAGACTTCCTGTTGAGGTAGTCGTCGGTTGATCCATAGATGACCACCGCGAAGATGAAAGAGGTACAACGTGCTTCACAGATGAAGCCACATGTGAATACACCTACTTTGGTTTCTGTAAGGAGAATGGGCGGCGCATTCAGCGCAATAACGGGTGTCCATGTGGTGGAAAGATTTGCTCTAGGATATTCAGAAAGCACATTAGCAATGGATGAATATTGGCGAGATAACACGAGGATCAGAAATGAGGAAAACAAGAAACTACAAATCTTCATGAGTGATTTTCTGTTATGAATTAATGCATGATTCAAAATAAACAACATGAATTTTTGTAAGTTTTTAACAAGTCTAGTCAATGCTATAGTCAACTCATACCGTGTTGGACCAACCACTAGGTGGAGCCACAACTATGAAATCATAAAAAGTGTTTGTCGGACCATCTTTAATTGAAATAAATTTCCATTTATATCAAGATAAATATTGAAGGTTTTAATCTTGATAATCACTATCGGCTTTGTTAATTGTTTTGTAAAGTTTGTATTATATTAGGTTGAGTCTGATTATATAATTAATAGAGTTTGAATTAGGTTAAAGTAGTATAGGTTTAGTATAAATAAAGATTAGATATGTGGTTTTTTATTATTAATACTAGCTTGGTTTACACACGGGTTAAATAACTAAAATATTAATATAATAAAATTTATTAATTATAAAATAATATTCGATATGACTATAAGTAATAAAACAGTTATGTCAACTTTTTAAAATTTTATTTTAAAATTTGTTTCCAAAAAAATAAATAACATTTTGTTCTAAAACAAACCATATAAAAATGACATTTTTAAAAATTTTCTTATTATAGCTCCCAAATTCAATTATTTTTTGTTTTAAAAAATTGATTTCCTAAAATTTCTAATTTTAGAATATTTTATATTTTTAAAAAAGTTTTACGCTTTAAAAAATTATTATTTTATAAAAAACTTATTTATTTACAAATAATCTTGATAAATAGATATATTTCTTAATTTAGTAAAATTAAAAAAAGTGTTAAATAATATTATCAATAATTAAGGTATTTATTTAATAGGAGAGAGAGACAGGAAAGTTTTGATGAGCATTATTGTGGTGTTGACACGTGACATTTCAAGATACTCTTTTATTAGAGTAAGAAGAAAAGTGTCATTATCTTGTGATTGCTCTCAAATATTTGTGTTTTGATATGTGTTTCTTGATCCAATTTTCAAACAAATAGTTTGTAAATTATTTAATTTTCAGTTAAAACTAGCAGAAGGCCTACCGCATGATGTTGCGGGTTTTTATCTAGCAGGTAATTACTTGAGCTCCATGGCGAGCCGATTTTACTTATTGCGGCGGATTGCTTTTAAGTGAAATTTTTATTTTGAATCATATATTATATTTGAGTTTACGCAAAACATGAATAAATGAAACACAACTTAATGTAAATAAAAAAACAATAAAAATGAAATAAAAGAAATATATTAAACAATTAATATAAACCTAAAGGAGGTAAAATGTAATGTGTTATAAACTAACATCATTAATATCTAAATTAATTAAAGCTAATTCGAATGTTTATAAAGAAGTCAAAGGATAAAGTTTAATTAGAAAATAAGACTTACAGGGATTTATCATGGTCTAATAAAACTAATGGAGTGGAAGGAGCAACATGGTGGATAAAAAAGAAGTCTGACTGCTTTAGATAACCTTCATGCTACTTTATCCAAAGAATTGCACCCCTGTACTGTTCTGTTATAAAAATTTATACAACGTTGTTTAAAGTATGCAGTTGTACCTTTTGCTATAAAATATGTATATATAAATTGATAATTAGTATATATAATAACTAGTTTTAATAAACTCGTGTATTATACGAGTTGAATAAAAAATATTAATATAATAAAATTTATTAATTATAAAATAATATTCTAATATATAATAAAACAGTAATATTAACTTTTAAAAATTTTGTTTTTAAACTTTTTTAAGAAAATAAGCATTTTGTTCTAAAACAAACTGTATAAACATGTCATCTTTAAAAATTTTCCTATTATAACTCTCAAATTTGATTATTTTTTGTTTTTAAAAATACCAACTTTAAACTATTTCATATTTTAAAAAGGTTTTATGCTTTAAAAAAATTTATTATTTTATAAAAAATATAGTTATTTAGAAATAACATTAATAAATAGAGTTCTTTAGTAATTTATTAAATCTAAAAAGGTGTTAAAGAATATTATTAGTAATTAAGGTAATAATTTAATAAAATAGAGAAACAGAAAAATTTTTGTGAGAATGATTGTGGTGCTGTCACGTGTTATTCGAAAATACTTTTTTTTATTAAAGTAGGTAGATAGAGAAAATTTACGGTATAAAGTAATCAAATTGTGCGAAGTGTGTGAAGCAACATGAGGACATCGGGTGGGTTTTGTGCGTTTATACACGGAGGGGTATTTTCGCCCGCCGACTTATTTCTGTGCCTTCTTGCATATATTACAACTACTATGTCAGGTGGAAGTTGAAGGTTTGAAGAACCTTGCATATTTAATATTCTAACATGCGTAATTTTAAATGACTTATTAAGACCACCTTGAATGACTTAGATATAGTTTTGAATGGTTTATCACTAGTTTTGAATGACTTACAACTAATTTTTTAATGGCTTGCGTAATACATGTAGGAACTTGCGTGATTTTTAACTTAACCCTTAAATTGCTTGGGACTATTTCTAAATGGCCTAGTACTAGTTTTGAATATCTTGTGTAATATGCTTTGAACCTTGCTCATATTACAACTTGCTTGCGTGATTTTCATAAATTATCACGCAAGAGTTTTTGTTCGCCGCTTTATAATCATGCTTGAGTACTGAAATTACCTTATTACCCTTTTTTAGTAAAAAAAGATGGAATTATCACGCAACACATCTCAAGCACTAGTATTTTAAAACGGACGGCTCAGATTGTTTCGTACGCTTCATATGTTTTTAACAGTTTGTAAGTAATCAGCTCCATAATATATAATAAGGATAACTGAGAAAAAATTGAGAAGCTTCACGTACATCATATATAATTAAAAAATTAGAAAATATAATAAAAAGTAGTGAAAACATAAAACTAACAAAGTCCACAAAGATCACAAAAGTCGGTTGCACATGTTTTTAAATTTGGATTTTACTTTTGAGTGTTCAAGCATACACCACGTCAAAAAGTCTCAAGTCACCGTATGTGATTATATGAATAAAGTTATGAAGCTTGAAAATTTGACAAAAGGAGCATGCTTGTAGTATTAGTTGTCCAACACAATCATCATGACGCTTTTATAATTGTTCCTAAAAAATTTCGTTGAATGCATCTTCTTCTAATCTTCCTTTGCCACTTTTAGACGGATCGTCAAACTCCTTTGTGTATCATTTTGTTTCATTTACCGTTCATATCCGACTAGTATCTTTAATGTACATTCGACGTAACTGGGTTTGTTGCGTTGGCCCTATATTTCCGCAATTAAAGTCTTTCAGCATGTTCCCTTTGCCTTACAAAAATCCCACAATCTATCTTATGCTAACCTGTTAATAAAACATAAAAACCCGTCAGTGATCCCAATTTAAGAAAAATCCAATAAATAATTTGACGATGGAAGCACTAACTAATCCGCACTATTATACATGTTTTTAGTAAAAATTTTAGGCTTATCTTAACTGGCCTACACACAAAAGGGTCTTAAATTAGAAAGTCAAATTGATTTGAATGTAGTATTTGATAATAAGTAAACTTGAATGAAAACTTTAACTAGTGAACATAAATGAGGAGATACAGATGAAAGTAAATAAATAAAAATAAATTAATAAACAAAAATAAATGTACATAATCCATATGAATTTTAGCAACTCATGTTTAGTCCTCCAGTTTCCAACAACTACCAAATGAGCCCCACAACTTTATATAATAGATACCAGGTTTACTCATTGTTACAAATTAACAGATAATTTTTCAAATACATTTCTTACTTTTTTGTTTTTATATAATATTATTACTTAGGGAACTAGAAATATGAAAACGAACATGTCGATGGGTTAATGTAGTGTGACCATGCTCATAAAGATCCACAAAAACCTTACTGCCTTAGGCCTTAGGGCTCAATGTCAAAGTTAACCGACCCAACAAAAATTAAAAAAAAAAAAAAAGAATGTGTGGACTGCTGAATGGATTGAGACAGATTAGGTAGATATGTGTTTGGAATGAACTGTTGTTGCTCTCATACCATAATTCCATAAACCCTTGTAAGAAATGCAATGTGAAAATCAGAAAATGTGTTGTGGTATTCAACATGAAGCATGTATGTATCAGGGAACAAGAGATGGATAACAAAAGAATCAACATTTCAGTTGATACAGGAACATAAGAAACATTAAAAGATACTGCATATTAATGATTCAAAAGAAACTCATAGCTACTTATCTTGGCCCTGATAGAAGAGACGACGACAATTGTGTGACATATTTCACGTCTCGAACTTCTGTTTCCTGAATTCTTATATCTGTGAAGTTGTAATCCAGGTTGGATTCAACATTCATTCCTCCTTCTAACACCTTAACAACCGATGACATTGAAGGCCTTCGCTTAAAGTTTGTTTGTAAACACCATGAAACCAATTGCATCATCTCCACAACTTCTGTATCGTGTACCTGCATATCTTCACTGTGTTTGTCAACCATATCTAACAATGTTCCATGCTCCCAACGTATTTGAAAGACAGAGAGCAAATACCAGCTTTCTTCTGGCTCAGATCTATCGAAAATTCTCCGTCCACATAAGATCTCCAGGAGAACGATCCCAAAGCTGTATACGTCCACCTTTTCAGTTATAACTGAGCTCCGCCATTCTGGAGCGATATAGCCAGGGGTTCCTTTTATGGTAGTCATCACTTCAGTTTGATTTTTGTCAATGAGCTTAGATAACCCAAAATCAGATACTTTGGCATTGAAATCCTTATCGAGAAGTATGTTTTGAGGTTCAATATCAAGATGCATAATTTTTTGCCTACATTCTTCGTGGAGATATGCTAAACCTTTGGCTATATCAAGAATGATCTTCTTTTTGTCGTTCCATTCAAGTATGTGTTCTCGATTTCCATGGTAGATCCACCGGTCTAATGATCCGTTACTCATGAAGTCATACACTAGAAATCTTTGTGATTTCCAAGTACAGAATCCTCTAAGTCTAACTAGATTCACATGGTGAATGCTGCCAATGGATTGAACCTCGGCTAGGAATGATTTCTTAACGTGTGAAAGACCTTCAAGGCGTTTTACAGCTATCTTCAACCCATCTTTGAGGTTTCCTTCGAAAACGGATCCAAATCCCCCTTCACCAAGCTTCTTACTAAAATTCTTAGTGGCGGTTTTTAGCTCTTCATAAGCAAACCGATTCGGCATTCCTGGAACTTGATCCATATACCCTTCATCTATTTCAGCATCCCTTTTTCGCTTGTGAACTATGTACGTAATAAATGCTATGACCACAACAAGAAAAAGCACTAAACTTCCAACAGCAGAGCCTACAACTCTTGCAACTTGTGGAGACGAACGATGTGATGTAGCATTCTGAACTTTTAAGAAAGCTATATAATTTAAATCAGGTTGATCAACACTCTTCATTGTAAATATCTCGGAAGGTAAAAAACAATATCCACTTGAAGCATCTGAATAATACTGAAAAAAAGCTGCTTTGCACGAGCAATTGTTTAGACAAGCTTGTTTGCAAGTCTCCATATCCACCCACTTCATGTCAGGAGACGAGGTGAAGTACTGTACGTTGTCAAGTGTGATGAAGACATGATCTTGTGAAGAATCACATTTGAGAGAGTTAATCTCATAGCAACCCAGGCTGGGTTGGCGATTGTTCACTTGTCTAAAATATTCTATTCCAGGACAACTACATTGTTGATTAGTCGAGCAAATGGAATTTCTTCCACAAGTTAATGGATAGCGGCATGAGTCAAGATAACTTCCAGTAATATCGTCTACTATTGTCCCCCTTCCAAAACTATATTGCCATTCAAACACTTGCAAATGCCCATCTGGCATTAGTTTCATATACTGAGTTAACTGAGGTATGTCAATCACACTATAAGGATCACTTGACTCGAAAGAATCTATGAAGAATGACAAACTCCCATCCAAGAACCTCATGAATCTTCTTTCTTTATTTGTACCGTTTCTATTGACAAACACACCGTAATAGGCTTGAGGTGGGTTTGATTCGACATAAGCATACAAACCTTCATCAGTGACTTGTAGAGAAAACATACCTTCCGATGAATCGTGTGATGAAACATTAGATTTCAGTTTTTGACCTTCGAACAATCTTTGGCCGAGTAACAAACAGTCTGTTGGGTGATCAAAAGATTGCCAAACTATCGAGTTGTGGTCATCGAACAACACAAGATTTCCAGTGTCAGTTAGGTTCATGCCAGCAACTGATTTTCCGGCAGTGTTGGTGGTCCAAACTATGGTTCCATCATCATCCTTCAGGACCAGTTCTCCAGCTGCAGTGAAATTCAATATTGCATTCTTCCTGACCGGATAGTCTCGGTTGGCTGACCAAACGATTTCACGTTGGTCGCCCAATGAAACCCAATTTGAAGAAATAAATATGGCGAAGACGTAGGAGGTACAAATTCCTTCACAGAAAAAGCCACAGGTAAATCGAGTTCCATTGGTTTCTCTACGGAGTATGTATGTCGCAGCCGAGTAATTGGCGGCCCATGTAGTTGAAAGATTTGCTGTATGTGTATATGAATCAAAATTTTGAGCAGTGGATGTGTAGAGAATTAGAAAAATGGCAAAGAATAAAGTAGAAATGCACGATGCTCTCATGATTGATACACACTATGAAGAACTGATCATGCATGATTCAAAATGCCCAATATGTTACAACTCTTCAACAACTCAAGTCATTGACGCAATGCTACAGTTGACTCATTATAGCCATCGTATTGGACCAACCACTAGTTGGAGAATTGAAGCCACAAATTTGTGGTCATAAAACTGATTGTGTAGCATCTTTTATGAATATAGTCAATTGATTTTTAATTATTTCCTAAAACAAATTTATAGAATCATAAAATTTAAACTTTCGATAACTAATGAAATTATTATTATCATTCTTTGAATTTAAGGATGTAAATAGAGTTTAAAACAATAACAAATCATTAACCTTTTATGTGTGGGCCAAAAACAACTATGTAAACTAAAGAGGTCCATCAGCAGGCCCAAGATCCTGCAGCAAGACGGCTAGACCCAAACTAGAGGTGCACAAAACGGTTTCTACCCATGAACATGTTCGGTTGGAATCGGTTTGGTTTGTAGCCAATGAGGTCAAAAAGGTTTGAGTTTCACACGGTCCAGTTTGTTGACAGGTTTTGGCCGATTTTTGACCAATTCAGTTTGGTTTTGAACCGGTTTTCTTTTTTTCACCTCTAAGTCTCAAACCCCAACCGCCTAGTACCCGAGTCACCCGAGATCGCCTGCAACCCCTGTTCGTGTTGACAAGCTTTTGGGCCCGATTAGGGTTATTGTTTGATCAGGTTGGCATGCTAACGATACAAGTTAAAACGTATCTAGATGGGTTCAACACACTAATCCTTATAACAACACGTGTATGACCCATTTATCAACAAAACATAGTTTTATACTTTTACAATAAATTAAATATATTTTGTGATTTTTTATAAAATTTTACTTTATTGTGTTAGTTGTGTTGTATTATATCCTAACCGTGTTTAGTGAATTGTGTTAAACATGTTGTATAGTGTCATTCATGTTATTGAACCAACTATTAAATGTTTGTTAAATGTGGTATGTGATATTACTCCCTGATTAAACATGTTCATGTTAGTGTTTTAAAAAATAACAATATTAATTAAGTGTGTTGTGTTTGGGTATAATAAACGTATTAAACATTTTGTATTCTAATTTGCTAGTCATATTAAACGTGTCATGCATGTCAAACAAGACACTCAACATAACACAATAAAGGAAACTTTTTGATCGAATGAACACTTGGTTTTTCGCTTATCAGATGTTTCAAAAAAGTAAGTAAAACTCATAAATTAATAAAAACCAATAAGGTTTATATAATTAATCTCACTATTTATCAATGTTTTTGAACCGGATCGGACGTCGAACCGGATGCCTTATTGGTTTGGTGGTCGGACCGGTTGGATCGGATTTAACTATATTTTAATTATATTTATATATGTAATTAAATATAAGTAATTTATATATGATTTATATATATATTTTATAGTTATATATAAAACTTAACTATATTTGTATATCCGACGTACTAATTTATGGTTTAACACCCCGTTTTTACCCATTAAAATAAAAAAAAATCAAAAAAAAAAAACGAAAACCGGTCCGAAACGGTCCGGTTTTCCCGGTCCGACCAACGGTTCGGGACGAACCGGCCGTTTCGACCACTACAAAACGAATCACAACAGACCGGATCGGACAAGCCCCCGATTCGCGGTTGAACCGGTCGGACCGGCCGGTCCGATCCGGTCTCAACAACATTGCTATTATCAAACATTTCTTAGTTTCTCACTACCCTTTATATCATGATTCTGCCATGAATGGTAAAGACAATATTAAGATATTAAAAATAATTAAGAAAAATAAAACAAACCAAGCAATAATGAGAACATTAATATAATATTTTACATTCAATATCATAGACTTTCATGGAGTTGAAATAGAAAAGCCCATATTTCATCCTATTTTTTGTTTGCTTCCTTTTCAGCCTGCAATCAGAATATATATAAAAAAGGTCATTTCAAACTTTTTATAAGTTAATTGAAACTTGTTTATGTAAATTGTATTTTATGAGTTCTTAATCATGGTTATAATTAGATTATTATTGTATGAAACTCTTTATATTATGTATAATTAATTCTTATGAGTTGTCTGTTTTAAAAATGTGGTTCAAATATTGCTAAAAATGGACCAGCATCAAGATATAATTGATTGAATGTAGGGCATTTATGATTTACCGCTTTGACAACTCGATCAAATGCTTCGGGTCCATATTTCTCTATGTAACGCTCCACAGATCTTCGTGCGTCAAGGCTCATCATTTGGAGGACTTTCCTCTGTCCCTCGGGGTACTTTGAACTCACATGACTCCCGACTTTAACATATTTTCTTGCTATATTCGCGTATACGTATGCTGCCCCGTTGATCCCAGGTAGCACCAACCACATACAAAACAAAAGCTTCAAGTAGGGCCAAAATGGAAGCCTGTTTTTTTTTCAAGCATGTGAATTTCACGAGAATATATAAAATAATCACTTTGTGAAATAGCAACTCGTAAGCTTGATCTCACGAGTGGCATGAGAACTATAAATTTATATTTATGTAGGTGAAACTTTTTAAATTACCATTGAAGGACTTTCCAAAAGGAAAGCTCGAAGAGGGTAATGAACGAGTATAAAACCCAATACGTAAGCCATTGTTGATCATCTTCTGATGTAGAACCCTCGAGTGCAAGCATTGATGCATACCTTTTTGTAAGTTTATACCATTATTGTCGTTAGTATAACAAAATAATCTTGAACGTGCATGTTTTGCATCACACGTCAACAAAATCAATTTTTAAAGATCGTCATGAAGGCATGGATGCTAGAAGAGGAACGAAACGATGCAAGATGCCACCAGGGAAAAGTAAAATGACTTATAAGATCACACAAGTTGTTATAAATTCATGAAGTATACATGTAAAACAATAATACATTTGAAATGTAAAGGATAATGAATATTAAAAATTTGATTATTTAAAACACCAACTGACGAACGTAAAAGCCCATATGCATAGTTAAATACTTAAACAACCATTTTAATTATGTTGGCCCATTTATCCGCTTCTACTGAGCTTGGTCGACGGCCCAACCATTATAATTATGTTGGCCCATTCTTGATTCTCCATTTGCTTCTTTCTAATTTCTAAAACAAAAATATATCATATCTAACCGAACCATGTTTTATAAGCAATGTATTTATTTTACGTGTATGTATGATATACTATAAGTTTTTATTGTATATATATACAGGGAGAATCAAATGAAAACTCTTATTTTAAATAAGAACTCTAAAAAACCTTTTTTTATCCATGTGTAGTTGTTAGGAAACTAAAATTTATAGTTTGTTATTTTTTTTAAACCGTAGTTCTCTCCTATATGTATATATCTATTTATATATATGAAAACTCAAAAGTTTGGTCGGTCTAACCGTTCATTTTGGTACGGTTATTAGACATCTAACAACAACCTAGTTTAGAAAAACAAACTTAGATGAATTTGTAATCTCATCAAGAGAAAGTAACTTACAAAGGGAATACGAGCATTACTCCGGGCCTATAACAAAATAAAATAAATCAAACAAGTTAGTAATACGAAACAAACATCTACAAATCATCCAATACAAGTATAGACATATACCCCATAAGTGTATCTAAATGTCTAGCAATTGTTGCAAGAAGCCCCATTGTTTTTTGTGTTTCGATGTGGTTCGCTTGTTTCGTTCTTGATCGGTAAAAAGTTATATGTGTGATTACCTTATGCTTTCTCCAAGTTATATAAGTAGTATGATTGTTTAAGATGAAGCAAAGCATATCTTTTGGGTATAATCTTCTTTACTTTAGTTACAAGCAATGAGGAGGGTGGGTTCATGACAAAAAGTCTATGAAACTGTCCTTGGAATCCTTTCATATTCTTCTAACAGAAAAGCTCAATGAATGAATATAAGAACATGCTCGTTGATACCTACATAAGTGACTTTAAGTTCTTGTTGTCTAGTTGGTTGTGAAATGGTGTGTTCGGTATGTAACGAGTGAATATAGATCGAGGTAAACGAGTATGTGGGTGAAATAGATTGGATCGGGTTGAACAGTAAACACTTTTCACTTTTAAACTAATGGTTTTGTAAATAATTGTCATATGTTATTTATGATTATAGAATTATACTACGTGAATTTATGTTTATTAATCGGGTTGAAATTTTATAAACATTTAAATTCAAGTATAACTCTGATTAGATTTTTTTTCTATAGAAAATGGTATTATATAATACCACTTCTTTAATTATTGTGAAAATATTGTTATTAAGAGATAAGGCAATTCAATAAAAGATTTGTTTTTAATACTTTTGGATCACGTGTTTGAAAACAGTTTACACCCCGGTTGTAATATTTCTTTATAAATCATGTTTGATTTAACATTCTCCTAATTAGAAAATATTTTGTAAGGCAAATTCTTCTATATTGCTGTCCTGCTGATATGCATGTGTTTGAGAAGAAATGTGAATTAGGCTAACGAATATGAAAAGTTATCAGATAATTATAAAAAATAGATCTTGAAAACATAGATATAAAACCTCGTGTATATGCATGTGTATTATTAGGGGTGAAAATTTTGTTTTTGTCATGTTAATAGGTTAACAAATTGAATTGATGAAATCAAACACAAACTATATAACTTAATTATGTAAACAAGCCAAAGGTTTGTAAACGAGTTAGCCGATGATTTGGCGAGTTGTAAAGGCGTTATATGATAAATAAGTTAAACGGGTTGACAGTATAAAATGTATGCTTCTATTATTTAATTTTTAATTTAAACGGAATGACAAATCAACCAGATTATTTAATAGATTAAATAACTTAACACGAATCCAAATCATTTTATTAAGCGGGTTAAAAGATTAACCCGGATACAACATGTTTATTAAATAGCTAGACATGATAACACCTAAAAACCTCATTAGCTAGACTTATTAGAAAAATACTTTATTGTATATTTATTATACAAAATAGCATAAACTTATTAGAAAAATATTTTATTGTTTAATATAGTCAAATAAGTCAAGTTAGAGAATATTTTGAGTACTTAAGTTATTGTGTGAAAGTGATTTTAGCTGCAACGTAATAATGTAAAGCGTCACGGTGCGTTTGTAGCATATAAAACAGTCAATTAGTAGGGAAAAACAAATAGTAGTGGTATTATATAAATTATTTAATTTTTTAAAAATACGAATAGAATAGATTTGTCATTCAAAATAAATTAGTAGCCAAAGCCTTGGAAAGGTGACATGAAGAGACATAGCGGTGAATGCACCGTTGGTATAGTGAGATTTACCGTCTTCTCTTTTATGCCACCATAAGCGGGGGTTTTATACCGATTCTCCATTTAGGAAAATGCACTATAGGAACGATGGGTAAGCCCCCACTCACGGTATCATGTAAAATGAGGGAATGTCTAGGGTCCCGATTGGCTTAGAACCAACTTGAATATGACAGTCGAGAACTAACCGAATCAAACATATTTATTTATGGTCTGGAAGTCTGGAACTGACACGAGTTGGTCTAGGCTTTTACAAACAAATAAGTAAGTGTTTTAAAACAGCAATTTGCTAGCATTTTTAATGAAGTGACCAAGCTAGGTCCGAGTTTGTATACATATAAAAAAACTAAAATTGAGTCATTGAAGTAAAATCACAACAAGAGCTTCTACATTTATGATTTATTAACTTTGCACTTGAAAAAATTGAATAAAGATAATACTAAATAACACGAGAAAATATACAACTATATATATACAAAAACAAGTAATAATATTAACAAGATATACAATGCGATGAACATATATGTACATAAGCACTCATACGGATCACATGATACACGACAAGTTGTACTCATGCTCGTATGTGCCCATGGGCGGCATAAATGGTGCATCGCGGATACAATCCAGTGGATCAAGGTCTAAGAGCCATGACTCAATATTTGCGAGCTCAATCTCATGATTCACATAGTTCATGACCGGATCTTCTGGCAACTGCAACCCTAATTCTTCGTACGAACAATTGCCATAATCAAAGGACATGAACATGTCATCTAAACTAGGATCAGGGCTAGAACCGGGGCTTGGATCAGGGCTAGAACCGGGGCTTGGATCAGGGCCAACATGGTCATCAATATGGATCGCATGAGTCGGTACGAATGATACAACATGATCATGTGAACCGTTTCCAGTGAGCTCTTGAACAAGAGACTTGAAATTGGAAGAGCTAGTTATATATACCTTTGGTTTTAAAGCTTTTATGAGGCTGTTGAATTGATGGGTGGGTTGTTTCTTGGAGATTTTGATAGTGGATTGGGTGGTCATGTGTCTTTTGGTCATGGTTAATTACTTGAAAGTTCAAATAAGTGTTGATAGTAAGTGAGGATCCAAAGAGGTATATATATGTATTAAGGTGGGATGCGAATGGGGACAAATGTGAAGATATTATATTAATAATGGTCATTTTCTTCATAAAGGTTTAGATTTAGCATTCAATATTCATTAGTTTTTTGGGTCAACACATTTGCCAAACTAATTGGACATCTTTTACTTTGAAAAGAATATCAAAATAACTCCAAATAGGTGGCATGTTCTTGGTAAAACACATACTTTTACACACCATTGTACCACTACACATTACATTATGTAACCAATATTATTAAACAATGAAATTAACACATGAAATACATAGTATTATTCATTATCTTAATTACTATTTTAGTAACTATTCTATTTTAAGAAACTATTCAAAGAGTATAAGGTATTTTGTAAAATAATTATTATATGTATTATAGTAACTTATCAAAATTAGAAGAGTACTTTATTTTTTTATAATGTTTTGAAATTATCTTATTTTAACTTTTTGAAATAAGTTTGAGAAAATTTGTATACAAAAATTAAATATATATTTTGCTGGTCTATCAAACTAATTTTATACAATATGTAAATTGACATAAATTACGTTAGATTAATCCAGCTACACCCATGAACAAGCTATAGATAGTTACTGATTCCGGATAAATATGAACTTACAATCATCCCTAAGATTTTAGTATTTTGATGCCTCAACTTGTTCAAATATATCAAGGGTTGAACCGGCTGGTTTAATGTTTTCTAGTACAATCATTCGATTGGACGGGCTGATTGAATGGTTTCATTCATATCCATGTACATGTTTTGGATTAAATAAGATTTTACGGAATTTATTCGTATTCATTTCTCTACTCCAGCACATTCACCAAAAATTTGTAGTAGATATTAACAAGATGGTAAATTTTCTATTTTGAATTCGTTTATATTTGAAGTTCTCCTTCTTCGTAGACTCTTTTTTGTATTTTTTCAAATTTTAGTTTCTAAAAAGTTATAGCATTACCTGGCTATTAAGATTGGCTCCGCAAAGAACAATCGGTTCTATAATTACTAGCTTTAGTCAACCCGTGTATTAGACGGGTATAATAAATAAAATATTAATATAATAAAATTTTGTTATAAAACAAACCGTATAAAAAATATCATTTTAAAAAATTTCCTATTATAACTCTCAAATTTGATTATTTTGTGTTTTAAAAAAAATGACTTTTTAAAAATACCAATTTTAAAATATTTTTCGTATTTTAAAAAAAATTATGCTTTAGAAAAATTTATTATTTTATAAAAAAAATTATTTATTTAGAAATAACATTAATAAATAGATTTATTTCTTAATTTATTAAACCTAAAAAAGTGTTAAATAATATTATTAGTAATTAAGGTAATTAACTAATGAAAGAGAGAGCGAGAAAATTTTGGTGAAATTGATTGTGGTACTGCCACGTGTCATCCAATATACCTTTTTATTAGATAGGTAGATTCAATTTGCAACAAAAATTAGTTAAAATTCATATATATTAAACTATTTAATAGGTTAATATAGATATAATAAACTTGTCTTCCTTTTATTCAAAGTTTTTGGTCCAACAAAAATTATTCCAATACATATATCAAACAAACACACACCACCGATGCGCATTTAAAAATTTTCTCAATATATAATTTGAATAACAAATTATTCAATTAAGAATCATTGATGGGGATGCCCTTCAAAAACCTCCACTGAAGATGTCATTCCACTTAAATAAATACCCAACATAGAACTACTTACAAACAAATTGCAACTCAAATACATGACCGATGACCGAAGAAGGAGATTACCATGAAATGAAATAACTTATGAATTAAGTCTTTGATAAGTAATATTTAATGTAACATCCATACTTTTTATGCGTTTTGATTTCTCTTAACGTTATACAACTATTTATAATTTATGAATTTGATTTAGTTCAATAATAATAAACGTTCCATTGCGTTATAAGTTTTTTTTAATGATAACATATTTAAAATAAATCATTTAGTGCGTTTGGTTTGTGAATATTTTTTCAAGCAATTGAAATTTATCAAAGGAACTGAAATAAAAGTTTGAGTTTATCAAAAGGGTTTAAAATTTGACAGAATTAGATTCTATTAAAAGAATTATATTAAAAATACGTGACAAAATAATCACAAAAGGTTACATTCTATTAAAAGAATTAACTAAAAGTACATTCGCTGTTTGTTGCTACAGGTGTGGGACAACGGGGGAGGGGGTGGGACGGGGGATGGTTACGGTGGGTGGCGGTGGTGATGGTGATGATGGGTGGGAGAGGTGATGGCGACAAGAAGGGGTGGCGGCTACGACGACCACGGTTGTGACTACAGTGGCGGTGGTGGTGGTCAATGGCATGGTAGGGTTGGTGGTGGAGGTCAATGACATGCCGGGGTGAGAGGTGACAAGTTGTGGTGAACGTGAGAACAAACTAGTGGTCAAAGATTCCATTACAATTCTTCACAATTTGTAATGATTATTAAAAATTTTTACTTAAAAATTTCAAGTGTTGGTGCATAGTTATGTGACAACAACTTGGATGTTCGTATCTTTTGTATTTGGTTATTTAGTATAGCTTTATGTTCCCCAGAGTCATAGTGTAACAAAACTACCAAATATTTAAGCAAAACTACTAGACGAAACTAACTAGCAGTTTTACGTGTTTGTTTTGCATTATAATAAGGCTTTAGTATCTCATTTGTAATCATCGGTTTTCGGTTTTAGTGTTGATTGTATAATCATTTTTGTTATCATATTACGTTGCTTGTACTCACCAAACACTTAGGTGGTGTTTGTTTTTTGGCAAAAGCTTTTTCCCACCTCTTCATCTGCGCGCACGCAGACGCGGGAAGAGCTTTTGAGTGCGCAGACTGTTTGTGTTTTTTGGAAGACGTTTCATTAAAAAACGTCTTCCGACGTCTGCATAGAGAAGATATGGTGTTAACACTTCTCAGGTATTCTCAACCTCTTCTCCTCTTTTACCCCTCAACCCTTTCAGACTTTTATATTATTGTGTTCAACCCTTCAACCCACCACTCCTCTCCTCTCTTCTTCTCACTGCAGCAGTTCTCCAGCCGCCGCCGCCCACGTCGCCGACGCCCACGACAGGCCGCCTCGCTCCGACATCTCCCTCTCAAGTATCAGCACCGCTACCCCACCTCCTCCCACCGGCCGGACCACCGGCGGCCCCCCTCCCCCAACTTGCGCCCACCCACCTGCTGCCGCCCACTTGTGCCCGCCTCCCTGCAACCACCCCAGTCGACCACCGTCGCCCCCATCGACCATCGTCGCCCCCCATAGACATTAAGAATGAACTCTCAATTCCAATTAGATCAAATTTTTATTTATTTAATTTTAAATCAAAACCACAAAAGTATCACTTAACACGTAGTCCAGGGTCCATATTGTAACTTTCTCCAATATGTTTTTATCAGTGTAACGTATGAACAATTAGGGCAAAATTTCTTTACGTTCTTCACTCCGTTAAATCAAGACTACACAGAGCGAAATTTGGGAACGAGAGAGATGGGATGGATCGGGGAGCAAATCGATTCATTGAAATCTATGCAGTTCCGACAACTGTTCACTCAAGCCATTAGCCTTGGTTCGTAATTTCGCTTTATATCTTACAATTTCATTATTCTTGTTAGATATTCGATGATTTACTCTAACCTACTGATCTGCTTTGTTGTTGGAAGTTTATCGGTGATCCTACGCGATTCACTGCAAATTCGATCTTAATATGTAGATCTTCATTGATTGTTTGAACTAGGGCATGAATCATCGTAACTGAATTGTGAAGTAATGTCTTGTTTTTCATCTCTTTTGCCTTTTCGTGCTGTTAATTTCTAGTTTAACTATATAAACAAGCTTTGTATATGGCACTGCAATATGATTGAAGCTTACTTAAATTAATAATTGGGAGTGGAGCCAATATGTGAGTTAGAATGTAGGCCTGCAACTGGTTTTTGCAATGAAGTTTATGATTATCTGGTGGTGATTTTGTTTTTATGAATCAATGTTGCAGAGAGTTAACATTTGTGCAGTCTTGAGTCTTGACATTTTTTAGCTCTTGAATAAGGGATATTCTGATTTTTGAACCTTGTTTATCTCATAATCTTTGCAGGTATGATTGTTACGTCAGCTTTAATAATATGGAAAGGGCTGATGTGCATTACTGGTAGTGAGTCCCCTGTTGTTGTTGTGCTTTCTGGAAGTATGGAACCTGGCTTCAAAAGGGTAAGTTATTGAACTTTAGTTGGTTTAAGGGACTTGTATTCTTAAAGTTATAACTTTTGATAAATATTAACCGGAGTTTTCCAGTGGTTCATCTTCAATAGGAATTTGTTTCCTCATAGCATTTGTCATTGAATATAAAGAATTAATGTTTTTTTGTCATATGCTTCAAGTTTCTATCCTCGCCCTTGTAAAGAAGTTGCAGCTTGTTGGCATGTAAATTCACTTTTTTGCTTCTAACTCTTTCAAATGTCTTGCAGGGTGATATTCTGTTTTTGCATATGAGTAAGGATCCGATTCGTGCTGGAGAAATTGTGGTGTTCAATGTTGATGTATGCCTCTTAACAAATATTTATTTTTTTCTTTTAGAGTTATTGTATTATTTTGAATTATTGTGATTTATAAGCTACAATTTCTGCTCAAATATTTCTCTTTATCAGTGATTAATCATGTATAAGGTAGCATTACAATATTTTGATAAACGCTTATCAGTACATTTACAAAATCAACTTTTCTGATGTGTGTTCATGTTCTTGTTTGTCTGCAGGGACGTGAAATTCCAATTGTTCATCGAGTGATTAAGGTATTTGTTTCTAGGATTAAACCATCAGATTTATTTTTAAGTTATCTAGTCACTTATCAGGGATTAACTTTAGCTTTTGGCTTTGTTGATTTGTATTCAAATTGTGAACTAATTTCATTAAAACCATAACTTTAATCTTTTTTACCACACTCAGTTACAATAGCTAATTCGTCATCTGTACTATGAACTGATTGGGCATCTCTGATATATCTTATTGTAATATCTAACTCCTGATATAATTTCTGTAGGTTCATGAGCATGAAGATGGAGAAGTTGATGTCCTTACAAAAGGTGATTTATATTCCATTCATAAACTAGATTAATCAGCTACAAAAATTTAATACGTTGTAATTCAGCTACTAAAAGAGATTAGCTATAATCAAGTAACTGAAACCCTGGCTCACTGACATACTCTAATCCATTGCAACAATGGTCTGTGAGAAAGCTTTTGGTTTATATTATGCAATTGATGATAGGAAATATGGTATTTATGAGACGGTCATTGTGATCTTTCAGGTGACAACAATTTTGGAGATGACAGGCTTCTGTATGCTCAAGGCCAGATGTGGTTGCAACGGCATCATATTATGGGGAGAGCTGTTGGGTAAATTAGACTTCAAATTGTTTGTTTATTTTTTTAACACAAAATACATTAATCTGAAACATATGCATTTGGTACCTTTTACAGGTTTCTGCCTTATGTTGGTTGGGTGACAATTATAATGACAGAACAGCCCATCATCAAGGTTTGATTTTTTAGATCAGTTTTGTTTCTTTTCTATCCTTTTATCTCAGAGTATCACTCGTGAACTTTTTTATAAGCATTCATGTAGTTGTTAGATTGCCAATTATATGAATGATGGATACTCAAAAGTGGAACTTAAAATGTCAAATGCATAAAAATCTTCTATAAATGACAAAATCAATACTCTAATGTTGATGATGGCAAATTGGTGGTTTTAAAATGTAAACTTCCCCCAACATACTCATGTTTTTCCTAATATGCAAAATGCCCTATTATAAAAGACCAAATAAAGGTTTCCTGTTGACAAATTTATTGATCCAAACTAATGGGCAAATGGGTAGTTCTGAAATGTAAAAGCTTTTAAAAAATGAATTCTTTAAATTGTTGTTTGTCTATTTCTTTCTTGTTGCGTTCGTATGATTCATCTCTATGTTTTTTAGATTCCAATTCCAACGAATTCTATGAACCATATGCCCCTAATATTGACCGACTTGTTTCTCTTTCTGTATGCAGTATATTCTAATAGGTGCTCTTGGATTGTTAGTGATAACTTCAAAAGAGTAGCAAGCATCAATCCCTTAATGAAGGGTGGTTTAATCAGTGTAGAACATTCTCAATTTCATCTTCCATTTTGTGGACCGATATAGCTTCAATATAAACTATTTTGTGCCTGTGTGTATTATCCCTTTTTGATAGGATCGGGTACCATGAAATAACAGAGCTATTGTGCAACTAAGCCTATACGCCCCAATGTGGTTCATATATGATTGTGGATTCAATACTTGATTCTAACAAAATGTGTATTGAAGAGAAGTCCAAATGACATAAGGTTCATAGGGATGTATTCTTTCCCTTCACCCTTGATCACTTTTTCTTTGGGGGCTAAATAGTCAAGTTAAATTAGAGTTGTTTCTTTTATCAGTTGGGAGCCGTTTACGTATGGTTCTCAATGACAGAGAAATGAGGAATCCTCTTTTCTACTCTAAACCGACCAACTCCAGTTCTTTGAAGTGGTTGCTTTAGTTTTAGTCGCTTGAAACTTCGACATTTGTTTTTATTTCTCATTAAATGAATGACGATTGTATTGATAGGATCTCAAAAGGCTTGACTGAAGCCACATTGCCATGAAAATGTTGAAGTAATGATATCTTAACGTATCGAAAAACTTGAAGTAACGGTACATCTTATTATAACGAACTTTTTCTTGGTGTTGTCTTAAGCCTATGCCAATAACAGATTAGATAACCAGGCTCCATGAAACCTAGATTCACCATTGTCTCAATGTCATCATAAGCACAATTAGAAGAAGATTGAACATTGAATGCATGTCTTTTGACTTGGTAAGATTAGATGGTACATTACATATTGCAAACTAGACGATGACCTTTTGGCTTAATGGCATCGTATTTATCCCCATCAAAGCGGTGCAAATCTAACAAAGTGAACAATAGGTGGATTTCAGAAGCGGTTTGTTTGTTGTTAAGAAGAAAACATTTTGCGTTTTAATTTTTTAAAATATATTTGTTAAAGGAAAAAGTTAAAGTTGGAGTTAATACCATGTGGTATGGGTAATGGGTTGACATCTCTTGTATGCCACATAGATTAGTCATGGCTTGCTTGATGTCTTTTTCCTCACACATACACATGGAAACACACAAGATCTCTATGTAAACACAGAGATCCACATGTTAATCTTTTGAGTATTGTTATAAAATACAAAGATGTATAAAATATATGGTATAGAGAAGATGGATATAAAATTAAATTAATGACGTAGAAAAGTATAGCTATGAAAAGAGTATTGTTACTTGCGGGTGAGCAAACATAATCGACAAAACTTACCATTCATTATTAATAATTGGTATAACCGATGGTTGGTTTTGGTATACACAGATCACATAACCAACTGAACTGCTGATGTGATCATCATCATTTAAAAATAATCACAAGACAACAACATGGACCATATCATCTAAGCGTTTATAACCAAAAACATATCAAAAGCATCTAATCTACGTTGCTGCTGTTTGTTCTAACCAAAGACAACAACATCAAACTGGTTAACAACATCTAAACGAGTATAAAACCGATCAATTACAGTAAACCACAAAACTAGTGTTTAGTCTGCAGTAGCAAATCCATAACAAAATACACGGGATCAAGAGCGTATGTTAACCAACCCATAACCAAATCAAACTCATGCCAAGAACCAAACACCAAAAAGTGATTGTTTAATGTAATTTAATATGCAAAAAGTTCAACTTCAACTAGGCGAGGGCTCAAAACCAAACAACACCGCAGCCTGCACAATACTAACAAAAATGAATAAATAGTTGTCTAAGTTATTAATTCTATAAATTTTATTAATAACCTTTCACTTTGAACATAATCCATAATCAAAGTTTAGAAACTTAGTAATTATAAATACAAGAAAATAGTTATAAGGTTTTTTTTTCCTATGATAACCTATAATATACACAAATTATTTATTTGATCATGTAACCAAATAATCTGTAGTCTATAATATATAATAAAAGAGTAACTAAGATGTCAAATAGCACTCTCATGTTGCTCTTAAAAAAAATTTCTCGCCTAAACTAATATATTTTCTAATCAAGATTTTTATTTTAAGAAACTCAATTAATAGTAGTAATTCATTTTGTTTTGAATTTATTTTTTTTATATTATCAACTTAATTGTGTAATCATATTGTTTTGAACCATGCATATTTTTATAGTCAAGTAAGATTCAATTTAAAAAAACTAAAAAGAAAAAAATATTTACTGATACATTTATATATTTTCTGTTAGTGTGATTTTAAGACAACTGGTTTTTAATTTTACACAGGTCAATTGTATGTTATATTATTTAAAAAAATATTCGAATATTTATAACTTATAAATGCAACTTTTTATATTTCATTGTTATAGTAACACGTAACTTAATCATACGAAATATTATACATTTATAATTTATGTTGGTTTCATATTTTCAACTCGTGTAATACACGAGTTTACTAAATCTAATATAAAAATAGAAAAATATCATTTTTCAATGCAGGCTTATAATTAACCTCTTTGAAGAACTTGATTCGTTATGATTCTAGCCAAATCGTTGAATCAACGCAAATTTCAACAAAATTTGGCTTAATTCATCATACTACATATGATTTGATCATAGGGAGGGAGATTTCTCGTTCCCGATGATCTGAAATCGAAGGTGATTTTCCAATTTGTGCATATCCGATGGATTCAACGGATTCTTCCACCATCTCCACCGTCACTCTTCCACCGCAACCACCGCCTCCGCCACCACCACCACCACCACCACCGTCGTCTGAATCTGCCCCTCTTCTCTCAGGCTCCACTCTCCCACACGCTTCCTCCCAGGTACTCTCCCCCTCACATACGATCAATCATCACGCTAATCATTCGAAAACATTTACGAGGGTTGCATATTTGATTTGTGTTTTTAGGGTTTAATGTTTTAAGTTCGTGAAAACAAAGGTTTCAACTACAAATTTGATGATCCGTGAGAAATATTAGACCATTTTTAGCTGTTGGTTGCGACAATTGAAAAATATTAGAGAGTTGTATTGTGCTGCTTGCTCTAATATGTTTCAGTTCTTCATCAGTGGCCTGTAATTGCTACTTGCATTCATGTTCATGATGCACTCAATTCCTGATTTATGATGTATAAAACTTGTGTGTATAAATTTGATTGCATATAGATAACAGTTTATGATGCTACTAATTCATCCCTTATCACCTGTGTATGTGCGTGTGTTTGACTTTTTGTTTTGTTGATATGAGTCTTGATCTTTTGTAGGAAGATCATTATGTAGCATCCATAACAGAAGAACATGAGGTAACCTGCTGGGGCTGTGGATTAATCCTCATTCTTTCACCTTATACACCTATTTTTAAATGTGGTTGGTGTGGAGCCATTACTAATCATAATGCAGTTAAAGGTGACATTAGTTACTTTTGGTGGAGACGCTTGCGAGACAGGTGTTTCGTCTGTCTTCTTCTACTATTTATGTCCTTCATTATAGGTAAATATCTTTAACCTTCAACTTATTTCCTTGATAATTAAACCTAATTCATCATTAGAGGGATGTTCAACGTAGAACCAAATTTTAATTAGAGAACTAGGTGAACCGCATAGACACTTATACTAATTGTTGTAAATGTGATGCGTAAGACTGTTTTTTAAACGCCTCTCTTTCTCTCTCCGATCACATGTGATTATCTTTCATGCATTACGTACAAGTGTTCTCGTTGTTCTCTACTTAAAATTGAATATTTGTTGAACGCACCCCTTCTTCGTTATAAGTAGTTTTATTTCTGTTATTTTCCATCTTTTATGCTCATGATCATCTCCATGCAGGTGGCGGTATCTGGGCTATTTATCCCATTGTTTTTTCCATAAGCTACTTTTGTGGTGTAATTCATATAACTATATCAGTTATGTTATCAATAACCACAATATCCACTTACTTCCTTTCGGCATTTCGGTCTCCTGGTGCACCACCACTCATACCCTGGGGCAGCTATCCTGCTGTTGGGAAAGGTGGTCTTGAAGGCTACACATTTTGCAACTACTGTTCAAAACCTAAATCACCTAATAGTCACCATTGTCGCTCATGTGGCATGTGTGTATTGGATATGGATCATCATTGCCCCTTTGTAAGCCTTCACCTCTTCACCTTTTGTGTTTGTGGTTATATAGATACATACATACGTACATACTGTGTGCATCAAGGTACATACTGAAGTTTTTTTTAAATTACATATGCAGATTGGGAATTGTGTTGGTGCTGCAAATCATCGAGTCTTTATCCTCTTCTTAATCTCAGCAGTGATCAGTAACTTTTATGTTTCAATAATATCCTCATTCGCTGCATTTTATATCTGGCCACCGATAAGAAGCCTTCCTATATCGGTTTTGAGTGGGCCTTCCGACTACATGTTGATTTATGGATTCCTGAAGGAAATTGCTTTCTCATTTTTTAAATCTGTAGAGTCTTTATCCCTCAGAGGTTTTGTTCTTATTTATCTATTTATTGCAAGTGTTTCAGTGGAAATTGGGTTATGTGTGCTTTTATGGCAGCAAATGTCTTACATATACGAAGGGAAGACATATTTAATACATTTGAGTTCTCGTGGGTCTAATCGAAATAGCAAGAAAGATTGCCAAAATATTATTCGGTTCTTCGGGTGCCCTTATTCTGCGACTAGATGTCTGCTAGGGTTTTGGAATTCAAGAAAGATCCACACAAAATGAACCGTATTGTTGCCAGTATTGTAACCAACATATGCGTGAGTAGGTCGTCGTGGGGCCGCTTGTTTTATTCTGTGAAAGTAACTCAGTTTTGATATATCAAAGGAGCAAATTTATACAATTTGTGTTCTGTATGTCTCAGTAGAAACTATTTTTGGTTGCTTACTATTGAGTAAAAATTGGTTTAGTTACTGTATTGTAAATTTTGTATCTTACACTTTGGTTTGTAGGTGAATAGAAGTTTCATTACCATGAATATTTGTTTGAAAATATGACAAGTTTTGCAGGAAGAGTACAGTGGGTAAATGAACATCATAACATCAGGTATGTTGGTATTATACTTTTCTCTTTTATTTCATTAGATTTATATTTTGTCGTTTGTCTTGGCCTTGGTGGTGTTTTTCCCCATTTTTGTCTTGTATCTTGTAACATGTGATATGTACTATTTTCTAGCATCTAGCTAGTTTATATTGCTATATATTGTCGTCGTTCTAAAAAAAACTTAATAAGACTTATATAGAACAGAGTATGAGTTAATGTGACATCTATACCTCTTTCAGTTAGATAGCTTCATGGTGAGGATGAGTCGGTTTGTCCAATTATGGGCTACAAAACCGAACCTATAACCGATTTTTGGTTTTTAGCTTTGTTTAAGATTAAAAACGTTTTAATTTATTTCATTAATCTTCATTAATAACTACTAATATTTACTATATCCAACATGTTTTATACATGGGTTTCTAGTTTAGTGAATACATATAAAAAGATGTTTAATTTAACATGTTTCAATAGCTTTTCTATCTTTTGAATTTTTTTTATAAATGTTAATATTTTCTAAAAAAAATAAGTGATCGTTGAACATACATAAATACCGGTTACTATTTATTGATTACTTTTTCAGTAATTAATTGAACAATTATGTAACTTGGTTATTAGCTAACGAAATTTTTTCACTACTACCTCCTAGTTCAAGTTAAACTTTAAAAAAATTTATATAATACTAATTATCAACTTGGTTATGCATCTTTGGTTGTACTATGTGCATAATGGGTTGTACTCATCTATTTTTTTAATTTTTAACTTTTTCATTTTAACCCAATACTTCTACTTCTTTTTACAATTTAGCCCAAATATATATATTTTTTACTTTCAACTTTGGTCCCCTATACATTTCATATCTTAAATATTTTTTGTTTTTTGGTCAACATTTTGCGAGTTAACACGCTGTAACATGCATGTGTGGTTCAACGTTTTTACGATTCTTTTTCCTCATTTAACTGCCCTGTTTCATGTGCTGGTCCTAGATCAACTTACATATTGTTCTAGATCTTTTATTTTCGCGTTCGTGGTTCTAAGTTTTTACGTCTACTTTTTGTTCGAACCTATATTTTTTAATATGAGCTATGTCAATATTGGTGTTCACTGACAGTGGTGTGTCATTGATGTTGCTGGACATGGTTTTACGCCTCCCGCTGCAACGCAGGGGTCTTAATACTAGTTATTGATAAATAGTAACCTAGATTGATTTGTTTATTTAGGCCATTTAATTTTAAATTATAATATTTATGAAAATTTTTACAAGATTTAAAAGTCTTGTTGAATTTTTTTTTAAAACAACTCGCAAACTCATCAAACCTACTACTAATTCTATTGGAATGTATTTTGCAACTATTAAATAACACTAATTCTACATTATAACTAGTTTTACACTATCCCGTCACATGCAGTGCCTACTGCCTAAACACCTTATATCAATAACTTCACCACTATAAATACAAATGTTTCTCTCATTGGACCAACCCCACAACAAATTGAAAGTTAGAGTGATCTTTTTTCTTCAAAAAAAAAAGGGAACAAGCTTGAGTGCAGACTTTCAGGCCTCGGCTCTTTCAATCTGGCCCTCGGGCAGACCAAGTGTTTAGGACTTCCAGGCCTGACCATGCTTAAGACCTACTGTCAGTCCCAATCTAACTCAGGCACCACACCATGCTTAGACTATGAGTAATGGTTAATGTTTAATAAAAACATAAGTAATGGTTAATGTCCTTTTTTGTTAAAAACATAAGGGTTAATGCCTCTATAACACCCCTTCATCATTATAGATTTGGTGATTTGTGACGTTATAATAATAACGCCCCTTTAAACATAACGCATCACCGTAATGGTGATGGGGGCATTATGTGGCGTTATGTATGGGTTTAACGTCCCATTACACATGGTCTTAATACCTGGTCTCACCACCTGCTAACCATGACCCGGTCCACATTTTCAGTCCATACAACCACTTGTCAGAAAGGTCAGGGGGCTCTGCATCTCTTTTTTAATTTGAGAGTTTGTTTTGTACACTAACACCCCGTTTAAACTGCAGTTTACCACTTCTAAAGACAATTTAAGGTGAGGCCGTGTATGAAACACATGACACTTTTTAATATCCAGTTAATACAATGAAGAAACAAAGCATCTATTGATTCGTACTACAGAAATGAAATTATTTCAAGGTCTACATGAAAATTGAAACCAACACCTACAATTAAAACAACAGACAAGAAATACAAACCAACAACTACAAGCCCCAATAAGAACCTAAGCAACATTAAAACTCCCATCTCAAAGCCCGATAACCTATTCGGGCTGGTCCACCTCGGCATAAGGCGTCTCGAGTTGGGCTTTCTCGGCTTCCTGGACCTCCTTCTCGGTCTTCCTGCCTTTCTTAGACTTGTAATACACACTCATGAAAGTTCCCACAGCTCCATACTTGCGCCTGCACTGCTCATAAAGCCCAGCATCAAACATCCTCCAAAACTTCTTCTCGTCGAGTTCAGAAACAGCATACTGTGGCTGGAACCCGTGGTTCTCGATCAACCAAGTTTCCAGTTGACGAACGGCTTCGACCCCATCAAATTCCTCACCCCTAAACACAGGCCCTGGTGTGTAGTACACTCCAACGTCTGTGTACATTTGTGCGTATGAGGTGTCACCTTGCCTGCGTTCCTGCTCAAAGCCTTCTTCAGGGTATATCATGGTCTTGTATGGGAGCTTGTAAAGTCTGTGTGGGCATAGCCATAGGGGATATATCTGTACAATGTAAGAGTAATAATCAGTAAACCATCGTTTCATACTATAGAAGGGTGTTTGGATGTGTGTTTTGAAGACAATCATGTGAATTTTGATAATCAGTTGTAATACATGTTTGATGTTAGATGCAAATTCGTTTTTTATTCCAGATAACCGGTAACAGATTATGTTTTATCTTAAAATAGCTTGATTATTGTAACTACAAGTAACGATAATCATTTTGAAAACACAAATCCAAACACCCAAAATCAATCTGTACCAAATGCAAAAGCTTGTTTACCTCCATATTGCGGTCAACCCACTCGAGGGCATCCGGGACCTTGTAAAGTGGGACGAGCATATCTTGAATAACATGCATCTCATGGTAATAATTTCTAATGGCTTCACCTTGTGTAGCCTTAAGCAGGGAAACCTTTGGTGGCATTAACCACCCAAACAGAAATCTAAACCACCATTGATCAGCAAATGGAAGAATAAGCTTCCCTTCCCAATACAGACACCGAGTGTGTCTATGATAATATTCTCTGGTCGGGATATACTCCACAAATTCGCCTTTTTTCAAAGCGGTTTCAGCATGCTGATAAAACCATGGTTTGAACCACCAACCGACACTGTTGATCTTGTTTCCTTTCATTTTGGCCTCTTCTTTAGACGCGTATTTTCCCGTCATGCAAACACCCTCATGAGGATTGTAAATCATTGTTTCCACAAAATCAGGAACTTTTTCATTGTTCTCATCATCAAAATCAGGGGCAAAAGAGTCAATATACGCTTGTGCAAGATCTCTTACATTGCCTCTAACAGGTTTGTATGTCAACTTCATGTATTCTTTGATGGGAATAAGTTTGATTTCAGCTGACATAAGCAAACCGAGCGTCCCTTGAGACCAAGGAATGGCATAGAATAGATCAGAGTATTCATTGTCTTTTGTGGCCCGAACCACTTGACCATCTGCAAGAACGATCTCATAGGCCACAACGGTATCAGAGAAAAGACCATATAAATGGGAGCTTCCTTCGATTCCATAACCATTTATGAGTCCACCAACAGTGAGATCATCAAGCTCAGCCACAACAGCAAGAGCCAGATTCAAAGGAACAGAGGCTCGTGTGATCTGACCCATATTGACCAACGGCTCACACTTGGCTATCATTCTTTCTTGATCGATTTCAAGAATGTTGCGGAAAGCCGAGAGGTCAACTTCAAAATGTCTGGCCCGTTTATAGTCAACGTTCCTCATTCCAACTGCAATCCAGGGCTTTCGGGCTGTACAGACAAGCCCATCTTTCGTTGGGTTTCTTTCTTTGAGCCGTTTTTGAACTTTTTTGACGTTTTCTTCATGTTCTTTTTGGCGTTGCTTGTAGGATTTCCACTCGGATCTAACATCCCCCAGATACGTGAGGAAGTAGAGAGTGAAAGAGATTGGAAGTACTACAAATATAACAATAATCCATCTAAATTGGACAAAATAGTCAACCCACACCTTCTTCCTCTTTGGGCGCACTAATGGAGCCTCAAGATCCGCCATTTTTTAGAAAATAAGATCTATACCATCCAGATTACCGAAATATTTCAGTATATCTATCATGAACCATTATATCAAAGACTCAAATTACTACAGTATACAAGATTATCTGTATGTTGAGAATGCAAAAATGGAAGCATACTACAAAGAATATGCAAAAACAAGACACCCAACTCATTAACACTTCATAAAAGTCAAAATCAAAATCAAATAGCAACTAATTCAAAAATAAAATGGAACAATTAATATTGTAAGGAACAATTTATCTTAGTGGGATCCCTAATCATGGACCTAAAAACAGTCAAACAAGAAGTTTGAATAATCAAGGTGGATCCAGTTACAGTTAATACTCTAATAACATTAAATTCAGATTGATAACCACACAGTGAGGGGCAGGTGAGTTATTCATTTTACAAACAAGCTCAAAAGAATCTTTGTTTGTCCTACAGGCCCACAGCAAGTAAAAGTATGGCTGGAAATTATTGATAAATTATTAAATCAAAATGTAGGGCCCATTAGATCGGTCCCTTGACCCGGAGCAAAGCAAGAGCTAAATCAAGTATCGGGTACACCTTTAATAAAATGTCCCTTTATTAAATCAAAATGTAACCTACTTTCAGCCAATTGTCATTATCATCTAAGAACAAATGCTCTGTCTTTCCCATTATAATGAAAGCAAATTGCAAATTACAGTTAAAAAAACCCTAAAAGATATTATCCTCACAAGATGCAAGGGTTCAACTAGTAGCACTGTAGCAGACTGATTAACTAACTTACAAATGAAACCATAGAATAAACTAATAAAGTGATTTAACCCTCCAAAATACAAGAATCGTCATTTCTCTGAATACAAATAAACCCTAAAAATAACTTTACCCCTTTCTAAACTCATTCACATTGACAAATTCTGAAATTAGGATATCATAACAGCCAAAAACTCTAACAATAGCATATCATAACAGCCATGATATGATTATAAACACTAATTTGAGTTTATTCAGTTCATACGAACAATAAACAATATCAAACGAAGTATGTGCGTTTGAAGAGATCAATAAGTGAGTAAACAATGAACACATTTGAGAGAGACAATGAGAGGTGATTACCCGAACCTACAGGGGAGATCCGAATGCGAAACGGGTCGGATCTTATGGAGATTCGAGAGCTTTTCACTGCTGTAAGCAGTGAGTGAAGCAGGGGCGACTTTGGAGAAGATGATGGATTATATTTTATAGCAAAATTATTGGCCCGTTGTCACGTGAAAAGGAAAAATATCTGATTGTAATCTTTTTAATTATTTTTATAAAATTAAACAAAGAAAGTAATAATAAAGCGGGTTACATTTTTTAAAATTTGTCATCGTGATTAACGATGGTGTGTTTGAATTTTTTTATGGACTAAAAGACAAATTAATTCAATCTCCCAAAACAATGTGTTTTCGGGATCAAAATTCAAAATGGCGATTGTACTTGTCCTTTTCTATCTGTTTTATTGATTTTGTCATGCTTTAAAAGATTTTTTTTGAACAGTAAATATAAAACCCTGATTCGAATGATATATATTATTTTAATAGAGTCTATTTATTCGTATTCTAACCGGGATCGCAACTCAACCCCCTCAGAATGAAACTCATTGATGAGAAAACATTTTGTTTCAACTCTAAGCGTTTATTTAGATTTATTTAAATTTGTTTTCTGAATTTATTAAATAGCTTACATTTTACATAAGACTTAGATATATTACCATGATGATCTTATTCTTCTTAGGTGCAATAATTAACAAACAAAGCAAACAAACAAATGTGTCTAGTTATATTTAATCATAGCAAAGTTATTGATAGGATTAAGGATAGGATGAAAACAACTATTTTTTCTATTCCGAATGATAAAAAGATCAGGTGCAACAAATAATTAACGTTGAGAAGAAAATATATAATAATAATAATAATCAAGTTTTTATATTGATTAAATATTTAGTTTAACGGTTTAGTCTATAAATATATAGTATTTATAAACAAAATAATGATCTGACTTAAGATCCCATCCAACCTCATGATTCTTTTGGCTGGCTAAATATAATACTCCAACAGCCATATTTCATGATTCTAGCCTCTAGGTGATTACTGGAGCAGTTTTTAACTTTTAAGACTATAATATCTCAAGTCTAGTGAACTAATAGCAATTACTAAAAAAGATAAACATAATACTAATGTCCTAAAACATAATGTTGCAATATTAGTTTTGAATTCGAGGAAGTTCACAATGTTAATACATAGAGTAATTAATATAATAAGCTAATAAGCGTAATCTGGAAATCAGATATGACTGAAAGCGATTGTTACAACAGTTTGCTCCCGACAACCTGGTTTTAGGGTTCGATCATATTTTAGGTTTTCCTATTATTAGTTTCACTTGTCTATTTATTAGGTTAATCATCACTTTGTTATTTACGTGGGTACATTGTTTGTTTAATAACATCTTTTGTTTCAAGTTCCCTCGAGTCCTCCATGATTGTTTGGTTTTCCATCGGCCATTTTCACTTCACTAGGTAGTTTTGTGATCGATTGGTGGTTATTGATTCCTTACACGTCCATTTTGATCGCACATCGATTCACTAGATATTATGCTAGAAATTAACAAGAAATGAAAAAAGTGACTTGAGTAATGAGTATGTTTCGAGGGAAAGATAAAAAAGGAAAAATATTGAAAATATGAAATGTCTTTTATTTATTATCAAAAGTCTTACTCTGAGCAATACGTTCAGAGTTGAGTCAGTCGGTTTTCTTAAAAATGGTTTTCTTCTGATAGAGTTGGGGGTGTGGTCCCGCCTGGGACACAGATAGATGACTCCGATTAAGATAACAACCATCTTCCGAAGCAAGATTGCACATTTGCCGTTCAAAAAAAAATATTTCTCGTTTTGTGTCATGTTTTCCATGCCTACTCTAAAAAAGTGGTCAAAGTTTTATTTCCAGTTGATTTTAGACGTTTTTCAAGTGTTTGATTATACATATTAATCTACTTTTTAGTTGTTTTTGCATATGTCGGTTAGGTTCCATCTAATCTGTATATATATAAATGAGTTTTTTTTGTTATCTTTTAAGCCTTGAAATGGTGTAGTTTCATAATATTGTATGTATGTGTCTATTCAGATTAAAACATATCGCTAATGATTTAATTTTAGAGTAAGTTAATTTATTTATTAACTTACTTCATCAAACTTAAAACTAAGATGTTAAAAGTTATACTACAAATCAAAATGGATTTTTTAGGAGTTGATTTACTATTTTAAAACAAAACATATGACAAATTGTATTATAAAAAGGTCACATGCGTCCATATTTGACCGAAATGAGGAGATTCTTCAAGTATTGGATCCAATCTAATGTTTTTAAGATCTATTTTTCTATATTATATGGTTTTAGTTCTCTCCATTTTAAAAAATGCAACCATATTTTCCTTTTTACATATGTAAGTTGGATAAAATATAATTATTAATGCAAAATTAAATAAAACTATGACTACGTAGTATGTTCTAGGCTTCTACGGTATTTTTACAATTTTGTATTTGTGTTTGGGGTTGTTATTTGGGTCGGTTTTGTAATTTTGTCTTGTCACATCAAGTTTCCTACCACTTAGATTTTTGTTAAAAAAATGTTTCCATTCGAAGAAGAGAAAGTAGAAAATATTCATTAGCTGCTGAAGACGTAGGGTTTTGGATTCCGACACAAATCCGGACCCGGCCTGGACAAAAACAATGGAAACCCGAAACATCCGACCAATGGTGATAAGGAACATGTGTCCTACATCCAGGAGAATATAATTATCACCAATCCTGACCCGTGATTAAACACACTCTTGATTGCATAAGGGGTATGACCCAATAATATAACAATCTTTTTAGGATCACTCCCACCATTATACATGACATCGACATACATAATGGAATACTATAAATACGAGGTAAGGGGGAATGATCTCCCCATGCACAAATACACCCTTAGCTCTCTCTATTTTCTCTCCCTTAACCTTATAATTATATTTCTAGCTACTTATTCTCACGCCAGATGGTTGTTATAAAGAGATTTCCCCCACTGTAACGCCCCTAACTGGTGTTGTTTGATTGTGTATAAACAGAGATCTTCTGGTGGATCAAAGCCCAATCGAAACGTATACCGGTTGGCTGAGGTTCGTATTAGCCATTATACTACGACTAAAAAAGTATAATTTGTTGATAAATAATAAGAGCTGTTGATATATTGTGATCGTATAAGTAGTTTTATTTAACCATATAATTGAAAAATAAAAATTTAATTATAGATTTATGGTATCGTTCAAAATTAATCATATTATAGTTGCACTATTGGCATATTCCATTTCGCATACAAACCCACGAGGGCCAACATATTGACAAAAGGGGAAGTATCAAATTACTTTTAAAAATATACAATAGATTTAGTAAACTCGTCTCATGAGTTAAATAAATAAAATATTAAAATAATAAAAATTTATTAATTGTAAAATAATATTATAAGATATGATATGACTAAAAATTACATATGAGTTTGAATATCAAAATCAGAGTTCATTAAGCAGATTATGTAATTTGGACAAGTAACATGTTTAAGTACCAATAAACAAAACATTGTGATACTAACTTTCAATTTTGTAATGAGTTAGGGTATTAAAATTAAACTTTTTCACACTAATTTAACATAAAGCTAACAAAAATTACAAGTTTAGATACAAACATTTCACTATAATTTAATAGAAAAGTTAATGAAATGTGTCTTAATACTCAAACTCATTATAAAATATAAGTTAGTATTATAACCTTTCTTTTAATACCCAAACATATTATTTAAAATTATAGTTTGTATTTTACGATTAAAATGGGAAGTTCAAAATACCTTTAAGAACTAATTCCTAGGTCCTTAGCCTCGGACTCTGGATTGCCGCAGACATACCTTCCTTTTCTTTTGGAAAAATCACCAAAATGAACCGTGACTCAAAAAGCCAAAATAAACATTTGGGGTTTTTAGTATCATTTTATTTACTTTAAATCAATTGGAGAGTGTTAAATACCCTCTTTAAGTTAAGGTGACTACTCTCTAACCGATTTAATTATTACCATGGACTCACTTGAAAATAAAAAAACTATCATGTGTCATCAGGGCCGGCCGATAAGTAAATTAAGTGAAACATATTGCTTGGGGCCCCACTTTTATGGGCCCCAAATCATTTGGGTCATTATATTATTTAGTAACAACGTCTAACACTAGCTCACAGATAGAACAATCAGTAAAAAAAAGTCTGGCTCGCAGCAAACTAAGGTCAAGCAAAAGAGTCAGAAATTGAAGAGTCAAGCAATCAAAGTGGCAAGTCTATCTTGATTTTAAACTTTCGATCGATTGGAACAACCATGGTTTTGTGTTTTGTTGAAATCAAATTCTCTCGAGACTCAGGTAAGTCGATTGGAATAACCACCCGATTAAAGTTGTGAAAGATCATAAGCGATTTGTATTGATTCTGAAACTTTTAGATTTTACGAAAGATCATATTTAGATTCTGTCTGAATAAATATATCAAACACCTGGTGTGCAGTTGATTTTGTAATCGTCTTCTTTTATTTATTTAGTTAAATATTTTATTGATATTAAGTTGTATAGGCAACAACAACTTCATAATTGGGATTTAGCTTTATATTTGGAAACAACAAGCTTTTGATCAATCTTTGGTTAACATTCAGGCTTTTGTTTGAATTAATCTGTGAAACAGAAAGCTGGTTTTTAGCATTTCTTGATTATAGGCACTGTTATTTCTCATGGTTTTAGGTTTGTTGATTTCAATTTTTAAGTTTTTTCTATTTGATTTTAGTTTACAACTTCTGCTATATGTTTTGTTACAGTTTCTTGGTGTAAGGTAGATTGAGTCTTGATTAGTTAGGTAAGTTGATTTTGCAGGAGACTTGATTAAGCATGTAAGTTGAGACTTGATGAAACTTAATTAATTAGTTGTTGTATAATACAAGTTCCTTGTTATCTTGTATAAGTTTGGTCTTAGTAATCTTCATTGCAAATAAAAATTGAAGTACACATAGTTCAAAATTATCGAGCGAAATTTTATAACAATAAAATTTGCAAGGCCCCCAAAACTTTGATTCGCTTAGGGCCCCTAAAATGATTGAGCGGCCCTGTGTGTCACGATTAAAACATAGCCAACTTGTGGATCTCCGAGCTAACCTTTAACCGGTTTAACTTAGCTATGAGGTAGCCGACCAATATAATGGAGCCATAAGGTTCTGGCATGTCACATGCACCTCGCTTGCCTACAATCGTGTAGTGTGTTGTCAAGTCTCGCCTATCATATAGTGAAGGTGGCCCAACAAAGGGCTAACTTGGAGGCCCGCAAGCCGAATCTAGTACAGTCGAGTACACATATCGGTTCCTCGTTTTACTTCATGTTGATCAAAGACGATGATTAAGTCGGCTAAAAAGTAGCCAGCTTAACTAGAAGGGGTTTTTTTGGCATTCTCCAAAAGTATATTCAACAAAATATTTTTTATGGTTTGTTGTATCATCTTTTACATATCAAAGATCATACAAATTTCATTATAGTGAATATAGGGGTGTGCATAGTCGGTTTGTTTCAATTTTATCCTAAAATCAAAACCAAAACCAAAACCAAAAACCGATATTTCAGTTTCCAGGTTTATAAAACCGTTTGGTTTCGGTTTTTGGTTTTTGTTTTTCACTTATGTTTCAATTTTACATATGGGTTTCTAGTTGTTAAAGAAAAAATTAGTCCAAAATAATGAATTTAAGTTAGAAACTTTAGGCTTACATTATTTTTTATATTTAAAAATAATTTTATATGTTCTTATAAATTACTTGACATTAAAATTAATTGCAATCCCTAAAATACAATAGCAAAAAAATTCAGTAAAACAATTCAATCTACCAACTCAATTAATAAAGTTTAAAGCTTATTCTAGAAACCTAAATGTTTAGTCTTTTTTATATTAACATAAGTAAAATAAGTAACTAATAAGCTAACATGTTTACAAGTGTATGAATACATCTCTATATTTTCAAGTTTGGTTTTTCGGTTTTTGTTACAAGCCAAATTGAAACCAAACCAAAAATCGGTGTAAAAAATCCATCACACCAACCCATTGGTTTTTTATTGGTTTTGGTTTTTTTGGTTCGGTTGCATCGGTTTTTTCGGTTAAGGTTCATTGTGTCGGTTTCTTGTACCCTTAAGTGAATCTACATTTTAATAAAATTTTGAATAAAATGTCATTTTCGTCCCTAACATTTTGTTGAATTTGTCATTTCAATCCAAAAACTTTTTTTTGCCATTTCAGTCATTTTACTTTACCAAATGTTGTCATTTGCATCCACTTCACTAACTCCGCTAAGATTTCTGTTAAATATGATGGTTATTTAGTCTTTTTCAACACCCTAATTATCCAATTAAAACATAATAACCAATTAATATTTAATTAAAACTAAAAAAACATATGAATCGACTAGTGAGACCGGACGCTTTGATTTAAAAGTTTCGATTAAGTTTAAATGTTGTTCAATTGAGGTCTGCTGTGAGATTTCAATTGATCTTCATGTTTTATTCGAATTGCACCATTGTTCGATTGAGATATATTGTTGTCACATTTTGTTTGATTAAGGTCTGTTGTTGTCACGTAACGTGACAATAGTAAACCTCAATCAAACAAAGCATGACAACAACAGACCTCAATCCCACAGTAGACCTCAATCGAATAAATGTACACGTTAAAACAAAATATGAAGATTAATTGAAATCTCAAAGCAGACCTAAATCGAACAACATGAGTTAGAGTTAATCGAAGATTTTAAATCAAAGTGTCCGGTCTCACTAGTCGCTTCATATGTTTTTAGTTTTAATTGAATATTAATTAATTAATTTGTTTTAATTAGATAATTAGAATATTAAAAATTCTAAAATACCCTTATCTTTAACAGAGATCTTAACGGAGTCAGTGGAGTGGATAAAAATGACAACATTTGATAACTGTAGTGACTGAAATAACAAAAAAAAGCTTTTGGATTGAAATGACAAATTTAACAAAACCTCAGGGACGAAAATGACATTTTACTCTAAAATTTATATATACCAATAAAAAAAAAACTATTTTGTTATCATCTTTCACAAACGAACAATGAGAAACGACCATAAAATGTTTATACGTATTGAAGATGCTCTTTCCCGCACAATTATTTTAATCTGAGGGTGTCACATTACAATATACGCATTACGTTTTTAAACAATCAATCCTGATTAAAATCGAAATCATTTGTTTTTTTAACATTTTTTAGAAAAGAAATTTACATATACTAATAATAATAAATAAAAAAACTATTTTTTATCATCTTTCACAAACGGACAACTCCAATAAATGTGTTTGTGAGAAACGACATAAAATGTTTGTACACATTGAAGATGCTCTTATTTTCGCACAATTATTTTAATACAAGGGTTTCACATTAAAATATAAGCATCACACCACTTTGTGTGAATACAAATTAAAATTGTATCACGTTTTCAAACAATCAATCCTGATTAAAATCGAAATCATTTGTTATTTTACATGTTTTTTAGAAAAGAAAAAGATGTAATATTTCCAGCAAGGGTGAAGGGCACAAGAATGAGGTATGGACCATGATGTCGGAGGTGTTAGTATGCATTTGCCCATGAATAACATGCTGCTGACCCTGCTATACATAATCATAAGTTAAGATTTTATTTATTTTTTTAGAATTTTAAATTTCATTTACGAAGCAAAATGCTGAAAATTTCAAGATCTTACTATATGTACTAAACTGGAATCACCTAATAATAACTTATTGTAACCTTGAAAATTTTAAAGTAATATTTTCTCTCTAATAAGTGTGTGATTGTAACTCTCAATCAGACACCTATGTATGACTGCTTATGAAAAGGCTTGAGATATTTATGAAAATATATGAAAAGATGAGCAGATAAATAAATTTAAATTTAACTACACCAAAAAGGAACACTGATTCATGAGACCAAAAACATTGAACTATTTCATAAATACTTTAACTACACCAAAAAGGAACATTCTGATTCATGAGACCAAAACATTGAACTTTTTCATAAGTCTATATGTGCTAGAACATGAATTGGACACATTAATTTAGTCACAAAAACAATGATTTAGGTTCGGATTAGAGCTGCCAGTCAATTGGAGTAGTCTCTGCTTCCTCCAAGATCCGATTCGTTTGAGAAAAATGCCTGCAAATCAATAACGTCAAACAAGTAGGCTTACATGCATCATCTAAATGATATCAATTAGCATAGTTCCATTTTGGTTCTAAAAGGAAATTAGTTCAAATTTATGACAATTATACCTTCCCCTTAAAGCTTGCATAGTGATATGAAAGTTATAAAGTGTAAGGAGAAAGAGGAGGGTATAATGGTCATATTATAAACTGTGTTTAATGAAATAGGTAAATTTGAAATTTTAAATATTCTAAATGGATATATTTGATACTAATTTTATGATTGATCATATACGATATTATGCAAGTTTTCACAATATATATTACACAATTATATGCAATCACCCTATCTTAGTCTAAAACAGGATGATTGCAAATTTAGTTGTCAATGTAGCATACTTATCATTCATCACCAAAGTACGCAATTTGTTGCATTAAATGGTAAAAATATATGGTAAGTATGTCGCATTAGATGCAACAAGTTGCATTTAGGTAAGAAATACTAATTATGTTGCATTAATTGGTTTATAAGAAAATGGACTCGCTGGTCCAAATAAAACAATTGACTGCAAAGAACAAAACCTGCAGCCAAAGAATCCCCTATGAGCAGATAAACCAGAAGGATGTGCAGCCTTGAGAATATGGTGCTTGTGTTCATCAATTAACCTGTAAAATGTTCCCACGATATGCATTCATAATCTTAAAGGACATTTCTATCTACCATAAAAGATGTAAAATTTGAGTTTGAGGTCAAATATACTATAGATTTCACCTTCATACTTATATTAATTCTCGAAGTTAATAAAGATAATAAATAGCTTAACCTACAATAATAAATACCAAAAGTACCTGGATTTAGCTTGTGCATAGTTTCCCCAAAGAAGAAAAACAATCCCGGATTTCTTTTTAGATATTGTCTCTATTACAGAATCAGTGAATTGTTCCCACCCTTTCTTCGCATGGGAATTTGCCTGATGCTGCCTAACTGAAATCAATATTAAAATATGAAAATACAGAAATCTCACTAGCATACAATTAAACTATTTAAATCTAAAATTTAAAATTCAAAAAGAGATCTATATCATCCATTGATACGAAAACCAGGTCAAATTGGGTTATATTCAATTGATTTCGTAATTAAAGTATCTTACCAGTAAGAACAGCGTTGAGCAACAAAACACCCTGCAAGTAATAGCAATATTGTCATTTGTCAGATAATACATGGCTTTCACATTTTAAACTTCTAACACATAAAAGAACAATACTCTCTAAACTAAACGAAAATTTGCAACTTTCACCTGTACAGCCCATCGTTCCAAATTCCCATGAGATGGAATTGAGCACCCCAAATCCTGTTGAAGTTCTTTATATATGTTTATCAAACTTGAAGGTATTTTTATTCCTTGCGGAACAGAGAAAGAAAGGCCCATAGCTTGACCCGGTCCATGATATGGATCCTAATACAACAATTTCATAGTGTTACTATTCATAGCCGATTGTGAATGTAAAAGGATGATGTTATATTGTATTAGCTGTCCAATAAGTTGATCTTGTAAGCACATTATGATTCAAATGCAGATATTTGATAAAAGATCCCAATGTAAGTACTCATTTAAGCTTTTAAATAGATTCAAGCAAACACCTGACCGATGATGACAGCTTTGACCTTGTCAAATGGAGTAGAATTCAAAGCATTAAAGATCAAATGCTGTGGAGGGTAAATTGGTATGGAGCTTTGCATTTCACTCTCAACAAATTCGCTCAGTTTCTTGGCATAGGGCTTCTGAAATTCCCCAGGAATAGCTTCCAACCATGTTTCTTCCACCAATAGTTCCTCCAGTTTCAAATTCCTTAACCCCTTAACTAAACATAATAATAATAAAAAATATCACTAGATTTATTAAATTATCAAGATTTGTGTAAAAAAAGGTAACCATAACACCAACAAAGAACCCATGTTTGACTATTCTTCATCATGTTTTGATAGTGATTATCTGATTATTGTCTTCTTAAGTTGCAGACGCTGAGTTTCTAGTGTTTAAGGTGTAATGAAAATATGAAACTAGTTATGATTATTTAGGGAACAAATGATCATTATTAGATAACCAGCAGCAGAACCAATTCACATTATCAGTTTTTTAGAACAATAAACACACGCACTCATCTTATACTACTCCTAAAACTACGTCTTGTCCACCATAGGACTCGAACCCTCAACCTCACTAGAGGGGTTCCATTATGACATACCAAATACTATTCAACTACAAGCCCTGTGGTCGTTGTCTGTTGATTGGGGGGGTGATTTTCCATGTGAATCCTTAAATAACCAGAACTTATCCACAGTTGATTATCACAACTTAAATCAGCATAAGCACATCCAAGAAATCACACAATCAATTTGGGCCACCATTACTTAATGCCAAAAATCCCCAATTTACAAGAACCCCTCTTCAATTTCATACCGAAAACTATCACTTAACTAAAAATTAGGAAAACCCATATGAATAAACTAACCTGAAGTCGATTTCGACACTCTTTCCGCACATATTTTAAGATTACGTTTGGCATTAGCTAGTGACTGATTAAACTGAGCCCTAAGTTTCTGTTCCGCCGTGAGCTCCGACGAAGACGAAGGCTGACTCCTTTTCAACCCATCATCGTCAACCGATTCCGGCGGGGTGGATGAAGCGGCGCCGGTGGTGGTGGGTTTTTGGGTGATCGAAATGCAGCTTCTTTTGATAGAAGGTTCGAAGGACGACGGTGGTGACGATACACCTTTAGAACGCTTTGATGGTGGGAAGAAATCTGTTATGGCTTTAGATGAAGCCATTTTGGGGGTGGGATTTACGCTGGAGATTCCTGATAACACAGGGTGTTGATGGAGTATTGTGGCGGGAAATCTAACAAGGAGATTGAAAGGGGTGGGGGGCTTATGATACCACTGTTTGATGCACGAACGCATAGATATTGGTTTGGTTTAGGGTCTTAAGTTAAAGGTTGGTATGAATGTTTGTACTTAGAAGAAAAAGAAAATGAGTTTTTTCAGATTATTATCTTTGCTCTAACATTGTTGTAGAGTGTTCAAACTTTGGTCGAGGCTTATGATTCTCGTCATGAGCTCGACACCTAATGTGATTGTCTCGGTTAAGTATCGAACTTGGGTCTTCTTTGAAAAATTTTAATGCCTTACTATTAGATCATACTGAAGTGATTGTTTGTATTTAGATGCTCACAAGTAATAACTATGAAGGGTGTAACAAGATTAAGGTTTGTATAAATAAGAGGCTCATCCTCTTCATGTATTGATAGAGGTGTTTTTTTTTCAGTTATTGTTGTGATAAATTGCTATCAGGGTCGTTTTCGAGAAACCACAAAAAAACTTTGGGCTCTAGACAAGTAGGAAAAATTGAGCTTTAAAATATAAAGTCAATAATCCTTATACAAAAAGTCTATAATACAACAATAGTTATTGTACCAATAAACAAAAGTATTGTAGCAAATTTTAAATAATAACCAAATTTTAAATTTTTATAGTAAATTACCCACACTTTTTACAACAACAATAACCACTCAAATTTTAGCATCCATACTAAAGGTGTACAAACCGATTTTTTTTGTCAAACCAGATTGGTTTCTTTTAATATGTACAAACCGTTTATTTTCCAAACCGGTTCGGTTTCAAACCGATTTTTCATAAAAAATACTCAAACCACTCAAATCGGTTTGGACCGGTTTGTAAACTGATTCTTTTAGAAAAACTGGTTTAACCGGTTTTTTAAATTGAAACCGGTTTTTGATGACAGATTATAACCCGTATACAAACCGCCGGTTCGATCCGGTTAGAAACCGGTTTTGCTCTAATCGGTCTAATCCACACTCCCTTTAATGTAAAACTTTTTACATACATTAAAACTTTTAAATCAAATACACTAAATAAACATATATCCAAAACCACTTCGAACAATTATTATCATTACTATTAACAACCCCAACCCCGTAAACCGTCACCGGCGATCACCCGATGGCCGGAGTATCCATCGCCGCCGAGTGGCAACTCCTCGGCGACAAGTACTACCGCAAGCCCCAAATCTACCAATTACTATGGAAAAACATCGATCTTTCTCGTAACAAGGTCGCCTGTGCCCCCTTCGGCGGCCCAATTGCCGTCATTCGCGACGACTCCAAGATCGTCCAGCTTTACGCCGAATCCGCCCTCCGCAAACTCCGCATCTTCAACTCCGCCGGCCGCCAGATCTCCGACACCGTCTGGCGGAACCCCGGCGGCCGCCTCATCGGACTCTCATGGACCGACGAACACGTGTTGGTCTGCGTCACGCAAGACGGCACCGTTTACAGATACGACATACACGCCAAGCTGATCGAACCGAATGTTAGCTTGGGGCATGAGTGTTTTGAGCATAGTGTTGTGGAATGTGTGTTTTGGGGGAATGGTGTTGTGTGTATGAATGAGGCGTTTCAGTTGTTTTGTATTCATGATTTGAGAAACCCTAACCCTAGCAAGCTTGCGGATGCGGGGTTGGAGGAGTTTCCGCTGTGTATGGCGGTGATTGAGCCGCAGTATACGATGTCGGGGAACGTGGAGGTGTTGATTGGTGCTGGAGATCGTGTGTTGTTGGTGGAGGAAGATGGGGTTCAGACTGTGGGTGATGGATTGGGGCCTTTGCAGAAGATGGTTGTTTCGCATAATGGGAAGTTGATGGCTTCTTTTACTCATGATGGTCAGCTTCTTGTGATGCCTACTGATTTCTCCAGTATCATCTTTGAGTATGCTTGTGAGGTTTGTTTCTAAAACTTATGATGGTTAGTGTCTTTTTACTGTATGGAAAAGATTATTATTGGTTGTATAGGAGAATTTGCATACAAGGTATTCTTTTTAACTGTGTATGTACAGTCTGCGCTTGCTCCGGAGCAACTTGTTTGGTGTGGGATGGATAGTGTGTTGCTGTATTGGGATGATATGCTTCTGATGGTGGGTCCGTATGGAGATCCGGTTCGCTATCTTTTTGATGACCCGATTGTTCTTATTCCGGAGTGTGATGGAGCAAGGATATTGTCTAACTCAAACATGGAGTTTCTGCAACGGGTCCCAGCTTCTACTGAATCGATATTTAAGATTGGGAGCACGGAGCCAGCGGCTTTGTTGTATGATGCTTTGGATCATTTTGACAGGCGAAGTGCAAAGGTAGGGAGTTTGTGTAGTAGTCATATATTTTATGTTAAATATGATTATTATCATTGTTAAATTTTGGGTAGAAAATTTGATTTTAATTTTATTTCAGGCTGATGAAAATTTGAGATTGATCCGTTCATCACTGCCTGAAGCTGTTGAAGCCTGTATTGATGCTGCAGGTCATGAATTTGATCCTTCGCTACAGCAGACACTACTTAGGGCTGCAAGCTATGGCCAAGCATTTTGTAGGTTAGTTTTGATGTAAATATATTGGGTCATTGGGATTATGCAAATAGCATGACTTGGAACTCAAAGCAAAAAGTATAGAAAGCACAAATGATCAGTGTAGAGAACATAACCAAAGAATGTTGTTTGCCGTAGAATTTGAATAATTGATATATATTTGCGTAATTAGTTATCTTTAAATAGAGAACATAAGTAGTAACTGCCCAACAAAGTAAGCAGTAACAATCCCATTAAACCAGTGAATACTAACTGAATTGAAAGCTGAAGTAGAGTGGTAATCAAGTCTAAATCAATATGATTTAGCCTTTGATAATGCTATATACAATCGGTATCAACTACTGCAAGGATTTTTGCCAGCACATGCTTATACGTTACAACTTACCTTAGGTTTCTTGAACTAGAGAATAATACTTAAACATGGTTACTTAATAATTAACTGGGGCTTCCGTAATAGATTTTAAGTTTTTTCTAATTTTTGTTCGCGGTAGTGATATCCAGTTGGCTTTGGCAGTCAATTTCAGCGTGAAAGCATTCAGGAAATGAGTAAAACATTGCGGGTTTTAAATGCTGTACGCAGCCCAGAGACTGGTATTCCACTCAGTATACATCAATACAAGGTTTTTAACCACCTTAACATAATTCAGCTACATGATTGATCTTGAATGCCTTTCATTATATTAATATATTCTCTGCTCTTAGTTGCTTACACCATCAGTTTTGATTGGTCGATTGGTTAATGCTCACCAACATCTGCTGGCACTCCGGATATCTGATTACCTTGGAATGAATCAAGTAATTTATGTCTTTTCACTATGATATTAGAAAAGGTTATATATTCAGTCGTTAATTTATATTCTTTGGAGTTTTATGCAGGAAGTGGTTATCATGCACTGGGCTTGTTCAAAGTTAACAGTATCATCAGCAATTCCTGATGCTACCCTCCTTGAAATTTTACTTGATAAGGTGCATAAAACGCAAAGTTTTATAAACAATTAAACATGCTGTCTTAATTATTTATATTTGAATGCAATAGCTAACTGTTTGGAAACTTTAGTTAAAATTGTCTAGAAGCATTTCGTACGCTGCAGTTGCTGCTCATGCAGATCAGATTGGTCGCCGGAAATTAGCTGCCATGTTAGTTGAACATGAACCTCTTTCCTCAAAGCAGGTAATCCATTCAATTTGAAATAGTGCTACAGTATATATACCTATATAAATACATGTTACACAAGATAATACGGTTGAATTTTTTCAGGTTCCTCTGTTACTTGGTATAGGGGAAGAAGATACAGCCTTAACAAAGGCAACTGAAAGTGGTGACACAGATCTTGTTTATCTTGTTCTGTTTCACATATGGCAGAAGGTATTACTTTTTATACAATTGTGTTGGCATAATTCCTATAGTCTGAAGTTGAATTAGTAAAGGGTAATATGTTATAAGTTCACATAATGTGTTTGTCAGTTTAATATGATTTTTGACTTGTATAGAGGCCAGCATTGGAGTTATTTGGAATGATACAAGCTAGGACTCTTGCACGCGACTTATTTGTACGTTATGCACGGTGAGTCAAATGGCATAAGATTTTCTTGTTTTACTTATATCGAATGTAAGTTTGAACATCTTTATTAAATGCAGGTGTTATAAGCATGAGTTTTTGAAGGATTTCTTTCTTTCTACAGGCCAGCTTCATGTAAGCCTGCGTTTATAATTAAACTTTATTTCTTTCTCATTTTTTTTATATTGTTTGCTAATATATAACTCATTTGTACCACTTTTTAAAGTTGCATCATGAGTTTTTATTTAATGTTATAGGATGTAGCCTTCTTATTGTGGAAAGAATCATGGGAAATAGCTAAGAATCCAATGGCTAGTAGAGGGTCTCCACTTCATGGCCCACGAGTAAAACTCATTGAAAAAGCCCAGAATCTTTTTGCTGAAACAAAGGAACATGTTTTTGAGTCAAAGGCTGCTGAAGAGCATGCTAGATTATTAAAGTATGAGTTGTTTTTATTAGATTGAAAAGCAGGCAAATCTTTACTCTATGAAGGACATTATTGCTTTTTTTTTATTAATATATTTATACATCTTGTGTTATTATTTCTTGTACATTTAATTTAGGATGCAGCATGAGCTGGAAGTAAGTACAAAGCAGCCTATATTTGTTGATTCAAGTATCAGTGATACAATTCGGACATGCATAGTATTGGGCAATCATCGTGCTGCTCTAAAAGTTAAAACAGAATTCAAGGTCAGCAATCACCATCTGAGTTATAGGATTGGTTGAATCGATTTAGTGTTGCCTAAATCTCCTTAAGACTTGCATTAGTCAAATTATATTATTTAAAGACATCTTTGTTTGTTTAAATGGCTAACCTCTGTATAATGTAACATGCTTTTGATGGTATTACAAACTTGAATCAGGTATCAGAGAAACGGTGGTATTGGCTCAAAGTTTTTGCCTTGGCAACACGTAGGGACTGGGATGCCTTGGAAAAGTTTTCAAAGGAGAAAAGGCCTCCAACTGGTATGATTTTCTATATCAGTGAGAACCTTTGTTTTTTTTATTTAAATAAAGAAAAGAAAATAAATATAAATAATAATATGCCTTCTTGTGGTGTGGGCATTTATAGGTTTTAGGCCGTTTGTGGAGGCATGCATTGATGCAGATGAAAAAAGTGAAGCCATGAAGTATATCTCAAAGCTTGCAGATCCTCGTGAAAAAGCAGAGGTATATATGTATTTGGATTTTGGAATACATGCATGTTGTGAGACTTGATGCTAAAACTTACATGTAGCAAAATGGTCCGGCTATGCTGATTGGGTAATGAGTCAAAGTGGGTATTTGTAGCCCGGGTCAATTCAGGTTGGGCTGAACCAACCAACAAACACTTCACATTCTCCTTATTTTGAATTTTATAATAGTTAGTGTTATATCACTTTACAAAACTTTATTTTCATATTATTTTAATTAAGCGGTTTAAAGGTTTTTATACATTCAGTTGGCTATCAATCCATTTGACGAACTCGTTTAACCAGTTTCCTTTTTAGTAAATTGTTTTATCTTAACTCATATGTTTGTCACCTTTACTAGAACATTAGGCATAAAAAAGTGTATGTGTGAAACAGGCTTATGCACGTATAGGCATGGCAAAAGAAGCTGCGGAAGCTGCATCACAGAGTAAAGATGGAGAGTTGTTGGAGCGCCTTAAAAACACTTTACAACAGAATTCAACTGCTTCTTCAATTTTTGATACTCTCAGGGACCGACTCTCATTCCCAAGCGTTTCCTAGTCTTCAAGCCATCCAAAGTGTGGTTTGATCTTAATTTGTGGGTATTTATATCGTCAATAAGGAGTCTTTGTGTAAAAATTTGTTGTAAGTTAAGTCTTTCCCCTGAGTGCGAGTCCAGGAATTTTCTGCTGCTTAATTGGTGTGTCTAATTTATATTTTGGCTTGTAATTGGTTCAAAAGAATAAGTTTTCTTTATTTTTAATTTTGGTTTCTTGTTCATAGATTTAAACTCTTGAAAAGTTTGTACTGAATGAAGTTGATGTTGAATTTGATCTTGTTTTAATGTACCATTACATCCCACTGCTTTAGTTTTGGATGATTTTTTGTACCACAGAATGGCAGATTCAGTTCAAATCTATCTAAAAAAACAGATGCTTTTATTTTATGTTTATTTAATGACTAAAAAATAAAAAGTATACACATTTGGTGGTCAAATGGCATAATCCTCAATTTAGAAGTAAGAAAGTACTAAAAAAATTATATATAATACTAATTATCAACTTATCTATACATTATAAGTTGTACTTAAGCTTTAAAGAGTTGTACTCATTTTTGTTTTTTTCTTTCTTTTTAGTTGTTCTTAGGCTGTGTTTGATTTCCGCTGACCAAAGCCTGACCACTGACTGGCTGACTCCCGCTGACCAAAGCCTGACCACTGACTGGCTGACTCGGTCAGCCGAGTCAGCCGGTCAGTGCGTTTGATTTGTCCGGTGTTGGTGACTGACCCGGTCGTTAAGGTCTGACCGAGACCGTAAAATCAGCATCGCTGACCCGGTGTTGGCGACTGACCCGGCGCTCCTTCCCTCCCGCCTTCTGCCGTCCCTGCCGTCCCTCCGCCACTCCTTCCCTCCCGCCCTCCGCTGCTCCTGCCCTCCCTCCGCAGCTCCCTGCCTCCCTCCCCTCCGGCGCTCCTTTAACCAGCCGCTCACCACCGTTACTACCCTCCCTCCCCTCCGCCGCTGCTGCCCTCCCTCCGCCGCTGCTGCCCTCCCTCCGTCGCACGGTCGTTCATGTAGAAGACGATGGAGATGGAGATGTGTGTGTGGGTTGGGTAGAAATGATGGAGATGGGTTGGGTGGGTTGAGGAAGCAGTGAAATGATGGGATGTGGGTGGGTGGGTTGGGTTTAATATGCTATTATCATATATTATTATTATTATTATATTATATTATATTATATTATTATTATTATTATATTATTATTATTATTATTATTATTATTATTATTATTATTATTATTATTATTATTATTATTATTATTATTATTATTATTATTATCATTATTATTATTATTATTATCATTATTATTATTATTATTATTATTATTATTATTATTATTATTATTCAGTAAAAAAACACAGTGGTTATTTTTTTCATTCAGCAGAATCAGTCAGATACTAAATCAAACAGTCAAGTTTCAGTCAGATACAGACCCAGTCAGAACTTCTTACTGGGTCAGCTTCTGACTCAGTCAGATCTTACTCAGTCAGCGCAATCAAACAGCCCCTTACTTTTAAGTTTTAATCCCAAATTTTTTTACATCTTTTACAATTTAACAATTATATTTTCTCACTTTCAACTTTGTTTTCCTATATTTTTCATCTTTAACAAATTTTTCGTTTTACGTTTTAGTTTAAATTTCACGAGTTAATACGCCGCAACGTGAGCGTGTGGTTCAACGTTTTTACGCCTACTTTTTCCTATTTAATGGCCGCGTCACAACGCGCGGGTCTTAGATCAACTTAGTTATTGTTTTTAACGTTTTATGTTTCACGTGCGGGGTTTAACGTTTTTATGTTTACTTTCTGTTTAGTTTTATTTTTCCATTTTTTATTTCTTTTTAATACAAGTTTTTTACATGATGGTGGTCGCCAGTGATGATGTGAAATTAATGCTACTTATCACGGTTTTACGTCCGCCGCCGCAACGCGAGGGGCTTAATACTAGTTAATTTTATTTAGCAATTTTGGTCTCTTGAATCTTTATCTTCTTACACCATTTCTAGATTTAAACCTTGACCTCCCTAAATAAAACAATTGCTTCTTACCATCCAATGACACTTAATAGTAGGAGTTAACTAGTACAGATGTAATTACACCCATGCTTCCATGATTTTTTCTCAAAATAAACATGCTATGAGCCATGGGGCACAAAATGGATACTTTGGTGTTTTTAACTAAACATCCCTCCCCTTCCCCTTAAAATTTAGATTGTGTTAAATGTAAATTAAATGCTACAACTGATAACATAATAATCATGCAAACCACAAAAACACTACCATCAAAGGAGCCAGTTTATGAGCCAACCAAAGAGATGTAAAAGTATCATCAAACATAAATAAAATAAGGAGCAAAACACCTTAATTCCTCACTTATTCTACCAGTAACTGTTACAAATAAAAAACGACCCGAAATCTCAAACTCACTCGGGTTTTACTCTGGACCTTTCCCGACAGCATCTGTGACCAAAGTTAACGGTCTCTCATCTATGACTTCATCTATGATACCAAACTCTTTAGCCTCTTGTGGAGTCATAAAATAGTCTCTATCCATATTCTTCTGAATTACATCAACAGGCTGTCCAGTATGCTTTGCATACAATGCATTCAATGATTCCCATACGCGGATAATCTGCTTTGTGTGAATAGTCATATCTTTAGCCTGCCCACTATATCCACCTGATGGTTGGTGGATCATGATGGTGGCATTAGGAAGAGACCGCCTTTCACCCTTAGCACCAGCAGCCAACAGCAGAGAAGCCATTGATGCAGCTTGACCTAAACATATTGTATTGATCGGAGAACGAATATATTGCATTGTGTCATATATTGCAAGACCTGCAAAAAGAAGAATCACCCACATTATGATTTGAACCATAAGTAAATAACAAACAGCTTCAGCGTGGTCAATCAGTATATATGTGCTACAAGAGGTTCAGGTTGAAACAGGTCAACTTTTTTGAGAGGGGTAGAAACATGGGTCGGATAGGTTGACCTGCTAACCCTTTGTTGTCTATTTAACCTTTTAGACATAATGGAGGTGTTAATTCTGAATACAAAAATGATATATTACTACTACAGATATGTGAATAAAATGGTTTTAATGATCCTATGCATTTAAACTAGAGCTTGGGCGACCTTCAACCTGGCCCATTTTTTATCCATGTGAGATAATACAGAACCTGAATGCTTGCATCCATGGAAAACCAGAACCAGTTCTCAGAAAAGTGTGTAAATAATTAGTTTACCTTTTATCCCATAACCCCCACCAACCCCATGGGAGGCCCGCCGACCAGTCCCATGGCCAACACTAAGGTAAATCATGTAAACCCAAAAACAAAGGACACAGGGCCAGGATTTTGACTAGGGGGCCCCACCGACCAGTCTCATCAAAAACCCAGCAACAGAGAACACATGGCCAGCATTTTAATGTTCTTATCATCTCATGTGTGAGTAATTAGTTTACACCAAAAGTAGACTAAGCCTGCTTTTATATTAATATGCTTCTAGTGTAAGCATTATAAAACATAAGACGTCTAACATTAATAATCGTTAACAAAAACTTTTAGTTATGTTATATCAATTTTGTGTCTTACTAGATTCAATGAAAAGCATGATGTGAATCATGCTGGATAACTTAATAAGTTACTATTTAGCTTCCTAATTTGAGAACAAAGGTAATCATGAATCTGAGATATTTTCAACAAAGAGAGCATCAAGACAAAAAGTAACCACAAGTCCACAAACTTCTGAATCTTCAAAATCATGTCTAAATGCAAAGGTTTGGGATAAGGAAGTAGTTCAAACTAATTCATACTTTTAACAATATTTGCATATTTGCATCTTAACAAAAGAAATTCTATACACCAAGAGGATATTTTTATCCAAACACGCATTCAAGTGCATTAGATTAAAAGGAAATCTTTTTGAAACAATGTTAGCACCAACTTCAGCTAACAATGTGATACGAACCCAAACAGTGGGTTTGACCCATTTGCTGCTGGATAACACGAAACGGAGCGGAGGGAAATTAGGAGGAGGGAAACATTCAAAAGTTCAGCAATTTAGGGAGTGGGTTAACCGTTCCCGCCAATGTTTAGTTTAAATATTAGTGTACCTACATCTTAGAAGGGAGGCTGGTTAATTTTGTGTGTTTAGTTTTATTGTATTGGAGATTTGCCCTCTCGAATGTGGCTGTTCTTGTAATATGTTCTAGTGAATCAAAGCTTGCTGATTTCGGTATCTAACACAATGATACCTTTATTCAGAAACTGTATAGTTACCTACATTGTTCCCCTGTAGGCCCTTCCAAGAAAATCTGAATACTACATTATAGCATCCATGTTTAATGTTTGAACAGCCAATGAAAGGGGCACTCTGCTAGATCTAGCAAAAGAGTTTAAAATTTTACTGAAAACCATAATGCATAATATAAATATCATCAAACTTAAAACTAGAAAAAGCTCCTAGGTATGTCAAGTTTAAGGATAAAAAGGGCAAATATTAATACACCAGTTTTTACATGAAATGAATTTTCATTTGTTCTTCCACTTAACAAATAAGAAATTCTACTGATAAATTCACGCACAATATAGTCAGGTTTTAAAGATTTCACTCTCTATGCTTCCACTAGAAACTTAGCTACAATTCTACATGGCATTCTCAATACACTTGTGATATAATCGTGTTGGTACCAATTAGTGTGCCACGAAATTTTTTTACTAAGATCAAGTGGAATATCTCCACTGCTTCACAAAATAACTAAAACATAACCTAAAGCACGTCTAGCGATGAGTGTGAGTTTAATTCATGTCAACAGCAAATTAAAAAGATCACCTTAGTACCTTACAACAATTTGAGTAATTCCTAAACTTTTGTGTTTTGATAAAAAATGGACCTTCAAGTGATTACACATGATGGTCTCTAAATGGACTTAAGCTGAAGAACTAATAACAAAACCTTGTGCACACTCTACCAAATATAGGTTACATATAGTTGGTTTTCAAATGGTTTATGATTTCCATGAGGAACAAAAAAAACAGACACTTTGTTTGATTTAGACCTCTCTTTCTTCGAACAGTAAGAAGATTCAACTTTCAAGTATTCATACAGAATGTTTCAAATAATCACACGTACACAAACATCAAAATTGGATTAAAAAAAGACACTTTCCCGAAATAAACACATAGAAACTGCCAACAAAACCTAATTTGCACAATAACGATAATCCTCTACACATCAACAGTTAACATAAGTCAAATCAGAAACCTGCAGTAACAGCTCCGCCAGGGGAATTGAGGTACATGTTGATAGGTTTAGATGGATTCTCCGATTCAAGGAATAGAAGCTGAGCAACGACAACGTGCGACGTATCATCGGAAATCGGACCGTTGATAACAACAATCCTTTCTTTGAGGAGTCGCGAGAAGATGTCGTAGGCTCTCTCTCCACGCGACGAGTGCTCGATCACCATGGGAATTAGACTGTACGATCGACATTGATGGTTTACAGTGGGCCTTGATGCAGCCGCTGCTGCTACACCTCTACAGAGGTTGCTGAAACTGCGAGTGATTGGATTCTGCATTGATGCTATATTGCTATAGATCGATTTGAATTTGGGGAAATTGGGGATTATTTTAGGGTTTGAAGAAGTGGTTTGTTTATGGGATTGTGATTTGAGGTGCAGTTGCTTCTGGAGTTAGCATGACATTTTCGTTGGACTTGCGAGAAAAAACGATATCTAAGAAAATTAAAAATAAAAAAATGTTGGATTGTTAGATGTTTTTTCGGTTGTAAGTCTATTTTTAAGACAGTTAGGGCGGTCTCTCGATTAGAAAACAAATAGATGAGTCCGGTTAAAAAAAATATCTTTCGAAACAGGATCGTATATTTGTTATTCGAAAACAAAAATATAATTCCTTACAAGAAAAATGATAGATGTGTTTCTGAATCCCAAGCCACGCTAATCTTGTTGTTGTGTATTCCGAGTAACCTCTTATGTCTTGGGGTTGTCTTCGTCCAATGCAGGCTAGTTAACAAGTCTAGTAACTCTAGTCTTTTATATGTATTAGAGTTTAAAAGCAATTTATGTAAAATATAGATAGTATTGTTAGATGTAACTATTTTATTAAAGTCTAAGGGGCTGTTTGTTTATGTCTGACCGGGCTGACCCGGCTGACCCGGCTGACTCGGTCAGCGGGTCAGCCCGTTTGATACGGAAGTGGTACCAGCTGACCGGGTCATTGCTTCTGACCCAAACCTGAAAAAATCAATTGCTGACCCAAACCATTTGTGCAGCAGCCCCCATTTGCACACCACCAACACCCAAATCCATCCCCTATTTGCAGAGCACCGACCGGAGCACCAAAATCTAGCAGCGACCGACGACCTCCTGCATGAGCCGACCTGCGCGACCTCCCTGCGCGAGCGGACCTGCGCGAGCCGACCGAGCACCTCCCTGTGCGAGCCGGCCGAGCACCTCCCGACCGAGCACCTCCCGAGCGTATCAGCTTCATCGTCGTCATCATCTTCGTTTTCTTTACCATTTATCAGTAGATGTATATGTATAGATGTATATGCATATAGATGTGTATGTATATGTGTATGTAGATGTATATGTGTATGTAGATGTGTATGTATATGTGTATGTAGAAAACCCTTTTGCTTGTGGGTAAATTGGTTATTTGAATATTGGTTTTTTGTATATTAGCTATTTTTATTGATTACACAACACCAGTTAAATTCAAACTCGTTAGAACAACGGGACAATACAGTTATTTTTATCATTCAGCAGAGTCAGTCAGATACTAAATCAAACAGCCAAGTTTCAGTCAGATGCAGACTCAGTCAGAACTTCTTACTGGGTCAGCTTCTGACTCAGTCAGATCTTACTCAGTCAGCGTAATCAAACAGCCCCTAAGGCAATTGAATTAGTACTTCAAAGCAAATAATAAATAATATTGGTAATTTACTCAATTACATTTTTACTTTTTATTTTTGTTGTCAAATAACCTCTAATGAAGAATGACATCTATTTTCGATTATACAAATACAGTTGAGTAGTTCTTCTCACGTACATAACCAATAATCCTAAAATGTGAAGATGTTATTTAGTGATGGACATTTATTATGTCCAAGTATACCTCTCATACGAGTAAATAATATGTACTTTTGATGAAGGTATCACGTATTTGAAGAATAGAAATCTAAACAATAAAAATATATCAAAATAGTTTGTATTTATATGTGAAAACAGAAAATAAGTTAATCGTCACCTTACCTTTTGATAACATCACAATACAATCGTCAAACATATATTAGAAAAATTAATACTAGTTTATTTATAGTTATTTAATTATAAATAACTATATTTTATGAGATTTTAATGCACCTAATTAAAACCATCCTCACGGTAGAAAGGACCCATATTAAAATGAGAATGGAAAAAACTGCCTTAGAAAAGCATGTGTTCCATGGAATGTTATGTACAAACACAAGTTTTATACATCCATTACATACACTGATAATTTATGTAAAGTTCATTACGTTTTTTTATAAAGCAAACAATTTGGTTTTAAAATAATTTACTAAATTAGATAAAAATATATAAACATTATCCAACCTTCTCTCAATTTCTCAATGCACAATCTTGAACATCTAATATATAGTTTTCTACTTATATCTATACATTTAGCCCCCAAAATTAACATGATTATATCAACGGCTTGCTTTATTTTCTATTTTCTTTATCTATCATCGTTTCTTTCTATTTGCTGTCCCACGAATTCAATTGTCGAAAGACCATATGTACTAATCGATAGCTGCTTTGTTCTTCCGACCGCTAATTGGCTTAGGCAAACCATCAAATATCGGTCTTGTGATGGCAGCGGCAGACAAAGCATCGACTGTCAGACTCAACACGGAGGTCGGCCAGATAGATGATATGGATGTACAGTTACTATTGTTACTATTATTATTACTGTTACTATACGAGTCGTAAAAACTTGGTGAGCTAGAAGACTTTTTCACCCCACTTGAGGGGTCAGAGATCGATGAATCCCCTAGTTTTATAGGTGGCATGGTCTGCAGACCATCAGGGTCATTGGTGGTTCGGCTGGCGGCTTTTGATCTCAATGCTAAGCCTTTCCCCGCAGCTGCTGAAAATGCACTAGTGCTGTTGGTGGTGTCGGGTTTAAGCAACAATTCTGGGGTGTGATTTTGGAGGTTGACTTCTGATAGACGCCTTCTCATTAGATTGTCGTACCATGCATCTGAATCAGGTTTTGTTCCGTTTGCAATGAGCGTGTCACCGTTTACGGCGACACCTTTTTCTGACAACCCGTTAGCTAAGCTTTTACACTTTCTATGAAGACCGAGTGGCGGATGGGAACTTGGGGGTGGTTTTGGCCCATGTTCTATGCTGAAAGAACTTCCTTTTTGATAAGCTCCGGACCCAAATCTTTCACTAATACCATTTTGACTCGTTGGTTTAAGACCATAATAGTCCCGTAAAGCATCCATGGATGGTGAAACTGTTTGTGGGGAGGAAGATGATAACTTTAGGGATTTTATCGAGTCGAACAAATCAGAACGCCTACGGTTGGGTGGCGTCATCTCTGATTTTCTTGGCCTGCAAGAAAATAACCATGTTAAAAAGTTGGTCCATAACACTAACAAATAAATAAAAGATAATACCAGCTCAATCTGGATTGGACTCTTTACTTATTAATAAACAGAGTCAGTTATGTTTTACCTCTAATGAATTAAACAACAGAGTACAGGCAAAAGCTTAAAGGGGCTGGTCAAACGAGTTAAAAGTCAACTAAAGTGTTTTCTAATACATAAAACATCCTAAATTTTAAAATAATAGATTATTCCTGAAACCGTATCATATCTGACACGTTAATTATCAAGACTAAATTACACAGTTTGTTAAGAATGTGAAAATACACTGATTGTCCCTTATTTTAAATCTTGTAACACAGACGAACAGTCCTTAATGATGTCGACTAAAAAGGAATGTTAAATTTTATAAATTAACAATTATACCCAACCCGCCAATTTGACCACCTTTAGTTTGTATAACTACTGGTACCTAATATCATTTAATAATGATTCAAAACTTCAACCCACTAGTTAAATATAAGATGAGATTCTCTTCTTATTAAATGGTAGGAACCAATCAACCAATAGTCAAACCCAACATCAACCAATCTATAAAAAAACCAAATTCATTTCAAGTGTTGGTTTATTTATCTCAACCCAAGAATATTTCATCACCTAATTTAATGATTATAAATAATTGTTATCTATTATATATAGTACTTTCCAGGAGCACTGTCAACAAACATGGACCTACCAAAATTTTACAGGGTGAAACTCAAATATTACTTAAAGGAGGAGGTGCCTTATAACTTTGGCCAAACAATCCTATAATTTGTTTAGCATGCATTCTGTATCAGCTATATCATACAAGTATATGATGTGGTCACATTAACCTTGCATGTGGCATGTCGATACAAAATTCCAAAAAATTTGAAGTGAACCTTATGATTTGATACTGTTCACGACTCACAATATACTAAAAAGGGATTCTAAGATGTAGAACTACAAATTGTTAAGGTAAAATGGTGAAACAGTGTAGAAAGTAGTGTACCAAGCAAAAAAATGGCACTTTATGTAACTGTATCAATATATATGTTATCATGTGCACGAATCGATAAACTAAAATCAGGATTCATTAGATTCAGACCTTAACAATTAGATGGCTAAAACAGAATAGTAAACATGAGTGGTGTATAATTACCCTTGAATATCATATCCATTTGACAAGAAGGGAGAAGGTGGGTGCCTTCCTGGTAGAGGTATATGAAGCGTCTTGCGGGAAAACATTTGTAGATCAGTTGTCAGCCCATTCATCCTTTTTATGTCAGCCACCTGACACAATACAATGCAATTGTAAATACATAAAGAAAAAAAAAGATCTCCAAGTATCATTCATCTAATATCATTTTAATGCACACTGATAAACATCCAAAGACTTCATGAAATCGAATAGTTCACTTTTTCAATGGTAAATTATAGCTAATACACTCGTAAACAAGTATGAAAATTGAAAAAGACAGAACGTGGTTGCAAAACAGTACTCCCTCCATTGGTCGGCCTCCAATAATCAATTGATGTTATCAGACAACAATGTTAGCTGGTCACCATCCCAAAAAACCAGCAAACCTTACAATTTTGTCATTGTCCCAGGAATAGTAAAAGCCAATTTTCAGAAAGCTTGATGTTCATAGCATACAATTCATCCTCTATAAAAATTTCATGACACTGAGTGATAAATGCATGATGATTAGTAAAAGACCAACTAATTTACGCTAACGAATCTCAAAACGTTATTAGAAAGCTCTGGTTCCGGCCACTGTTTCCTGTCCCTGAATTATATAATTGACACTTGACAGTGCTAAATTTGGCATAAAAAATCCTTAATGTTCAATATGAGCAGATTTAACCAATAATTTGTCTTTCTGAATGCAAGCTTATTCAGCCAAATTGCAGAGTTCCTTTTTACCAAGAGAATTATTAAGTTTTCTGTTTAGCTCCTAGACAAAGTTCATGCTACAGATACATTTAAGCTTTTTTTCACACAAGTTAGCGTATCAGATTTCCACAAATTAACATAAAACGTTTTAAACATCAGTAGGTATAAAGGTAACAAAAATCAAAGCGAAAAACATGAAATCAAAGCAAAAACAAACGGTTTTTGATATCCAAATTCTCATAATCAGAATTCAGAACAGATAACATTTACCTCAACGCCATACTTTATCGCGACACCGGCGAGCGTATCAAATTTCGTAACCGTATGCTCAATAATCCCCAAACCGCCATCACCGACACCGTAAGCACCACCACCATACGCAACAGCAGACAAAGGTTGCATCAACGAATCCGACGAACCATTAGCAAACAACTTCGAAGAGGCCGGGGATTCCATCAAAAACCCCCGATCTAACCGCCGATTCCAATTACTATCCCCACCGTTTCGCCTCTGCATCCGCATATCCCCCAATACACACCATCCGTCCAAAGCATCAAATCAAAAACCAAACCCTAACGCGAAAATCCTCCGAGCATTGCTCGAACAACAACCACAACACACACAATGATCAATCAATCGATTGATTGATCTAATTCAAACGGAAAACAACAGAGAGTCGATTAACGATGACGATCTAGTGGATTGATCGTTTGATCTCTTGGTGAATTGATGATATGTGCGTATGGTAGCGTGATATGAGAAAAAGTGATTGAGGGCATGTTTGGGTTTGCTTATTAAAACAGCTTATTGACTTATTGACTTTTTTAATAAGTTAATAAGTTAGTATGAAGTAACTTATTAACTTATTTCCCTCACAACCATTATATTGCCAAACACTATAAAATGACTTTTTAACTTTTTAAAAGTTAATAAGTTAATAAGTAAGAAAAAAAAGCACTCCCAAACACCCACTGAATGAGGGGGAAGAGGATGACGATGATGCTGCTTTGCCTCCAATTAAAGCACGTTAGAATGTTGGTGAAGATGAAAGTAACTTTACGGTCACAAAATACTTCGTCTACCATCGTTATTTATACGCAGAAATAATAATATTTTTAATTTTCGTTTGGATAAGGTAAAAACATTATCAATTTTTTTTTTAACATTTACACATGAGTCTATTGTAATCTTATTTTACTTTTAGGTAGTGTTTAATATGTTGAAATGACAGAATGAATTGAATGGATCATTACAAAGGAATGAAAAAATGAGTGTAACCGCCACCAACCACGATTACCTCCACTTGCCACCACCCATCGTGACCACCAACCACCACCACTGTTGTATTTCATTTCTTTGTTTTTTTACCCATCAAACACAAAGTAATGAGTTATTATATTTTTATAGAGTAACCAAACAAGACAATTGAATGGAATGTTTCATTTTATTCATTTGTCCATTCCATTACTTCGTTTATTTCATTTCGTCATTCATTCAATTACTCCGTACCAACACATACCTTTAGAATCATTTATTTTGAAGATTTAAACTTATAATATTTGATTAAATACACATCATTTTATTACAAAGATGTCTTTTAAAAACTATCATATTTCTGTGACGTGAATAAGCTTAGATATGTTTTAACGTTGTGTCGTTTTGATTACGCAATGTAAAATTACATTACTTTGCATGGCAATAAAACCTTAAACTAAAAATCAAAGTCACTTGTATATTTTCTAACTATAATAGAAGTTCTAATATTTAAAAGTAAGTTAATTAAAATGTAAGATATATGAAATCGTTTACCATTTAGTAATTATTTTTTTAAACTGAAAATAACTATAAAAGTTATTTATTAGATGTGCGAGAACACATTCAGTTTTCACATAGGTAAATAACACAAATTAAGTGTTAAAAAACATTGTTCATACATAATCGAAACCAAAGTTCTATACGGGCTAACAAAATTCATTGCATAAACCAGAGTTTATTACTTTTAAGTCGAATTCGATATCAAAAAGAAAGTCGTTTAAAGAGTTAATGTAAAGTTCAAATATGCCTTTTTTTCATCAATTTAAAAACTGATTGAAATTTGATTTATGTTACTTTAATTTTTTATACTTAAATTGGTGATAAAAGTCGTACGTACTGTTAAATTATTGACATATGATATGATATGAGTTCGATCGATTCTTCTATGGTCCAACTCTGTCGGTGGCTTCCTTATTTTGGCCCACCTACGAGTTGTATTCCCCATTGTCCTCTTTCATATGATTTTGAAACATGATGTTTACTATTTTATTATTTTTAATTTTAATTTTTTTATATTATTATATAATAACATATAGATATAAATATCTATCATATAGTATAAGTTTTAAGCGCGTGTTAACAATATGAGACACAAAAAGTAAGAGTGTGATATTACTCTTTCTCAACATGTCACCATCGAAAATATCACATCCCAACTAACCTTAATTTCCTTTTTATCATACATATATAAATCAAATGTGTATTAGTTTCATATGCTGATGAAGTGTTCAATAGATGATTATATATGTTTAAATTTTTTTGTTATGCTATTAAATTGTTTTGTAATTCCACACAACAAGATTAGTTTGTGTACGACTCATTGGCTCGATACTGAGTACACCATATGTGTTAATAACGAGTTCACTAATCACTATGTTATTGATGATGGATAACTTTATTACAATTAAATTTTGAATTAATAAATAGGATATTGAAAAAGATTTAATTTGATAATATATATATATATATATATATAGTTTCAAATAATGATATTATTACTATAATTAATTTATATCACCTTTGTTTATTGTTTTATTTTGAACTTTGTAACGTTTTTTTAATTTGTTTTATGATATTTTCTTGTATTGTGCATTTTAATTTTTGAAGTGTTTTAATTTTCTTAGACGGAATTCATAATTTTTGTATTAGTTTTATTTAGTTAAATTAGCTAGTTAAAAACTAAAGGAGAGAAAGTTGTATGAAAAAAGATCTTACAAACAAACGACATTAAAGTATTAGAAGAAAATGAACCATTGATATTGATTACATTAAATGTAATATAAATATAAATTGACTTCTACTTTTCCAAAAGTTAATTGAACTAAATGCAATAAATATAAATATCTTCATACTTACTCTAATAAAAATTAATTAGATAACACAAATGACACTATCATATTTATTAGGATTTCTATTTATTAGACTTTCCGTAGTGGTTTTCGTGAGTCCTTAAAAATGATGATGTGGCTGGGTTAGGGGGCTCCAAGCCCACTACATACTTGTTAAAAGTAGGCGCCATTTTCATTTACGTGATTGCGGTAACGGGCGCGAGGTAATCACAATTTTCTATATATATATAAGTATAAGTATTTTATATCTTTTAATAATTTCAATTATCCTTTTTATAATTCACTCTATAATTTTTCTATTTTTTCTAGAATATGAATGAACTATCCAACGATTTAGATGCTTCGAGGTGGATGAAGCGGTAATTATTGAGGGTGTTCAATTGGGGGTAAAATTTTTAGTCGAGCACGTTCAAACGTCACGACCGGAACCGCGTAGACGGCGACCACCACTAGAAGGGAGTCTTGCAGAGGCGCATAACGAGCTGATGCAATATTATTTTGTTGAAAGACCTTTGTATGATCAATTTACCTTCTGACATCAACTATATTTACAAATCCTCGGTGATTTAAAGCACGAGTTTTCATATTTTTAACAAAAGAAAGACGTTTATTTAAAATGTTCTAGTATCTTATTTTTATTCCAAGTATCTTTTTTTCTATTTCAAATATTGTCTTTTATTTATGTATCTAATAACTTTTATTTTATTATGATGTTATAATATTTTATTGTGTGATTTTATTTAATTAAAATGATTATGATTATTCAATATTAAAATGAAAAGTAATTGAGTAATCATTGCAATTAATTTAAACCATTACACTTGATTTAAAAATTCTTTAGTAAAACTAATTATGCTGACATGGCATCTAGCTGTCACTTTAACTAAAAAATTAATATAAACCACTACACTTAGTCTTATTATCAAATTTTTCCGTTACTCCCACATAAATAATTACATTAATTACAAAAAAAAATATTTAATTCCTTTGTAGATTAAAATTAGGTTTTAATAAATTAAAAAATAGTTTTATTAATGTTATTTCTAAAGGAATAAATCTTTATAAGCTAAGAAATTTTTTTAAAGCATCAAACTTTTTAAAAATTACAAAGTATTTTAGAATTTGTGCTTTTAAAAGTAAGATTTTTATAAATAAAAAATAAATACAATTGAAAGTTATAATAAGGTAGTTAAAAAAACATGTTATAAAATGGTTTGGTTAGAATCAAAATGTTTATTTTATGTTATTGGAAAAAACAACAAAAGTATAAAAAAAGTTTTAAAAGTTGATATAACTGTTTTATTACTTATAGGTATTACTTATACGTAATTTTAATCATATTTTATCCTAAAATATCATTTTATAATTAATAATTTTTTATTCTATTCAATATTTTACTTATTCAAGTGTTGTATGCATAGGTTACTAAAGTTGGTTAAGCTTTATGCTATTTAAAAAAATAGTTTAAATAAAAACTATTTTAAATATAAAAAGTGTAAGAATTAATCTCTATCATCAATCTTTTTAATCAATGTTTGAGATTAAATTGTAAGAATTTTTTTTTGTTAGAGTTGTATTTTAGGATTAACCACTATTATTAACCTTTTAAAAATTCTCTTATTTTTCAAACATTTATAACTTTTATATATGATATTATTTTTTAATGAAAATTACATAATAAAAGTAATTGTTTTTCTCTTTAAAACGAGTACAATATCGTTATTTAAAATGATAATATTTTTTATGTTTTTAAGCTTATATGATTTTTACTCGTCATTGTATCTTTTGTGTAATTCATTGTGTCTTTTTAACAGTTATTGTGTCTTTCTAAGCTGATGAATTTTAAAAAAGTATAATCTTCCTACTCTAATAAAGAGTAACTTGAGATGCCAAGTAGCATCACCACAATCATCCTCACCAATATTTTCCCGTCTCTCTCTCATCTTAAATAATTACCTTAATTACTATAATATTATTTAACATTATTTTACATTTAATAAATTAAAAAAAGATCTATTTATTAATGTTATTTCTAAAAAAATGTTTTATAAAATAATTAATTATTCTAAAGCATAAAACTTTTTTAAAAATACAAATTATTTTAAATTTGGTATTTTTAAAAGTTCAATTTTTTAAAACAAAAAATAAATAAATTTCAAAGTTATAATAAGAAAATTATTAAGAATGACATTTTTACACGGTTTATTTTAGAAAAAAATTGAAAAAAAATTAAAAAATTGATATCATTGTTTTAGTAGTTATAGTCATTTCTCATACGTAATTTCAGTCATATCATATCTTGGAATATCATTTTATAATTAATAACTTTTATTATATCAATGTTTTATTTATTCAACACGTGTAATACACAGGTTTACTAAAGCTAGCGATAAAATAATATTGTTGTGTACTTCTCGTATGTAAAACACTATGATAATTAACAACTAATTAATCTAATATATTAAAAGAATACCAAAATAACACAAAGTGGTATAAGCATAAAAAACACAATGATAAAATGTCTCATTGTGGTTTTTACTATCGTTATCGTGTTATCTTGAACTATGAGTTTTGAATAACATCATTATATATATGTAATTGTAAAACACGATGATAGATGACAATAAGCTTATATAATTTATTAAAAACAATAATAAAAATAACACATTGTCTTATCTTGAACCCTATGAGTTTTAAAAAATACATTGGGAAAATAATATTTTTGTGTACTTATAATTACAAAACACAATGACGAATAACAAGTTTACACAATCTGTAAAAATAATAACAAAATAATACAAAATGATCTAAAACGTAAAACATAATAATTGTCAGATGATGAAAATTATACGACATAATGAACTATTATTTGACACAATGAACGTATTAGACACAATGAGGTGATGTATTTGACACATTGACCAAAATGTCATTCCCTTTTAAATAATAGAATAACACGTGTCAAACCCATAATACTTTTAAGATTTTTAAATTATATATAATTTTTACTATAACTCCACCCTGTTTAAAACCTCAATATAAATATTAAATTTGTATATACCTATTATGTTCGAAGCACATGCATTGTGTGGGTTAGATAAATTCAGCTTGTCATAAACCAATGGTTTTTATAAAGATATAAATGTTAGATGTCATCACTTATTGGTAAAGCAAATATAATTAAGATTTAAATTATTGATAAAACCATTTAAGATCATCTTTTTAAGAAATTTATCGGGGGTTACTCCGAAACATATGTACAACCGTCGATCGATTCGTGGGGACATTGCCGACGTGTTGTCAAAAATTTAGTATGGTCATTGGTGTTTTCGCTTCAATATTCTACGTGGTTGGCAGGTTTCGTACTTTTGTGTACATGTGACAAGCAAAAGGTACATGTTTTTAAGTTTATTGTTGTAAAACGAAAAATAACGTGTTTTTTTGGTCAATTTTAACATATTAACTATTTATTAGGTTGATTTTCCTTGATAAAAAATCAAACTACTAAAGTAGTAATATGTACGTATGAGTTTGTCATACATCATTGATGGGACCAAAACCTATAATGTGTTACGAGGCTAAAGGATGTGTAGTCGATCAGGTGATCTGAACAAGACGTGTCTAATAGATTACTATTTTATTTCGTGAACCCTTTTGCAAGATTTTACTCAAAGGTTTTTTTTATTATTGGGAATAAATGAAAATTCATTTATTCTCAATATCTATTTGCATATAAGATTTAGGTGGGCAGAGAAGATGAACAAAATATGACATTTTATATAGATAAACATACAATATGTTATTAAAAATTATTATAGTTGATACGTAGCGATGATCGATGGACATGTCATTCATAAGAGAGACAAGAAGGAAGTTCACTTAGCCAACATGGTGATTACAAGTCACGAAAAGGAATATGTAAAGGAAGCTTTTCAATCTCTCAACTACTAATAGGACACTAATAATGTATATGGATGCATCAAAAGAAAAGTATCAATGCAGTCGTACTTGTTAAAAGGTAAATAACTGATGCTAACATAGTTATGATTAAAGCACTATGAACAAACTAAAAGCTAATGTCTGACATAATACATGCCACACGAAGGTTAAGAAGGCACTTGCTAGCGTAAGGTGTACTCATATCAACTAGCTAACCGATCAAATAAAAACTATGCCTGAAAATTCCAAACAATTGCTGATAGGGGTCATTAAGCCACGATGGCATTTGATTTTGCTTTAAACCAAAAATGTCAAGACAAGCTTTTTATTTTTTTATAAGAAATTTCACCAAGACAGAAAGTTAATACGTGATTAAGTCATAAGGACAAAAAAAATTAAATAGTTATACTGATTCTACAGCTTCTTCACACAGGGTACGGAGGGGGATACCTAAAGAGGGGATGCCTCTAGCAACAAGCCCCTCAGGGGCGCCGCTCGTTGGCATCTAGTTCCCATTGCCCGCTGGATATTAAAGAAGAAAATCATTCAAAACAACATGATGTCAACTTATATAAAAAAATCCAAATCATGTGAAAGAAATCATTTCGCTAAGTGTACACAAATGGGGCTTCACAACTAGGGGTTAGGGCCGGATGTAAGAATGCAAAAAAATAATGCAAAGAAGGGTCCGATCACTTGCAACTTTGCAAGGTGTAAGAACACAAAAAATAAAATTGACTTTTGCATAGACATAAAATTAACATTGTCTATTACATAGAAAAACTTAACTTAGCTTCGTTTTACATTGTGTTCAAAGACGGTTAGATCGCTTCGATCTGATACATGAAGTGTTCTCATACATTTTTTATAGAATGTTGTTTCCTATGGTTAAACACATGAAATTAAACAAAAATCATATTTATAAAAATGAATCTTATTATCATATTATAATAGTTCATCATTTCAATATATTTTAGATATAAAAAAGATATGAATAAACCCGAATATGCCATGCAATCATTTCAAAATCTGAAATTATTCAACCAGAAAATATAAATGCTTACGTATAATAAAATAAATATTAACCCCAAACAAATTACTATTATTCAAATGCTTACAATTTTCTTTTTATATTGACACGTTGATTTCTTTTAGAATACATATTGTTAGGTTATGAAATGATTGCGTTCAGACGTTTGATTCCACTGCAACAAATGCAGTCGAAAAACAACATTTGATCATCATCATCATCAACGTTTAATCTCTTCTGCTACATGATCATCAGCTTCGAAATCAAACGCTACTTCATGCCGATGCGATCAATTCCAACTATCATTTGATCGATTCATCAATCGAATTTTGCAACAACGACACCCTTTTTTACCCATCGAAACCCTAACTTTTCCGTTTCGAGTTTGGGTATGGAGAGATCTGGTAGTAGCGACTTGAGTAGCATCAATAAGGGTTCTTCTTCAGGTGAGCTAATTTTGATGTTTGTAGTTGATAGTTGCTGTTTGATCGTGTTGTTGTTTAGGGTTTGATTTCAATATGGTTGTGCTTTGAGTTGATTTCATTTGATTTCAATCGTGTTTGTATTGGTTATGCTTGTTGAAATTTATAAAACTGTGTTGGTTAATGGACAATTCGAAGAAATTATAGTACCGTGGGTACCCATAAGGACCATAAAGACATAAACATAAATTAGAAGTGGCTTTATGTACAGTATTTGTGTGTGCGTGTGATCTTGTTTTTTAGGGTTTAGTGTTTTACTTTATCTATTGTTTAGTTATTTGAAGAATTTGATATATGTGTCTGATATACTTTTTTAATTGATGGGCAGATGATAAACTTTTTGATGCTTCACAATATGCTTTCTTTGGGCGACATGATGCTATGGACAAGGTTGAGTTTGGGTGTTTAGAAGAAGATGATTATAATCCTTCAACTGGAGTTGGTGACGATGAATACCATTTGTTTGACCGAGAAGAGGTAAAGTTTGGGATTCCTAGAAAATCTGCTAATGGTTATCATGCCTGCTAGTCATAAGTTGTGATTCGATTGTCACAGACTCACAACGGAGTTCTTTTTAGTTTTTCATGTGCTTCATTTTACAACTAAGGGTGTAATTTGTGTACGAGTTGAATTGAATTGAGCAATGAGGTATGAAGTTTGGCTTGAGTGATTTTGCTACACTTTGGATGCAGCTTGATTTTGAAATAACTTTTAGCTACCATACTCATCTTTGATCATCAAAGAGTTGTAATACTTGAATTAAGTTAGCATGGCTTTATTTGATTTGTGAATTCTGCTTAAGTTTAAATTTGAGCCTAAACTAAAGTCTATATTGTAGATTCGTGTAATGCATGTTACAAGTTAGTTTCTCAGTGTCGGATAAATGTTTTCATATCACACTCCGCTTTGCTAATATAAGTAGCTGACCAATACTAGGCATTTTGGCTTGGGTCTTCACTTTCTCAAAGAGTTATAAATAGACTTTTGGTGTTATTATGTATGTACTGCATCTTCTGTTTTCCCTTTGTTTATCTGTTTCTGGATTTTGGTTATAAAGCTAAATGCCTGGCATGTCAATCAAACATTTGAAAAATAGCGTTGAACCACCCTGTTTTACTTGATCACCTGCTCACATATACTATTCCAGTACTTTTGGTTAACTTCATTAGAGCATTTTTTGACTTGCGGTAATATGTATCACATTTTGGAACTTAGCATCTTTTTTCTACAGGAACCAGGTGTAGGATCTCTGTCAGATTTAGATGATCTATCAACTATATTTTCAAAGGTCAGCTTTCTTCAACTCACTATAGCTGTTTGCAACATCGTAATTTAGACTTCCATTTATATTACTATTGACCCCACAAGTTTCCTTCAACATTCTTACTGTGTGCACATGTGTGTGTTTAACTGATTGTGTTATACAATTTTTTGTTTTACAGTTAAATAGATCAGTTAGCGGGCCTAGACATCCTGGAGTCATTGGTGATCGAGGGTCAGGATCGATTTCAAGAGAAAGTGAGTACACATAACTATTTTTTCTCTCATCATAGGTGTTTTAAAAGAACTTGTTATTTTTAAGCTTCATATAGTTGCATAGTTTATTGACCACCTTTTTTCAGGTTCATCTACATCTGACTGGGTCCAAGATAGAGATTTACCCGAGTGGTTAGATCAACATATATCAGACACTGAAAGCAGCCAGGTCGGTAGGAGGTGGTCTTCACAATCACATCTCTCAGATTCCAAACCATTGTACCGAGCATCATCATACCCTCATGAAAAGCACCAATTTTTCACCGAGCCTTTACTGGCACCCAGCTCATCGCTACCTTCATTTTCTCCTGGTAGCCATAATAATCTACCCTCGCCACGGCAACATTCACATATAAGCCGTCCATCTAGCATCGGTAGCCCCCATATTCCCTTTACAGAACCAAACCTTTCACCTTTAGGTGGACACCCTCTTTCCTCTCGTTATAGTGGAAACCGAACCCAACTGGTCCATCCAGGCTTAACCCAATACACTCAAGCCCAAAACCAATGGGCTAATCACACATTACATGTGGATCCTGCTGGACTACTGAATAACACTCTTCAACAAAAGTTGCTTCAGAACGGGCTCTTATCAACACATTTTATGTCACCACATTCTCTACGTGTCAGCCCTTTTGCACTCCAACCATACTTATACGACACCCTCCTGTCTCATCCGTCACATTTAAATAAATACAGGTCGCCTGATACACAGAACCAGAAAAGTAAACAAAAGAGCAAACACGGGTCGCGCATTTCCCGTCAGGGCTCTGATAACAGCAGTCAGAAGAGTGATAATAAATGTCGCGTACAATTCAGATCCAAATACATGACATCTGAAGAGATTGAAAGTGTTCTTAACGTGCAACATGCCTCAACACATAGCAATGATCCATATGTTAATGATTACTATCACCAAGCCCGGCTTGCCAAGAATTCTTCCAAAAACCGGTTCCACCCGGCCCACCTTAAAGATTCACCACAGCGGGCCCGTAATGGTTCAGATTCACAGCCTCATATTAATGTTGATTCACATGGAAGAGTTTCATTCTCTTTAATTCGCAGGCCACAACCGCTTCTTGAAGTGGTCCCGCCATCCGGTTCAGGTGATAACAGGTCTGAACAGAAAAGATCTGAGAAACCATTGGAACAAGAACCAATGCTTGCAGCTAGAATCATGATTGAAGATGGCCTTTGTGTGCTTCTTGATGTAGATGACATTGACCGTTTCCTGCAGTCAACTCAGCCGCAAGATGGCGGTTCTCAGGCGAGGCAGAGGCGAAAGATTCTTCTAGAAGGCTTGGCGGCAGCCCTTCAGCTTGTAGACCCGCTTGGTGTGAGTTCAAACAAGTCTTCAGGACTGGCCCCTAAAGATGATATTGTGTTCTTACGGGTCGTATCTCTTCCCAAGGGTCGAAAACTTCTTTCTAAATATCTTCAACTTCTGTCACCAAGTAGTGAGCTGGCACGAATAGTATGCATGACGATTTTCCGCCACCTAAGATTTTTATTCGGTGGACTTCCGTCTGAACAGGAAGCATCTGAAACTGTAACTTCACTAGTGAAGATAGTGAAAACATGCGTAAGTGCAATGGATCTTAATTCATTAAGTGCTTGTCTTGCTGCTGTGGTGTGTTCTCCAGAACAACCACCACTTCGCCCGCTTGGCAGTCCCGCTGGCGATGGTGCTTCCATTATTCTAAAATCGGTTCTAGAACGAGCTACTCAGCTGTTAACCAGTGCAAACTCTGGTTTACAGAATCCAACACTTTGGCAGGCTTCATTTGATGCGTTTTTCGGGCTTTTGACTAAATATTGTTTAAGCAAATATGACAGTTTGGTACAAGCTATGTATGCACAGGTGCCACCAAGCACAGAGATTGTGTTTTCAGAAGCTGCAAAGGCGATTAGTAGAGAAATGCCTGTGGAACTTCTCAGGGCAAGTCTGCCTCATACAGATGATAATCAGAGGAAGATGTTGGTTGACTTTTCTCAAAGGTCAATGCATGTTGGTGGATTCAGTGGTCATCAAGGTGGTGGTGGTGGTGGTCAGGTTGCTCCTGAATCAGTAAGAGGATGACCAAGACCGGTGAATCAGTCTTACTAACGAGTGCGTGGTTGCAAAATCTACATTCTCATCTGCCAGCTGAAGGTGGCTTTTTAAGGCCTATGGTGGCTGCAGTTTGTTCATGGGTGGTTCATAAACATTAGATTATAAATACTGTGTGAACGAGAACCTGTTTCCCAGTACATCCTGGTCGGGTCGGGTCAGGTTGGTTGGTATTTGGTGGGCGAAAGGGGGTTCAAGGTGAATAATTTTTAATGTTGTGATTATTGGGAAATCTGCATGTACAGTTTCTGCAAGTTTGTTTGGATTTAGTCAACACAACCATTGCTTCTTTATCTTTTGTTATGTTTTTTCCTTTTCCTTTTTAGTTCTTTATTATGCATTTGTTTTTGTAACAGGTGGGCTTTCGACATCTTAGAAGTTTCAATGTGCTGGTTCTAACTCGGATTCTCAAGATTAATTTGCTAACCACAATGTTTTTACAGACTTATTAATACATTATCTTTAAAGAAAACATAAGACTGCACATATGGCAGTTTGCTAATCACAGTGTCAAGAGATAACCATTTCTAAATGTCCAGCCAGACTCAAAAAACACACACATACGGATAAACTATGCTTTAAACATGACCTTTTTACAATAGGATACCTGTTTGCATATGCTGGTTCTAAGTCTGATTGTCAAGTAAACCTCATGTTAATCACAACCTTAATACTCGTGAATGCGCTAACACAAATTTTGAGAAACAATGGCTTGAACCGGGTCTTATAACCGTCAAATTCGTTTTGCTCGTTGTTTTGGTCCAGGAGGGTAAAATGGTAGTTTCCATCAACTCTGCTACACTCTTTACTTTGATATTAGACTCATTCTTGACAAATGAAGTAATGTTCAAGCTTCATTGGTTGTTAATGGACCGTGATGTTAGTAAGTTCATACATGTCTTGACCCATTATCATGCAATTGTGTGTTTGCAGTTGAATGTTTGGGTTTTGGGTCAATCGATCCAGACTCAAAATTATATGTTCTAACCTTAGCCACTTGTTATCCAACCCCTATGACCCAGCCCATTTGCCAACTTTAAAATATAATATAATTAAAGGGCCTGTAAGCATGAATTCTGGACTGCTGATATATCACAATATCAAAATTGTCACTCTAATCACATACTCATGATTCATGAATAATATACCACAGGCCATGAAGAATGGGCTGGGCCCAATAGTATAGTTTTCTTCATTGTATTTAACACATTGATTATCAATAAAAATAAAATATTTAACAATTTGGTTAGCAATAAAAATAAAAAATGACAAACCGTGTTTACCCAACGTGTAAGGCACACCCATTTACATATCATACATATGCATACTCTTCAAACATAGGTTATCAATTTTTTTTGATTTAACTGGAAAATGGACCAATTGTGTATCACACCCATTGTCACTTCATTTACCTCTTAATAACTTCTGTAATTGCAGTGTGTTTCATTGTGATCAGTCTCCGGTGTAAGAATACGTCTCTAGTCGGGAATTTTGAGAAAGAAAGGAACTGGTAAATGCTTGTTGAGACGTGATCAGGTATTAAGTATGATGCTATGTTTACGAGGTGTTTAAATACGCTTCTGAACTAAAACTGAAAATTTGATGTAAAATAATCCGAGTAGATAATCATTTATGTAGTTGCTACTTGAAGTTGTGGCAAACAAATAATCGGATATTAATTGTGAACCTTTATGAGATTCATATGTAAACTGACCAAAGAGACATCTTATTAAAAAAGGAGACATTTGGTGAGATGTGAATATAGGTGTCATAGTTTTATGTGAAAGGAAGAGTTAAATAGGTAATTTTATTATACCCTTGTATTACTAATTTGGTTTTGACTTATTACCTAACATGTTTAAATTCGATTCAGTCTGTCTAATTCAAATAATTGTATGCATGTTTCTACCATTCACTTATTTGTTTGGGGACAATGTAATATCTTCTGTTTTCGATTTCTAGTTCTCTCACTTATTGGTTGGGACGATATGTATCCCATTAATAATGATATTTTTAGGAATTCAATTTTCTTTCATATGATGTACCTTTTTTTAATAAAATATTAATAAATTTAGTCTTTTATATAAGCATATTAAAATTCTAAATTTACTGTTGTAACACTCATTTTGAAAGAATTAAAATAGGTTTCAAAAAGTTCTTTTAAATACAATATTAGCAGAATTTCTAGTTATAAATGTTCATTATAATAACATAAAAATAACCATCACATAATGATCTAATGACAAGACACCTAAAAATTCTTTCAAAAAACTTATATTCAAACCCCTTGGGTACACATTTTGTGTGACCATTTACTATAAAAGAAAACATAAAAAATGACCAGCGTAAAAATGAGCATTACTTAAGGACTGTTTTGCAACTTCTGAATGATTAAGTGCTGAACTAATAAGAGGTCTGAACCATTAACTGCTGAACAATTAAAAGATTTGAACCATTAAGAGCTAGTATATCTTTTAACTATTCAAATGCAAATGTCTGATCAATTCTGATAAGAGGTCTTAACCATTTAACATTAGACCTCTTAACCATTCAGCACTAGTATAATGCTTAACCATTCAGAGGCAAATGTTTAAAACATTCAGACATTTGCTCACAAAACAAACAGTCTGAACCCATTAAATGCTGAACCATTCAGACATCTGAACTATTAAAATGCTGATTAAGAGGCTGGCAAACAGCCCCTTATAGGACACCAAGTATGACCAAATATAGAAAACATTTCATTATAACTCCTAAAACACCTACACATTTGCCAATAAACTGGCATTGCTAATTTAAACTTAAAACTCAACCTAGACTTACAATATATAATGATTGTGTGGCCAAAACAAATTTATAATGATGTCAAAATAAAGCCTAGTTGCATAATAAACCTTTGAATATAAGATTAATAACCAATTGTAAACCCATTATTAACTCATAATATTAATCTACCAATTAGCCATTATTCTTTGATGCAATACACACTTCAATAAACTCATAGTTTGTTCTTAACATGTTTGTTCATTTCCAGAAACAACGTTCTGAATATCAAATCTAGGTACTCATATTTTAATATATAAGATCTTAGGCTAATGGGAGTTATACCTAATTTTATAGTGGCATTAGTGATCCCCCTCCCCCCACCCCCAATCAAAAGTGGTGTTGATTCAACCTTTACAAATGTAAGGTTATGTGGTATTTAGAAGTAAAATATTATTGTTAAAAATCCACTCTATCATAGGTGTACAATGTTTCTTTTATCATGTCATGCAAGTTTATCTTTAAAGTATCAAGAGTAGGGAGAAAATGCAAGTGTAGGACATGTTTTTCTATTATAAAACTTTTGTGATCAAAGTCTGAAATCAAAGACTTTGAGTAAAGTTTTGACCTTATCCTCTTCATTACATAAACAAATGAGTTAAGTTCGATTTGACAAAAATAACCATTTTCCTTTAAAATATTAAAAAACACGTCAATTTATCTTCAAAACTTTTATAAGGTTTCAATTTCAGTTCAAAAAATTTAGTCATTGTTTGCACTTAAATCCAACATAATGAAACTTGTGGATTAAAATTGAAACAAATTATAAAACTTTTGGAGGTAAATTAGTGTTTTTAATCTTTTAGAGAAAAATAGTTACTTTTGTCAAACCTTAAATAGCAAAATTAAAATTAACTCTAAACAAATTGTCATAAACGTAGAGAAATAAATAGAACATGTGTTTATGTTATTTCGTTTATCAAATGAACAAAGTTTTTATAGAGTGGTTTACAAATGGTTCACATATTGTTCAATTCTCTTAACGATTGTTATGGATAAAACACAATCGTAAATCAAACCATCTTTATAAATATAAAATAGGTAGAAATAGCAACACGTACACTCTTATATATAAACCAAAGTCTTCCCATTAATTGAAAGAAGTAAAAATGAAGACAAGTTGTTGTGAAGGGTCCCATAATAATACTATATATAATAGATATTTCCGGTGTTTATGCCCATGAAAAAGAAATTTGCTACCTATACATTTATGGTCAAAAACAACTTGTATATATATTCATACTCTTTGTCCTCAATGATTAAATCTCAAAACATACACACACACAAAATGCACACCTCAAGGACATGTAGTTTTCTGCTCATTATTTCAGTAGCCATTTGCAGTTGGGGTGTGGCGGTTTCCGGCCAACCGCCGCCAACGGGCCGAGCATTGCTAGAACAAAACGCTGATCGCGTGTTCGGTCTTCCGGGGCAACCGCCTGTGAGCTTCAATCAGTATGCTGGTTATGTTACAGTAAATGAGAGTCATGGTAGAGCACTGTTTTATTGGTTTTTTGAGGCTGTTGAAAGCCCAAAAAAGAAGCCTCTTCTTTTATGGCTAAATGGAGGTAACATTTATTACTCTTTCTTTTACTTATTTTAATCATGGTAAATACATTTTTCAGTAAAATATTTATAATTTCATAGTCATTTTAATTAGATAAAAATATTCAAATTGATTAATTACAAACAAACACATTTAACTCACTAGTAGGGTATAGTAAGGATGAGATGCGGACAAAACTTGTGACTATCTTATGTGATAAAGAGACTGTTTTAAAAGAGACATCAATACATATACATTGTTTAGTTACAAGAAATACTATTACTTTATTTATTCAACTTGTTATTATTGATCCCATATATATTCATATGCCACAAATGTTGATAGTATTAGGCAAGGTTATACATTGATAATGTTGTTTAATGAATATGTAATTATTATGATAAATTAGATTTTTAGAATTTAATGTTGTTTAATTATAAAATTAGATAAAGATTTATCTGTCACATATTATAAATTGATAATCAAATCGTGTCCATTGATTAATATTTTTTAAAATTATGAAGATTTTGTCTTAATTTGATTAAAAAAGAACGAGAATAATGTAGTTCACATACCTGTGAGAGTATAAGTATTTAGCAAATAATTTATTTTTGTTTCGATGCTATTATTATATAACTTGTCTCTTGGTTGAGTGTTAAGCTCGTCAATTATGATTTGACCATGACCCTTATAAGCATATGAAGCCAACACATTCTTAATTAGTTAGACACCCAATGGGATGTCGTAATGGTAATTAATGGTATACTCTTGTAACATGCCAATATCCTGTTAACTATTTGGGTTTGATAAGTTATATCTTTCGCTAGATATATGATCTTTAAAAGGTTATGACAGAGAAAAAATAGAAGTAAGATTTAAACAATATATTATTGATAGACGAGAATCTGGTGTTCAATATATGATCTTAGAATAAAAAAATCGACACCAAAAACCTAGATTATTAAAAATTCAGAATAGCTAATGGACGGATCAATATATTTAGTTTTTTTAGATTAAATTGAGTGACACCTCATGTTGTCATGCCAGAATGAAGTGCTATAAGAGTTAAAACTAAAACATTTAAAACAAAAACAAACAATTAACATCTTAACTAAATAATAACTTCATTAAACGTTTTAAATTAACAATTTTAAGGTTGTTGGCATCGTATCTGTCAAACTCATTTTGTCACGCATGACGCAATATTGTTTTATATATGGTAAGAATTATAGAAATAAGAGTATGATTTTGATGTTAGAAAAGACGTTTACTCAATAATCTAGAATGCGGATGAAGGGGAAAGAAGCTAGTGGATTTATGGTCCTAAACTAAATTTGGACAAAATAATAATCTTGTGGAGACCAATTTTGTTGAGCATCGTGTGATTTAAGTTAAGCTAAAGCCTACGTGCAAGAATAACTAAGAAGATAAGAACATAACATGTGTACGTTTATGATCTTTCTTTGTTTTTATTATTATTATTAAGATTATTGATTTTTAATAACTTTTGTAATAAAATGAGATGATTTTTTTATAATAGTTAAATTAGAGTTAATCATTTGTTTTCAAATTACTTTTCAATCCGTGATTATAGTTCCCAAAAAAAACAAAGATAGACGCTTCAAACAATATGAATAGACATATATCCAAAACTTTCACGTTTTGATGAATAATAAAATTTCAATTGTATAAAGTATCAATATATCTATTACATATTGTATTACAACTTCAAAATGTACTATATTCTTTCACATTTTTAGAAATAAATTGATAGTTATCTTGTAAAGATACATTTATGAAAATTGTTTGATGTTTTAAACATAGATATAATAGACAAAATGTCACGGTCTATAAAGAGTAATGGAATCTACAAAGTATTTGATCGATAGAGCTTTCGTACTCTCATGTAAAGTGTTATGTCTCCACTTACTTTCAACCATATGTTACCATGACCACGAATCCACGATTCAGAGCATATGCATGTCCTTTTCAGCATCAAGGACCAACCTCATGTAATTTGTGTAAATTTGTTTACCATCGCTTAAGAATGAAGTATTAACGTTAACTTATATATAAAAATACTCTGATATACAACTAACGAATAAAATAAACATATATACATGTAAGCGCGGGAAACTCTAGACACACATTTGTTACCACTCCTTAGGTTAACAATGGGTCTCACCCTTAAAGTACAATGTGCTACTTATCTAAACGTAATAAAAAAATCGAACACCATATTGCCAAATCCAGATTTTTCGCCTTCCTAGGATTGAAAGCTTTACAAATCCAAAAACATTGTTTGTGTCCATCTTGAGATGATGGCTTCTGATCATCAACATTACAATTGCTACCACTTGCATTTACATACATTCAATATTTAAGTTATAAATAGATCTTGAAATTATTATAAATGAAGAAATATATTATCTTGTGATAGCACCATTCATCATTGATAGAAATGTGCAAAAGAATTTGGTCCCCCCTAACCTCCCACTCCAATCTTATTGAGACCACTTTGCTTTATTCTTCCAATTAATAAATTTGTTATGAAAAATAATGTGAATAACTTGGGAGCAAAATGTCATTAACTAATAATTTAAAGATCTTGAATATAATTATCTTTTAAATGATTTCATCTCATAAGTATTCATTATTTGACTTATTAAGACTAATAATGTAATAATGTTTTGAGAAAATCATTAGAGGATATGTGTTGAACTTTCTAGCATGATGAGAATGTGATACAACGTTGTTATCATCCCTTGATAATAATTCTTTCAAACTTTTTGTGTGATAAAGCATAAAGGACGTTATTTAAGAAGGGCCTTTTGACCCAATAAAACGGTTGTTAGTCTTTAGGCCCACGCAATGTCTGACAACGGCCCAGTAAGCCTCATCCTCTAAACTCTAAAGTCTAAAAACAACTGATTGAAAAATCGACTTTTAAATTCTTTTTCTTTATAACAACAATCATACTCCTTAAAATATACTCCTAATAGTACCATTTTAATAGACATAAACATGAGATGCAACTGTTATAATAGTACGCAATATTCAGTTAGTATAAATGAAATCTTCCTACTCTAATAAAAGGATAAATGTGTGTGCCACGTATCAGCACCACATTCATTCTAATCAAACATTTCCCGCTTCTCTCTCTTATTAAATAACTATATTAATTACTAATAATATTATTTATTTTTAAATTATAATTAGTTTTTTAATAAAATAAGAAACATATTGTTTTATTAATGTTATTTCTATTAAAATATAAAAAGTTTTTTTTTAAATCAAACTATTTTTACGTAATATTTTATTATTGATTTTTCTAAAGAAAATTTTTTTATAAAACAAAAATAATTAAAATAGAAAGTTATAGTAAGGACATTTTTAAAACTGAAATTTTTTTAAAATGTTATCTTGAAACAAAATGTTTAATTTATCTTTATAAAAAAGTTCATATTATTATTTTATTAGCTATAGTTATTACTAAATCATGTCTTAGTATATAATTTTATAACTTTTATTATATTTAATATTTTATTTGTTCAACCCGTGTAATACACGGGTTTACTAAATCTAGTAAGATATATACTTGAGTAACGTATAGAATAGTTTTGATATAGGAAGGAATATAAGGATCTTAATTTAGGAAATAAATAAATAACATAATTACTCAAGAAAATATATCCTTAAGACCCGGTCGTAATGATATGGTGTGGTAATAAGATAATCATAACTTTAAAATAAACATATTATCATGTTAAGAGAGTGATTGTAACTTGTAAGTGTTCATAAGAGCATTCACAGTCCGCTCTTAATTTCTATATGAGTGGGTGTCATATATTATAAAGGATGGTTATGAGTGGTTGTAAGTGAAGAAGATAAAATTTATGAGGTGTGTACCGTGTTTCCCTCCATTAATTTTTTAATATTTTTAAAAGTGATTGTGAGTGGATGAGAGAAAAAATGTAATAATAAAAGTATGAAAAAATATTATTTAATTGAAAATAAGAGAGAAAATTTAGTGATTTTTAGTGTAGTTATAGGGATGAGGATAGTGAACAGACTGTGAATGCTCTAACAACTTATATCTAATGTTTGGAGCGGAAAGCCTGTCATATCAAACGTCTTATAGAATAGAGATGACGATCACAACGTCCACTATTATGTTTAAAAGCATTGTTGTATATATATAATATTTTCTTTTTATATATGTTTGTAAAATTATGCATGACTTTATGATATTTACACTTAGCTTTTGAATTATAAAACAGGCCCAGGATGTTCCTCCATTGGCTTTGGAGGGTTGGAGGAGTTGGGACCTTTTGTAGTTCAAAAGGGCAAATCAAAGCTTCTTTTGAACAATAATGCTTGGAACAAAGGTAAAAGAAATTAATAAAGCTAATGATCATTTATATCTTTATTTTAACCATTTGTTTTGTTGTCGTAGCTGCGAACTTGTTGTTTCTCGAGTCCCCGGTTGGTGTAGGATTCTCGTACACCAACACCAGCAGTGACCTAAAGCAACTCGGTGATAAAGTTACAGGTATATCTTACACATACTATATAAGAGTTGGTCGGTTTAACTAGAAACCAGTTATTTATATGAATTGAATAAGCAATTCATCGTCAAAGAGGTGGGGCGGTTGTAAGCACCTGAGTCCCTTATTAGTTCAAAGCTAACCTCATTGGTTTGATGACTTTAACCCTCTTAAACGTCATCTTTTTAGCGTAAATTATATTTTACCTGATCACATTAGTTAGCATAATATTGATGAAACTTAATATTTTTTCCGCTATGGGTTCTTAAAAGAAATAACTAATTAAACACACTATATATTTTCAACATCAGTAACAATGGTAATTGATGTTTGACCAGCCCAAGACTCGTACACATTTCTCCTCAAGTGGTTTACAAGATTTCCACAGTACAAAACCCATGAATTCTACATTGCTGGTGAAAGCTATGCAGGTAATGCATTATATTAGCACTAAGTATAGGTGCATGTTATTACGTTTTTCACAGTTTTCTACTTAAAATTGGTTCTGTATTAAACGCTTGCGCATATATATAAGCAAAATGAATATAGTCGAATGCGAGATCATCAACAGACCGAAGAAGCTAACATACATATATGTATGAATTAACTTTTAGGGCACTACGTTCCACAGCTGGCTGAACTTATATACGATAAAAACAAGATCATTTCCGAGCAAGATCGTATAAATTTCAAGGGAATTATGGTTAGCTCGCATGCATCCCCTCATTTTTCGACAAGTTTACTAGTTAATTTCGCTCAAATGTGTTTAACACACATGAAAATGTAGATTGGAAACGCGTTATTGGATGACGAAGCTGATCAGACTGGAATGATCGATTATGCTTGGGATCATGCGGTGATATCTGATCGCGTGTATCGCGATGTGCAGACCAAATGCAACTTTAGTGACCCCAAGTCATCTATAGATTGCGATATAGCGTTGAGTGCATACTTTCAAGTGTACAAAATTATCGACATGTATAGCTTGTATGCACCCTCGTGTGTCGATGCTAGTTCTAATTCTACTCAACGTGCTCATATGCATGGCAATGTCTCCCCGCGGACTTTCTCTAAGCACGTAAGTACTCATTGTCACTTATTTATACAGACGTAAGTGTCTTTTATAAATGGTTAATAAAAGTAGATTAGTAACCGTTACTAAAAAAACTTATTTACTTAGAACATATTTCTTTTTGTAGTAAAACTATTAAAAGTTTGAAAAATGATTTCTGTTATCAATTTTATATTTGGTCGCTAATTTTGCGACGATGTCAACTTGCGACTTGTTGCGACGAAATACCTTCGGAGAGGCTATCACAAATAGCGACACAATTTGGTTGAAAATGGCGGTGGGAATATGGTTGGATTTGTAATCAAACGTAAAAAATTTGACAGATTTTTCTCTAACATCTGTTGCAAAGTGATTTTCGTCGCAAAATATTGTCGTCAAGTTAGCGACAAAGGTTTGTGACCGTTTCATTCGGTCGCATATCAGTTGAGAAATTGCATGGCAACGGTTTTCCTACAAGCTTTTGTGACAGTTATATTCTGTTTAAACTTGATTATAGAAAGCATGGCACGTAAAGCCAACCGGTTATGACCCATGTCAATCCAAATACACCGAGTCGTATTTGAACAAGCCGAATGTTCAAGCCGCGCTCCACGCGAACACGACAAAAATACCTTACCCGTGGACGCATTGTAGGTAACTTATCATTCGATCCCTTTTGTTCGATCCAAAGTTTGTGTTTTTGTTTGTTTTAATTAACGAGCTATATATATACTTTGAACAGTGAGGCTATAACATTATGGAATGATGCTCCTGATTCTGTACTTCCGATCATTAAAAAGCTTGTCGCCGGAGGTATTCGTGTGTGGGTTTACAGTGGAGATACTGACGGAAGAATTCCGGTGACATCTACGAGACTCTCGTTGAGAAAACTTGGATTGAAAACAGTTGAAGAATGGACTCCATGGTACACTAAAAGTCAGGTAATAGATATTACTTCACTAAGAAAAAGAAAATATAAACCCGCTAATTAACCTGACACATATGGATGGTAAGATGATATACAGCTAATCAAAGATAGTAAGTTTAAATTATATAGAGTGTGATGATTTTAAAAGTAAAATAAGTGTACTATAGAGAGTGTGTGTGTGTTCGAAGGTGGAAAAAATTAATCTAATAGGCAAAAGCGTTGTTTAAAACCAAGACCAATCACCATCAGTAGTTTATCGGAGTTAGTCGTTAAGTTAAAGACGCACACAAAAATTCATGATCATTGGAGGTGAAATTATGTGCAAATTAATCTTAAAAATAACCATCACAAGATGACTTAGTGGTAACACATCTAAACACTTTCTCAATAGACCAGGATTAAACCTTTTATACGTTTTTGGTAGACCATTGTTTTTCAAAAATTTAATCTAGAATTTATTTATTTGGATTGTGTTTTTTCTTCTACAATATCACAATAAAATTTAATAACTTTGTTAAAATATTGGCTATTTTCAAACACTCGGTCTTCAAGCGTAAGATCTCGAGTAGTTTAAGTATGGCTCGACTCGCTTACAAAGTAACACATATACTTATAAGCTGACTTCAAGATTTAATTATAATTTTCAATGTGCTTATTGGTGATTCGATAAATCAATAACATTTATGTTCTTTTTGAACGACAATAGGTTGGTGGATGGACGATTGAATACGATGGACTGATGTTTGTAACGGTTCGGGGAGCCGGACATCAAGTACCTACATTCAAACCTAAGGAAGCCCTTCAACTTGTTAAGCACTTTTTATCCAATCAAAAGCTGCCACCTGTACCCTTCTAGAATTTGTGGGACCAACTACCAAATGTATAATGATATTTACATGATATCAATTAATTTATACACCCACAAAATGTTCGTGGGTTTGCATCATCTCTTAATGCATATTGAAAAGGTATGATACCAAAAGTATGTGATCGAATACTTCGACCCAGGTAACAAGGGTCCAGTATGTCTAAATGGCAATATATAATCTTGCGTAGTGATCGCCTAAGTGGCAATCTAGGTAGCTAACAGAGTTACGTATTTCATTATTTCAATTCGGATGATTGGCCCACGTGGAAAGTAATAACCGAATGGAATCAAGATGCCCATGTCAATACGCTTGCAACACTTTGACAGTGGTATATAACAAAGATCTACTATATATGTCATTGAGATGACATTCATTCATACAGTCATCCTCCTAAACTGAGCTCTCTACTTTACAATAGTCTATGTGCATTTGGTAGAACTCTAGAACTTAAGGCAAAAGTGGCTTATGAGAAGCTAAAAGTGGGAGAGGGTGAAAAGGGGTGCCATCAGGGTTACAACTGGTGGTGTCGTCTATCAGATGGATCTCTAGATGCCACTCAGATTTGATATCGTGAGTATTTAAAAACTTGTCAAAAACCTCACATGACCATATAACTATGTGCCTAAGAAGATCAAACTTATCATATTGAGAATTTTCTTTGATTTGCTTTCCTTTGCCTTGAGAAGCCATGGCAAGAGGAGTAAGATAAACATATCTTTCACTTTTACAACACCTAAAGTTGTTTTAGATAATTTTTTGTCTTAGGCAAGAACTATGTGATGTATGATCGCTTAATGCAAGTGTGATTGGTTCATATTGTCGAGATTGGCGGCTGGGGGTCTCACTAAAAGTAGTATCTCTGTTCTTTGGGATAGATGTGAGGTTTGCCTACATCCACCCCCTAAATCTCGTTAGTAGTTTTGTTATGGATAAAATGTACTGGGTATGGTTGTTATTATTGTTGTTGTTTTGCCTTAGACATGGCTAAAACCCATAACCTATTAGTTGTGACACTAACAGATAAAGATCTGTTTTTGTATAGAAGAAAGAAGGAAAGTGACATATCCTGCATTTATAGGATACCGCATTATATTCGGATATCAAAATTCAAAATATTTCCTATGGGTGGGAAAGTAAGCACGAATAAACAAGTGAGTGAAGTGACACAAGCAACCGTCACCACAAGAAACAAGAAAAGCGATTGACGCATTTATAATTGCAGTCATCGTGTCAGGCCAACTTAATGTAGCATTAATCATGGTCGGATTAAGCAGACCACCAATTCCATTCCATCTAGGCGAAAGTATTTGTTTCGACATTTGCACCATCCGTGGGACCCACACGTGCAATTACTCAACTGAACTCTCTGAGTACGACAACTAATAGTTCCGCTTTTAGAAATCCATGCTGCTTCTACTCCACTTATGTTACGGGAGGCAACATTTTCAACAATGATCCAAGCTTATTCCATTTAGGTCTGTTTTAAGAACTTACGCCTTATGGCTCGTTCGAATACCATGTGAAATTATGTGATTGTGTAAGCATTCATGCATCCATGCTATTCAAGATTCCTTAAAGTTCTCAAGCAATTTAATCTTTTGAGTTCTAAGATCAAAGCAGTCAGCAACTTATTACCTCAAAGGTTGGATTCAAAATCCAGCATTCTCATGTTCCTTGTTCTCATCACAATTCAACACATGTAGTCTCTCCAAGTTGATTCCTGCCAACCAAGAACATAAAATGAATTACAAACATCCAAATAAGTTGCCTTCTAGTTTTTAACCATCAACAGTAGAATTAGAATTTTGCATGTTTGGACAATTATCTTATAATCAAAGCAAACAAGTCAGAAGAGGCCACACGTAGTATCACTTACATCTTGGGGATGAACTTATCCTCCAATAATGCCTTTTCTAATCTTTCCTCAAATGGTGTAGCATGCCATCTAACCTTCTGATCCTACAAAAGATAAATGTCATTGCAAGTCATAATCATTAGTCGTGAAATCGACAAACTAATGATTAGATTGATATAATGAACAAAGTGTACCTCACTGTACTTGTTAGTTGTATTAGGGATTCCATTACCATCCCCCCATTTGGGTGTAAAAGAAGTTTCATCAGCATTCCAGTCAGAAGCAACCACACCCAGAATAGGCCTATCCCCAGGAGTTTGACCAGTCAAACTCCTGTCAATGCAGCCTTCATGGTTTGACTTTGGGGGTAGCCATGATGACAGAGTGGGACACACATTTAACTCCTTTTTTGTTTCACTTTCTTGTAGATTTACTTGTGATTGGGGGCTTTCTTTATCAGACTGCTCAATACATTCTTCTTCTATTGGTGTATCTAATTGAGAAAAGTTTCTAGGGTTTATCCCTGAGTACACATACTGAACTCTGATCCTTGGATTCTTGCCATATGAAGGGAAAACCGTGCCAGGTGTTTGCATATCATCGGTCAGTTTTAGAGGAGTTGGGTAAGGTGATGGCTTTGGAATGGTGTGATCAAATGGTGATTCGTATAGCTTTAAGGGTACTTTAATAACTTTAGGTGATGAGCTGTTTGATGACATTGAACATGAATCACTCTGGCTTTCAAAGTGAACAGATTTGTTTTTGCAGTGTGTGCTTGCAGCAGGTCCAACCTCAAAGCCTTCAAAAGAGTTGCTAGAGATGCTATCTTTGTTTTTCAAACTAAAGATATGGAACACATGATTTTGAGCTACTGGTAATGATTGGTTTATGAGGAAAACAAAATGAAGAAATGTAATAATTTTTGAGCATTTGATGGAGGATGAACTACCTGTTTGATGAATGTGATGAAGACTCTGATCCATTCTCCCATTTCCGAGAAAGTGTGACTGGAGACTGCAACTGATCAGGTTGCTTCAGTAATGCCTCTTCGATAGCAGTGTTTGCAAGCTGTGCATTAGATGTTGATTCCGTATCTCCATTATGAGGTTGTGAATCTTTTGCTTTCTCAGTTCTCCGGAATTCAACTGGAGTTTGGGGTAAAGTGCCACAAGCTTTGAGAAATTTTGCCTGCATAAGTTATAACTTAGTTCTTTCGAAGTCTAGATTTAAAGCCACAGTGTCACATTAAATCATATGAGCAACTCAGATTCAACCTTTCTCTATGATACTTGGAGTAAAGACATGGCTCTTTTTTAAAAGTAATATCAAACCTTTTCAGAAATATACTCAACTTCCCTCTATGGATTTGCTTTGCTATTGTATTGTTGTTTGACTTAAATGCTGATGTAAAGGTGATTAGCAAATCATTGTGTTTCAACTTTCAAGGCTGAGGTTAAAACTTAAAAGTGAGGGACAGGGACTTTGAGCTTCATGATTTACCTCAAAGCGGAATGTTGAAAATATCAAATTTGAAGACTCGAGACTTCAACAACTGAACAAAGCAAGTTTAAAGGACAACTATTGTCTTGTACAGTTTTCTCTCTTTCATAAAATTTAATTCATTTATTTTAAAAAATCTTAAGGAAGTCCATTCTGGACTTTTGTAAAAACAGACATCTAGATTACTGAATACTGAGTGAAAGGCATATAGTATAGCCTCATTACAAGCACTAAGAACACATATTAGTGACAGAAACTAGTAGAATAATAACAATGCTGTTGCACAGTTCAAAGTAGGTATATGGTGAGAGTTGAGACTGCAACGTTACCATTGCAGTAGCATTGAATTTGGGTATTTCATCTCATTTTGATGTCTAGATATACAAACAGAATGGTTAAGTCGACAATATTTTAATTAAATGTATGTAGTAGGCTTGGTATGTGGAGGCAGATCTAAGTTTCCAGTCTCAAAATGTACCACAATAGCAAAGAAATTTTGCTGATTAAACATAAGTAGCAGCACTGCCCCTGATAGAACGAATAACTTATGATGTGGTAACCATGGTAGATAAGGTCAATTGCTCCGCAATAACATCAACACAACAGAGATAAATAGTCCTTGTTAGGCAGCATTGCTAGTGCTCTTGCAGTATGTACCATCATTTTACAGTTTGAAAATCTTAGTCCAAAAACATCAAATAAATTATTACCTCAGCCCTTAGCTCATCATCCAATAATAGAGATCCTGTAACACCATATCTCCCATCCTCACATTGTGAGAGATCCCCATCTTCATCTGTTGATTAATACAACCACTCTATCAACACAAATTCAACAACGAAATCACATTTCTTACAGCCACAATGCATTATTTCAGAAAACATCTATAACGCATAACTTAAGTTACAAACCTACAAAATCGCCAAAACCTTAATATCATTATTCAGTTACAATAACGTGCGTCGCTGTGACATAAACAATTAGATCAAACTTCATACTAAATTAAGCAAATGATATGATAAATCCACTTCAAAAATCTCCAAATCATGAACTACAAGGCTGAGAAGTGATCAATTACCTTCCTGAGGTAGTAGAGACCACACGCAATTGCTAGCCAGAGGATCGACATCGTCAGGTTCCTGAACGCCGAAATGAAATCCACAAGTCAAAAACAACAAAATTAGTTCAATGTTCTAAGCTATAACCTTGATTTCCAACTCTAACCTTAGAGATTGCAGTGATCCGTCGATTGAAGCGATTAATCTGAGTGTGATGATCATCTCTGATTCTGAAACAGCAGGAGAAACACGCCATCGCTCTGTGAAGAAACTCTACAAATTCACAAGAAAACAATGAGATTGACATCGAAAATACAGTATTCGTACAGATTAAGAACCCTAGATATTGAGTGATTTGGTGTGAGTAAGTGAACGTTGGCTGTATATATTTTTGGAAATTTGAAAGGGGGAAAACGGACCAAGAACGAGGGAATACGCGATTTGACTCATGTCCATAATTTCACTTTTCTTTCGGTTTTTCCCTCATCTGTTTCAAGTTTCAACATCCTTGTAAATTAAGGATTTTATGGGCTCGGGCTCGGGCTCGGGCTTGATCTTCGGCTCTTTTCAGCTTCTTATTGAACTGGGCGGGTCTTTTAAAATTGAATCTTAATAAACAATTATAAATATTGTTTTACTCATTAATCAGTTTATGGTACCTTCATCTCAGAAATAAAACCAAGGGATGGGGTTTGAACTACTATCTATGCTTCAAGATCACAGTACACTATAATATTGTTCTTGGCTTCAAATCAAAGTCGTGAGCTGGGCACCCCAAGGTTGTACACCTAGTGGGGATTGAGCCTGGGTCTCATTTGAAGAACCCAGGTCACCTACTATTAGGCCGCCTTGGGGTGTTTGTTTGGATTTAATTATATAAAATATGATTGAGTGACCGATAATAATTCATCATGATTGTGCTCAATCAATGTCATTTATAAAGGTCACTTTTGTATGTTTAGGGTAATTCCACTTACATAATCATCGATTTACACTCAATTTATTTCGATTTCGCTTACAAGGAAGGTATATTGCCTATTATGCTCTTATTTATCTTCTTGAGTGAAATCGAGTGAAAATTAGGTGCAAATGTATTATGATTAAGCAAGTGAAATTGTCTTTGATAACAAAAATGAAAATTAGAAGTGTTATAAATTGAACTGTTAATATGAATTATAATCGGTCAACAAGTCATAGGGTGAATAAAAAAAATCAGATAATTTACCAAATTTGTAACACGTACTCTTGGGAACACTTAACTCGACCATGCCCACATTTTCCACCACATGTTATTAGTAGATGACTAAACTGAAATTATAGCACAATAATTGTTGTGTGAACAACCACTAAGTACCAACTAACATTTTATAAAAAGATACAACTAAATAATAATCAATAATAGAAAAGCCTAGTCGTTAGGCTAATCAACACGTCTCCAATGTTTGACATCACCTTCATCACGCACGCCCTAAATTTAGGTCTTTTTGGATAGTACCACGTTGGTAGCAGGGTTGTGTCTTTACCGGTACCATAAAGCCACCGCATCCCTATCGAGGCCACCTTATGTCAACACCACCACCATGGATTACTCCAAAGTATCCATCTTCCCACATTAAACATCATAAAGTGAAGCTAGAGAACACCAAACTCATGAACAATGATTATTCAATAAAGATCTAACTCTCATCCACTCGAATCACTACGTATATCAATGATAATTACTTTATATCTTTCCCTCTTAAACCCACCCTCTAGCTATTACATACATGAATATTATTAATCACTCTAATGCAAAACGCCTACTAAACCACCCGCGACATTTATCGCCACTTGCTTACCAAAAGTAAGTTCTTTTCACCTAAGGCTCCCAATGTTACGTTCACCCTAACTTTTTTACGAGACATTTTCACAAAGGAGTACAATGAAAACCAAAAGGGTGTATTTTGTCTTCCTAATATATAATAATATAAATACAAACTTTTAAAAAATGATTGGTGTTTGGTAAAAAATGGCAACTGCTTAAAATATCATTTAATGTAATGGTCATTGAATTTGAAACTAAGTTGTGGTGGGAGTGTGATAAAAGGACACCACATCATTGTCACGTGAGTAAATAAGTCAATATGATCAAACTTGTCTATACGTACGTACCTACCATGTCAAGAATTTTATTACAAAACTGTTTTTATGAGTGAAAATAAACTTGTTATCCAAAATAAAAAATCAAAACTCTCATATTCATAGTCAAAGTTATTTGAAATATCTATACCGTTACATCTCTATAACAAATAATTGATCATTGAAAACCATAAATTAGAAAAGTTAGAGAAAACGGCTACTTTAAATGTTTGTTCACAGGAGTGACATATGCTAAAAAAAAATTTGGAGCATATCTCTCTAGTGTAGTATTAATGATTCAGACGTAGGTGTAATGTGAAATATGGTAAATACTAGCTTTAGTGAACCCGTGTATTACACGGGTTGAATAAATAAAATATTAAATATAATAAAATTTATTAATTATTAAATAATATGTGATTTAAATTATGTATGAGTAAGTACTATAAGTAATAAAACAATGATATCAACTTTTTAAAATTTATTTTTATACTTTCTTTGTTTTTACTAAAAAATAAATCAAACATTTCGTTTCAAAACAAAACATATTTAAAAATGTCATTTTTAAAATATTTCATGTTTTAAAAAAAGTATGTGTACGTTGTAGAAAATTTTCTTTTTATAAAATTTTGTTTCTCTATAAATAAACATTAATAAAAAGATCTATTTCTTAATCTTTTTAAAAATAGCTTATAATCAAAATATAGAATTAAATAATAATTAGTAATTAATTGAGTTATTTAATAGGAGAGAGAAGCGGGAAAATTTTGTTAAGAGTGAATGTAGTGTTGCCATGTGGCATTTCTAGTTATCATTTTATGACATGTGGCATCACTAGTTACCCTTTTATTAGAATAAGAAGATTATAATGCCATATATTAGGATATAAGTGGACGCTATGACCTATGTCATTTTATGATTTTTGTAATTTATGGAAATTAAAGATGTAATATGTGATTTTCATGTATACCTAAAGGCCAGGGGCGGAACTATGCCCAACACAACGGGATCAAGTGACCCCATTGATTTTTGAGCCGATAGTGTAGCGTATAATACCGATTTTTTTTATGAACCCATAATTTTTCAGAATGTGAACCGATTAGTATTTTCAGGTTCACATTAAAACAAAAATGGATTCTTGGTTCACTGGTTTAATGCGTGTGTAGATGGGAAAGAGGTCGCGGGTTCGACCCTAGCTGCCTGCAATTCTGCATCATTTTTTTCCAATATTTAGTTAGTTAAAACAATCCAACCAAAACAGTGGAGACGGATCGTTTTTGCATAAAAAGCCACTTATATATTGAGGAATATATACGTATTTGATTACATAATTGAGCTCATTAGTATTAAAATAATATGCTATCTTGGAACTAACAATAAATTATACTTTACTATATTTGTTTACCAGAAAATATCTTCTTTTTTATAACTGATATACAAATACAAAAGGTATAAACTATAGAGTACAATATTATTTTTTACATTTTATCATATTCAAAGTTGGGTTTCACATAACCTTAATAAAAACAAATATAATTTGAAAGATTTGATCTTAATGAACTTATTATATTCTATATTTATCCATACATTAATATTTTTTTAGTTGTCATTTTTGAGATGTAATTATATACCTCACATATTAATATAAAGTTTTGAAAAAAAATCTACTTTTTAGAACTTATTAGCTTTTTTTAACTCATCTATCTTCTTTATTCTCTGTTTTATTTCACACAAAATACATGGATTTTGGTATCTTCTAAAAAATCTACTTTTTAGAACCTATTAGCTTCTTTTGCTTCCTTCACGACACATCAGCATCTTTCCCTTCCATGATTTTGGTATCGGGCCTTTTGGGTGCCTCTTAACCTAATATATGGGGCACAACTATTATTAGTCTAATTTTTTGGAAAATTTACACTAGTTGGGTGTTTTGTGAGTGGGGTCTTCCCACCCCCTAAAACTACGATAGATCCAACCCGACCCGACTAGAATTTAATGATGTCCGACCCAACCCGACCCGACTAGAATAGATCGTATGAACCGAAAAATTTGTTGTTTCATCTAATCATCAAAAAATAGAGACCCCATAGGATATTATTTCTGGTTCCGCCACTGCTAAAGGCGATAAATATGATTTACTTAGGAGGAAGTTGGTTTAAAAGTTAAAAACTTTAATCACATAATTTACATATTTATTTATAATCATCTATTTTGTCCTAAATTTATTTTTACTTGAAACAAGTTAGGCCTAAATTTGTTTTGACCCGACATCCAATCCAACCTAATGCATCCATTTAATCATGTTAGAACAAAGTTCTCTTGATATTTTGTTAAAATTTTATAAATATAAAAGAATAAAACAATATGAAGTGAATTTTGATAAAAGGGCCCGAATAAAAATTCAAAATTTCATTAGTCAATAATTTGGGCTGTTCATATCAAATATGACAATATGGCCAAAATATCTAAATTAACAATCTTTAAAAGTCCAACTGCATTTAATCATGCATGCCAACGAAGTTCACCAATTCTTGTATAAATGTAGATGGTGTCACATACATCAAATTACCACACCATTCAAGAAAACAAATTTTAGCTTTTATACATTCCCGCAACTATGGCCTCCATTAATCCATCACATTCCACAATATCGGTGGAGTCACCAGCACCAACACACGATTATAAGCCTAGTGCTGGTACGGGTGCCACCAAAAACCATATGGTGGTTGATGTGGTATTGAGGGTCATGTTGTTTGCAACGGCCTTGGTTGCACTCATTATCATGATCACTTCTAAACAAACCAAACTAATACCGGTTGCACCGGGCATGGCGATACCCATGGCTGCAAAGTTCAACCAGTCTCCAGCTTTTATGTAAGTAACGTAAATTTTCACCAGTGGATTAGTAAATATCTGATTCAAAATAAATGGTTGTGTCATATGATATTTGTGAAATCTTTACTCTTTACTCTTTATAAGTGTGAATTTTTTTTAAGTTTCTAAAGTAAATGATTAAAAAAAAGTTCACACACAAATTTGTACAATATACTAAAAAATCATTCTTATAACTGCACAAATAATTATGGGTAAATTGAAACAAGGTCCAGAAAATTAAAAAAAAAAGTTATATATGAAATACAGTTCTGAAGGCCGTAAATAATCAATAAAAAATAAAGTGCATCATAACTAATACCAACCCCAGAATATAAACTCAAACTGTTGTTGTACGAGGGCCTCTACTCACTCCGTTCACCTCCCCAGAGTATAGAGAGTTGTTTTTTAATTAACTAAAACAATTCACCCTAATAACTAAACTCTTTTCTTTTAACATGGTTGTTTGAAACCTATTAATAACAAATAACTCTTTTTTAATATAAATCTTGTGGCAAAATGATGCCAGAAAGTTCTTCCAATAGATTCGGGTCCAAAACAATCATAATTAAATATCTCGAATGAACATTGTTGTATAAAAATATAACTCTTTTTAGTTTGACTATGATTTATAGGCTAATTAGTGAATGAGATAGATAAAAACCTTCAGCTAGTTTTTTAAAGATTGTGTTAGAAGAAGTAGGTATTCAATCAAATGATTTGAATTCCTTTTTTTTTCATTTAACATATAATTTAGTTTTTTTCTAATCAAATGTATTATTGAATATTTTAGAACAATCTAAATGCACAATTTTATTTTTTTTACGTTTTAATATTAATTTTATTAAAAACCGTATATATTTAATTTTCAAAGTTAAAGTCGCTATCTCTCATTGCGACTAACCCTTTACCATAACCATAACCAAGCTAAAAAAACCCTTTTAAATAAAATTCTTATAACTGTTCACAAAATAATCATGTCTAAATTGAAATAAGTTTACACTTTAGAAGTTCAAAACCTTAAAATTTAACGGATTCAATTATTCAAATAAGCCAAAACTTATACATTTGTAGAACTTTAATGATATGTATGGTATGATGCAGATACTACATTGTAGCACTGTCCGTTACTTGCTTCTACAGCATCATCACCGGTTTGTTATCGGTGTTAGCTCTCATGAAACTCACAAGATGGTCAACAAAGATGATGCTTCACTTTGTGATATTTGATACAGTAAGTTCTTACATTATACAAAGCTTCTTAAAAGAATGAACCAATTAACTTACAAATTAAAACAATGTGAATGGTACAGCTGTTGTTAGGTATCATGGCTTCTGCAACAGGAGCAGCAGGAGGAGTAGGATACATAGGATTCAAAGGGAACAATCATACGCGATGGAACAAGATTTGCAACGTTTATGGTTCGTTTTGCAGCCATATGGCAGGCTCTATTACAGTGTCACTTTTACCTTCCATCGCGCTTGTACTGCTCGTTTGGGTCTCTGTTTTTGCGCTATTGAAGAAGATCGCAAGGAGTTAGTTAGTTCCATTGGTGTCTAATATGTTACATATGTATTAGTTTTTCCTTATTTGCTTCCTTCACCTTTTGTGATTTCTAAAGTTCTCATGTAACGCATGAACATATATAATAAACTTATGTCACAACCTTAAAAGTGTGTAGAAAATTAACCAAAACTTTATACTACTATACAGAAAAAAAAACAAAAAGTACTTCTATAAATGTATACATATATTAATCAACAAATTAAGGTTCACACTAAGAGCATGGAGATTTAATACTTTAAATCTAGTGAGTGACTATAAATTAGACTTGTGGAGAATTAGAAAAATGGTTCAGGATTTCTTAGGTTCGTTCTTTTATTATAACTTTTTTTGTGGCTACGAGTTGAATTTTGGAATGAAAGCTTTCTACAATTCAAAACAAAAATATGGTTAATATTTTTGACCTTCGCCTAATCTACTTTTATTACTGCCAACTACTTTTAAAGTTACTAAATTTACACGCTACAGGATTTGAACCTTCATTAGTTAATGAAGTAAACACACCATTTATCAATAAGTTGTTTATTACTTTGCCTCAAAATGGTTGAGATTATATATATGAATATCGAATTAAACATGAAAAATTCTTGTCGCTTTTCTCGTAGTTTCAACCACCCATCTCAAAAGTAAACATAAATAGTATATATGCGTGATTGATATGTACAACCGTGGATGTAACTTGGCTCACTATTCGATTGAAGGGGTCAACCTCGGTACTTGATTACTCTTGTGTAGTTTAGTTTTACAATTTTAATCTATGTTCTAGTACTTGATCCTAATTAATTATTAGGATGGTCACATTTTCTAGTTTTAATTCATTTCTATGAATTTTAATCATTTGAATCATGGTAGAACATAGAAGATTTGAATTAGAAATTTATCTCTATTTCATCTTGCTTTTCGTGGAGTTTAACCCACCCAACATGTCTATCTATTGGGAGATTGATCATTTTGAGTTGATCTTTAACCAAAAGCTATCATCTTTACTATCTTCTATCTAAAATTGCATATGTCGCCTTCTTAAAATAAGAAGCTAAGTTTAAGAAATAGAATCCAGAGTAACTAATTTCCTTTACAAATAAGTAGGTTGTTTACATGTAAGACAACCAATTATTAATGATGTTGTGCAATATATATAATTAATTTGAGCAGGACATGACCTCAATGAAAAGATTTTGGTTTCTCAAATATGGATTGAGCATCTTGTTAATTTGATGACTTGCATGTCATTAACCTACTATAGTGTATTCTAAAAATTTTTTTGAACTAGGTAATATTACCACACATGCATGGTTTTTAAGTATAAGTTCAAATATGTTTTGAATCTTGACTATTTGCTATTGCCAATAGCGCATATAATTATTATCAGTAATAGCAGATCACCTAGAGTTAAATAATCTTCAATTTTGTCTAAAACCATACATGCATGCTAATATTACTTGGTTAATTAAAAAAATTATATATTCCTAAGCCATTCATTAGTTTCTTGAATAACTGAAAAACAAACTACACTATCAACGGTTATCATAGAGTTTGAATATAAATGTATGGTAATTACCGGCATGTGGCTTATATGTTACAAGGTTTACACATACTAGTGTACTACTTTAACTATCTATCACTTCATTGCATGACAACAATGATATGAGGCTCAACAAGTTGAAGGCTTGAAGCTAACCCCTACTATCATGTTCACACAATGCAACTTAACATTGATTGTCATTTTACTCGTGATGAACTTCAACAAGGATATAACTTATATTGCTACTAATTCAAAGCTTTCATATATAGCATGATCTTTGGACCATATGCAACATTCTTTTGTATGTTTAACTTGGGTCTTTCAAAAGTTCCAACTTGAGAGAGGACGTCATATTTTTAACTTGGGTTGTAATTAAATCTAGTGTAAATAGTTTAAAAGCGATTTAAAAGATTGTTAAAGTAGGTATTTATCAAATTTTCTATTGTTTAATTTATTATATGTTGAATTGTTATCATCATATAATGTTCATAAATTTCGTTAACAAAATTCAGACTAATTACGGATAATGGGTAAATGGTTAAGAAACAAAATAGCAAACAACCTGTTAAAATTTATTGAAGTGCAAGTGAAATAAAAGTATATCAAGTGTAGTTGTTAAAAGAAGACGTACTTGATTTAAGAATGATAAGTAACGACAATTTTAAAAAAGAAAAGAAAAATGCAACCGGTAAAGGCCGAAGAATCTTTTTTTACAATAATTATTATTTTGAACTATTTTTCAACTTATACTGATGAAGATTTAAACTCATCTTACTTTAGTAAAAAATAATCATCAATATCACAAACAATATATTGTTAGAGGCAAAATTGCATTGTTGGTTTTTTACATTGATTATCATTTTCTATTATTTTGTAATGAAAAACGTTAAACATTTCATTATTCTTGTAATATATGAGAAAATATGTATAGAGAATTAAAATCGATGCTGACATACCGCACTATTGTTAGCACATAACAACACACAAAAAAGATAAAACAACATAACATTACATTTTGTGTGGACGTATAATTTTCCACATACTTTTCTTCAAATATCGTAATTTTTTTAAAGCTAAATATCGTTATTATATTGTTAACTTTTTAAAGAAAACATCAAGTAATATTTGTTGTTAAGAAGTATCACGTGACTTAGAGTGAAAAATTAAAGACACGGAGTTTTATTAAATAGTTAAAGAAAGGGAAGAAAAACTGCTTACATATAGGAAAATTAATTATAGATTTTAACTATTAAAAAGAAATTCAATAAATATTCTTACAAAGAAAGAGATTCTCAATTTTTTAAGCACGATAGGGTAATTTAATGCATCAACAATGAAAGTCTTCTTACAAACACTTATTTCTTCTTTACGTCTACAGTCTGTAAAACCTCTCAACAGACCTAACCCTCTTTTATCCATCCTTCACAAACCACCGGTCCACATGAACTTTTAGCCTCGTAAACTGCCTCCTCTCTCTTTCACGTCAACCGATTATCTACTCTTCATCGATGGCGTGAGGGCTCGATTTTCATTGCACATGGTCGTATGGGGTATAGACAAACAAGTTATTCTTTTTATTTCTTAATAATAATAATAACAATAATAATATAAATTCCTCGTGGACATGAGGAATCTGAGTATGGAATCTGTGTGGTTACATTGTGGGGACTAGGGGCGTGTGTGCCTGGGGCAGGGGGGTCATCTCATGTTATCTTATTATTAGTTTATTAGACCATCAATAATAGAGAGAAAAAAAATCTATATCCAACTTGATATGATAAGTATATGTGTAGATGTGGTAATCTCAATTAAGATGTTTTCAAATTGTTAATTTTGGCTGTATTTCATGGTTAATTGCTTAAAACAATAGGATAAGTTTTTTTATTATTATAAGTAGCAATCTACCTTAATTTTCTCAAAAGCGATAATAGTAATATAACGTAAATTACTTTGTTGTTATTAGGAAAATGATTAAATTAAAATGTTTCTTTAATCAGCAAAAGATGAAACTGTGAAAGTGATGATGTTGTAGTTGCTAGCGAAAAGCAAATGAGTTGATGGTACTATAATTTTTTGTAGTACCTTAGATCATATAAAGATTACTATACACCTCTAGAAATTTTACTACCTTTTTTGTGTAAAATACACGATGGAGTCGAACGCTAATATATTGATCTTTAGTATATTCTAACACACCCTTCTAACTATTCTTCCGAAATGATGACGATAAAATGAGAACAAACATGATTTTTTTTATTACTTATAAATATTTCTAGATAAAAAATGAATATGATTGTTCTAATACTTCTATTAATTTATAATGTTTTTTTAATTTTTGTTTATAATTATTATTATTCCCATCATTAGAGAATTGAAGCAAAAATTTATTTTACGAGAAACATAGAGAGGAGGTGGATTATCCCGAATCCAACACATCTGCTACGATCGATATCAACTAGAATACCCACTTGAATCTTGACAAACTACTTAATACATCAAGCACGGAAGAAAAATAAGAGAAATTACCTTAAAGAAGAAAATTTCTAAGACACTCTGATAGTAACTTGCACGACAAACAAAATCATGAAAAAATCATTGTCTTACTATTGTTGGATTTTAGTCAAAATTATGTACCCGCACAAGTTATGTTTTGAGAATAACGGGTCTTTTTTGTTTGCATGATCCTTAAACCATCAATTCAGTTGTATCCAACCTCATTTTAATGTATAAACATCCTCCACATGGGATAACTGCTAGGCAATCCGAATTGCAAATTACTTATAGAGAATTCAGGAATGCTAAAAAATTTGTGTACAAAATCTAAAAAATATCCCAAACAGATTACCTATCAAAATCTGTAATTGTAATTTGCAATTGTGCTTAGGCTTTAGTTTGTGATTATGAGTGTGAATAAATCGCCATAGCCTATGGCCCTAGATGCTTAAAAAATCATGCAAAAAAAAGGAGACCCTAAATTTTTCAAGGCTCGAAGCCCTTGCTTATTTTCTAAAGCAATATTTGTTCATTATTCTTTCTATTCACATAATCACATATACTGATTTTGTCTCTATTCACAATCACATATTTATCCTCCACTAGTGAAAAGGTCACCACATACACTCACGTGGCTACCATATGACTACATAAGAAACGTTTCACCTTTTTCTTTTAAATATCACCACATAAATGTATCACGCAACCACAATACATTTATATAAATGCATAAACTCAAACGATGATGCCACCCGCCTTCTATAAATCAACATACAACGTATTACTAAATATATGAAATTATTATACATCTTTATAAATAGTTATATATAAATATTGATACATAAACGACGTATATATATTTTGAAGTATACGTAACAGTATTTATTTCAAAATATTGTTAAAATTGGCAAAATTATTTGTAAATAAAATATAAGTAACGTCATTATCTAGTTAATGTGACTTTGATCCTATTTTAATGGAGTTCTTTTATATAAAGCAAGCCGGCAGTGAAAAGAGCAAGCTTGATGCTACGTCATTTGTTGCATCATCATTTCTTAATTCTTATCCAAATTCACTCATTAATCATTATCTTAGATATAAACGGGTCATATAAATTATTTATAAAAGTTGAGTGTGTATATAATTTTTATTTTATAAGTTATAAAAACTTGTATATTGATAAAAACTGAATGAGTTGTGAGAAAAAGTTATTATAAATTTTGATTGATTATAAAAGGGAAATGGTTATCCGGTATAAAAGAACATCATGGGATGTATGGTAACTTATTAAAGCAAGCCGGAAAAGATTGTTTATAAAACTGAATTAACTTTTTTAAAATTTACAGGCTGTATGGTAGGGGTGTTGATCGGGCTAGTTAATCGAGTTTCGGGTTAATCGGTTCGTGTTATTCGGGTTTTTTTAACATTGAAAGTCTACCGAGACCCGACCCGAATAACAATCGGTTTAATCGGTTTCGGGTTGTTCGGGTTGATAGGGTTATTTGGAGTTCGGGTTATTCGGGTATTTGAGGTTTGAAAGTATATCCGAAACCCGACCCGAATAAGAATCGGTTTCTTCGGGTACGGATATGATTGGATCAGACGGTTTAATCGGAAACGGGTAAAATCAACGGCGTCGCTGTATGATAACTTATTAAAGTTCATAGGCTGACTTGTAATTTGAAATAAAAAATAGTGATTAATCAAGTGTAGGGGTCTATTTGAAACATTTGCACTAGAGGACAAACTATAATTGATTCATTATTCAATGTTGAATTAAAAAATAAGATGACATCAAACAAGTTTAATAATATATATAATTCTTTTTTTCAAAAATTAAAAAAACCTACAATTAAATTTTGTAATGTGTGTATATACATAAAGCTTTTTCACAGTTAACATGTTTTCTTGATCGACATGTCATTTTGCCTTCTCTAGGTGGTACGATTAATGACCGTGTCAAATTCAGTTATATATGATATCACATCAACTATATATTCTTATAACAATTTCATATATCTTTTAGTCTTTTACAAACCAAACATATAAAGTAGACATATAAACCCTTAGAATTTCTCGCTAAACAACTAATCATAATTAAACGTATAAAAATATAAAAGAAAGATAAATAAATTAACTTTTAGTTTCTTTTTATCATTATTTATAACCATGACTTACATTCAAAGTCCTTTTAAACTCAATGAAAAAAATGTGAGGTCAATACTCAATACTTGCCTAAATTAAATTTAAAGCGTATATATCACAATCATTTAGAATATCCAAGAATCAGATCACACTAACATTATTCCCAATCAAAACCCCATCACATAAATATACAAAATAAATCCAAAATCTTTCATTTTATTATCATCAATTACAAAAAGATCTTTTTTATTAAAGAAATTAGATCTTTATATAAAAAAAAGTTGAAAACTTGAAATCAAGAATTATTATTCTAGAAAACAAGATTTATAGATTTGATTGGTAGAATAATTTGTTGTTGTTTATACTCCACTTACCATCCAATGATTATGATGAGGAGTCAAATATTGCACCTCTTTTCACCGGCGGGACGAAAGGGAGGAAGTAGATGAGTATACGAAATACCTTCTCTCTGCTTCTACGGAACTGTTCTTTTAATCAAATAATCAATACCCATTACTCCTCAATCGCCATTTATTATCTGGGATTTTCATATGATCTGCACACAACACAATTCTTCAACCAATTGAGGTCAGTAATCACTTCCTTCCTGTTCGTGTTCTTGTTCTTGATTGTTCAAGTATAGCGTGTAGATGATGTTAATCAAGTCTGTTCTTTGATTTTGATTTCAACTGTTTGTAGTTGTTGTGGTTAATGATCGTGTAAGGGTGTAAGTTTCGTGGGTTTTAAAGTTTTTCACTTGTGTGTGGTGTGTTTGATTATTGAATGAAGTTGACCATCGATTTTGTGATGGAATTAGTGCGTAATCTGTGTTTGTGTGCGTTTTGCTGGTGGTGATTTTTGCATAGGAGGGTTTTAAGTACCGTGTGATCTTTGATGTCTGTTTTGATGGTGATTTTGTAGTTGATGTTATGGTGGAGTGAGGGCTTGCTATAACAGGGATTTGATTCTGATTTCGCTGTTTCTCTAAAAGTAGTTCTTGTTTGGTCCCCAAATGGAAGTTGTTACTTTCTAATTTGGGGATTTTCTTTTTAAGCATCCCTATTTAGCAAAATCTTGATTTATAATCATAAACTTTGATGATGTTGCTTTTGTTTTTATAAATTATAGGTATTTTAGACATCATACCAATAGATATAGTTTGCTTTTTATCTAGCTTGTTTCTGCCTGTAACAATTTAACCCTTTGAATGGCGCCTGACAGTGCAAGTTATGTTTTATCTAGCCCCAATGAGTTTTCGTTGACGGGTTCTCACAGTTATTACAAAAATTTTGTTTTTTATGAGTCGCGTGTGTGAAGTGAGTACTTGTGTTTAAATGATGAAAGATAAGTGGTTTCAAGCAAAGGATTTGTAACATCAGTTTTGGTAATAGGTATAGTTTTGCTGGTGTCTGGTGGTAGGAAGTAATTCAATGGATCAGCATTTGGAAAGTTCAGGTGAGTAATTTTGTTTCATATAATTTCATCACATGTAACAAAATTTTATACTTACTTTCATTATGCAGGTCAGCCAGTTTCTAATTCAGCATCGACTGCATTTCAAGAAGTGGAAAATGCGTATCGAGCATCAACTGATATTAGTTTGTTTTCAAGTTCATTACCTGTCATGCTACATGAAAAATGTGTGATAAATCTCTTATGTTAAGCAGTTTTATATTTATTTGTTAATTAATATAACTTAACTTCAGACTTAATTTGGCTTAAGTGTTTAATATAATAAACAATCTCTTGAAGATGGGTTTCCTCTAGAAGACGAGAGTGAGGATATCGCAACTAGTTTAACTGGAAGCATGCTTCCAGGGGACGAAGATGAGCTATTTACAGGAACTGATGATTTTGACCTTGGTGATTTGCCTACGCAATTGGAGGATTTGGAGGATGATCTTTTTGAAAGTGGAGGGGGAATGGAAATGGATTTTGATTCCCATGATGGAATCCGATTCGGTCTCTCTAGTTTGAACATATCTGATGGTGTCCCTTTAGTTGGTATTAACCGTCACGAGATCCCCAATGGTGGGGCCCCAGTTGTTGGAGAACACCCGTATGGAGAACACCCTTCGAGAACTTTATTTGTTAGAAATATTAATAGCAATGTTGAAGATGCTGAGTTGAGATCCCTCTTTGAGGTATTCATCCTTGATATATTCAAAAAAATCCAGAAAACATAGACATTTGTAATAGTTATTGACATTAATAAATGGTGATTTGTGTAGGAGTATGGAGAAATCAGAAATTTATATACCGCGTGTAAGCATAGGGGTTTTGTGATGATATCTTATTATGACATCAGACATGCTCGAGCGGCAATGAGAGAACTTCAAAATAAGCCTTTGAGAAGAAGAAAACTAGACATTCATTTTTCAATTCCTAAGGTCTGTAGGTACAGTAAATTCATTCATGTTTGTAAAACGTAATTTATATTTTTATATGATATATTCAGGATAATCCATCAGAAAAAGATATCAACCAAGGAACTCTTGTTGTTTTCAACTTGGATGCATCGATATCTAGTGATGATCTTCGTCATATATTTTCAGTTTATGGGGAAGTCAAAGAGGTATGCTTTGTCTTTTAAAGAAATTAATATTGCTGCGAGCTTTAAGAATTTAATTTGTTTTGTTTGAAAAACAGGTTAGGGAAACACCACACAAGAGACATCACAAATTTGTTGAATTTTATGATGTTAGAGCTGCAGATATGGCTCTTAAAGATTTAAACGGGAGGGAAATTGCTGGAAAACGAATAAAACTTGAGCATAGCAGGCCTGGTGGTGCTCGCAGAAGGTATGTATTAATATTTAATACTTAAAACCCCTATTGTATGATTACATGTTTAGTTCATTTTTTGATGAAAACAAATTATACTAATGTTTTTATATGTAGCTTGATGCAACAATTGAGTCTAGCGCTGGAACAGGATGAACCTCGACCCTTTTGGCACCATCATGTTGGTTCACCAGTGATCAACTCTCCTCCTGGTTAGTATCTGCGAACGCTAACTGTTGTTAAGACCTTAGTATTTTAATTCATTTTGTAGGTGTGGCAAATTGGGCGGGTCGGGCAGATGGTGTAACGGGTCAAAATGAGAAACTTTGGTATGGGTTGAGACATTGTCATGATGGGTTGACCCAAACACTTTTTGTCTAAATATATATATTTTTGTAAATAGTTGGTGCGTCAAATATGATTACAAAACTGAAATATTATTAATTCTACAATACTTTGATTTTTTGGGTGACTATTGACCCTGTTTAGCCTCCTTCTTAGGTGTTTTTTATTCAACTACTTTGACTGGTTAGAAGTAGAGCATAACCCGAAATGATCCAAAGTTAATGAGTTGAAATTGTCACCTCGGTTATTATTATTCTTCAGTCTTAAGGTTGTCAAATATGTGGCAGGTAGTTGGACCCATGTAAGCAGTCCTCGGGAACACGGTTCACAGCATGGGTACAGCTGGTCATCAGGGTTCGGAACACTTAGCCCCGTTAACAACCACTTACCTGGCCTGGCATCTATACTTCCACCACATATCTCAAACCCTGTAAAGATTGCACCGATCGGTAAAGACACCTTTATCAAGTCAACACTGGGCTTTGACCATCAACAATCACATTCCTTGCCCAACCATAAAACAACTACCACTCCAGGGAACACACCATCTTTTAACAATTCCAATTTTGACCCTTCGAGTGTCGGTCGACTATCAGGTCCAGAGTTTCTCTGGGGAAGTCCAACTACTCACTCTGACCACCAGAGCTCTTCTTCTTGGCGGGCATCTCCCGTTTATGCCAGTCCAAGTCAGCATGGTCCGTTTCTAGGTCCACAACATCATGTAGGCTCGGCTCCATCTTCAGAGAGAACTGTTTTCAATGGTGTGGGACCCATTATCGGTACTGGAAGTGGTTCACCTATTTCCCGAATGACCTTTTTTCCTAACAAGGGGCCGGTAATTATGGGGAATGGTTCTTATCAAGGACGGGGAGCACTAAACGAGGGCTTAATTGAACGTAACCACAGTCGACGAGTTGATTATGCTGTTAACCAGATAGGAAATAAACAGTATCAACTAGACTTGGACAAGATAATTAGCGGGGAAGATTCTAGGACAACGTTGATGATTAAAAATATTCCTAACAAGTAAGAAAGTGATAATCTTTTTGTTTATTAAATGGAAGCAGACTGTTGGTTCATCACTGATTTGTTTTCTTTTGATAAAAGGTACACTTCAAAGATGTTGCTTGCAGCCATTGATGAAACTCACAAGGGTACCTATGACTTTGTGTATTTGCCGATTGATTTTAAGGTAATTATCTAGTACCATGAAGTCAACTTCATAGTAAAGACAGTCGTAATTTAATAATTTGATTCATCTTTCATGCTCACAGAATAAATGCAATGTGGGTTATGCATTCATCAACATGGTGTCTCCTTCACACATTATCTCCTTTTATGAGGTTCTAATTTCTATCCTTTTTAGCTATTTCTTTTTCTTTGCCCATATGACCCGTTAAAGATAAACATAACCCTAAACGACCCATTCATAAGTAAATGGGTCTCAATTGCCACATCTGACTTTTAATCGTAAATTCATTTGATTTCTTCACCTTTGTCGAGTAGCTGGATGTAAGTTGAATTTTTACGGGAATTACTTTTTGTGCAGGCATTTAATGGGAAAAAATGGGAGAAATTTAACAGCGAAAAGGTTGCTTCATTGGCATATGCAAGGATCCAAGGGAAGGTGGCTCTAATTACACATTTTCAGAATTCAAGTCTAATGAACGAAGACAAATGGTGCCGACCGATTATCTTCCAGTCAGAGGCCCAAGAAAACGATATTCTGGTAATGTTGACCAATTGTTTGACTTGACATATCTTTAATAACAATTGACCACATGCCTATATTGTTTTTATTCAAAGATTTAGATTATCATTGCCATGATATTGTAAGTTTAAAAATGGATTATACTAACTTCATCTGTTATGAATTTTACTTTTTCAGGATTCTATTCCCTACCATAACATGAACATATGTATTCGTCAACCAGATGGATCTTACTCTGTGGATTCTTTAGATGGTTCAACAAGTAGTCCGGAAAAAATGTGACTCGAGAAAAGATTGTTTTTAACGAGCTGATTCAAACCAAAAAGGAAGTTGGTTTGTTGTATCGCGAGCAACAAGTTTTATCAAAATTTGAGAGCAGTGTGAAGCAGAGACGTAACAACTATGTGCAGTCTTTGTGTAATTAAACTATCGAATACTTTTTAGTGTATGTAAATAATTCCATGCGAGTTAGAAACCTAATGTCAAGGGGCTGTTTCCAAGTGTATAGAACGGAGACAGCAGACCCGTCATAATTTCCAGTTAATGATCTCTCGTTGATCTTTTATGTATATATCGACACATTGTTAATCCAACAAGTTGTTTGTATAATTGGTGTTAAATTATCTTAATCCAGCAACTTGGTGATTCATTGGATTCTTGTTTGGCTGACTTCATGTCTTACAATCTTTACAATGGGTGGTTTTGGAAGCCTGTTTTGATAGTGTTGAAGAACTGCATATATATAGCTTAAATAATAAGTTGATATTCAATGTTTCACGTGAGCAGGTACCTTCATTCCATTTGGCTTTCGCTTAACTCGGATTTTCAAGAATTCAGATGATTTTCTACGGTGGATCCAAACACAAAGGAAACTTTGCATTGTTTATCCCAGACACAACTTAACGTGATCTATCGCACATTGTTTTGGAGAGTTAAATGGAATGATTAAAAGAGGATGCTACTATACGTACGCCATACGGACCTTATAGATGGTCAAAAAGGGGTCATAACTCATACGGCCCGTGTGCCCTCTATCAGTGGTGTGTTGTCACATCAGTCGTTTTTGTGTCAGTCAAACACATCATACGACATGTATGATTCGTAAGAACACCAAATCATACGGGTCATATATAACATTACCCCACCTATGATTAGTCAGTATAATTTTAATACGGCCCATATGACACTTATACGGTCCATATAACATCTCAATGGTGTGTGGTTACTACTCAGTAGGTTGCTGGTGTATGTATCAGATATATGAAAGCATTTTTCGCCTTTCCCTACTCCAAACACTCTCATCGTTCATCATCGCCTCCCTCGTCTGTCTGTAGAGTTTGTACAACCTCCAGCTCATAGCTGCAGGTTTGTAAGCGTACAAAGTAGTTTGTGTTTTCCGTAATCTGCAACTCGAGACTGTGCTCATTTCATATTGTTGAGTCTCAGTTGTTTTATGTGTTTTCTCATTCTCAAACATATTTATAGACTGTAAATTATAGTTGTTTGTAGTGATTACTTGTGAATCTACTACAAATGTTATGTTGGTTTCCTCTATTTAACAAAATCATCGTTGGTTGGAAGTTAGAGTTAGAAGTAGATAATATAAATGGTCCCATATCGGAGGTAGAAGAAAAGAGGATGGTGATGGGGATGGTATAAAAGGGGATTAGGGGTGATATTAGGAGTCATGATCCTTCAGGTTTTGATGGGAAGTGATGAGTGGTCATCGCTCGCATATAAACATGCGAGAAGGGGTGTACGCCTAAACCTTGTTACGACAATTGGCACCTCCATTCTTAAACCATCTGATCCCTATCTTTTTTTAGTTCTTCTTAAACTTTGTTTTCTATTTTTTTTTTAATATTTTAACCTTTCTAAATAAATAATCTGCTTTTTTTGTGTGGTTAAATAATTTTTTTTAAGTGAAAAATAGCTTTAATTTGTGTATTTTTGTACTTTTATGTGCTAAATTTAGTTTTCTATGGTTCTCTTTTTCCCCAAAAAACCGATTAAAACAGAGGATTAGTAAAAAAAACCGGATTAGAAACTAATTCATGGCTCCAGTTGAATTAGAAACAACTTGTAAACTTCATGACTCCGGTTGAATTAGGAACAACTTGTAAACTTGTGGTTCGAAACGATAAAAACTCATGGTTTGAAACAACACGGCTCAGTTATACTAGAAACTAAAAACGGTTTGGAACGAGTTATAATAAGATTGAATTCGAAATCGATGAAAAAACACGGTTTAGAATGAAACCAAGTTTGAAACATGAATAGATGAGTGTTGCTGGTTTCAAAAAAGCTTCTTGTGATACGTCTCAACAATTTTAAAACAGTGGATCTCATCGGTTTCAAACCAGATCAGTTTCAAATTATGATCCAGTCATATGTACACCTTAACTTACGTTTTATTTTTGTATTTTCTTATAATCTTCATTACATGTGAAATCAAATGTGTATATATAATAATGATTATATGAGTGAGATTGTTGTTGTCTAACATGTTTATTTCCTTTGCTATTACTTTTCTTTTCTCTTTTAACTCCAAACAAGGTATTCTGTTCTTAAATTATTTATCCTTCACTTTTTTGTTTCATACAAAACCTCTTAAACCTTCTCCATATGAGACATAATTTTCAGGTTTTCTAACCAAAATAACCACCAAGAAGTTGAAAACATCAACTGAAATCCTCATCCAACACAAGACCTTTCAAAAACCACTAGGTCCTAGTAAATCACCATCACTTTGTTATTAAAGATTTCATGTCCCATGAAAAAAAGAAATCCATGGTTACATTGCATCAAAGGCACACATGCAAACTTCAAGTTAGGGGTGATGAATAATCACTAATGACTGGTTAACGATTCGTTTATTTGTTAAACAAGCCATAACATTAGAAGCAACCTGTCATATTTGAAGCGCATCTGCGATTGATCCTGCAAGACTCAAGATTTCAAAAGGGGCTTTGTTTTCGATGCTTTTCACAGTAGGGGAGCATGAATCAGTGGTCCAAAAGTAGGCAAACGCCTTGTTTGAGTTCTCTGCACACATTAGTAGTGGATGTGAGAAGCCATATTTGTATCTACACGACTATTTTACTATTAACTAAGGGATTATAGGTCATCCAAGTACTGCACATTAGTAGGTCATCCAAGTATTTATCCTGACTAATACCAAAGGGCTTGTAGCCCAATTTTAATCGGTGTGTACATAGTGGTGTCCCTGAGTCTCATGATGGACAAAGGTGTAGATTTAATAGTAGGATTAGATGAGTGTGTTTGTTGTTCTAAAATATCTATCCTGATAATTGTTTAGATTCATGTGAAAATAGGTCAATTACATAGTAAAAGTTTGAATATGTTCGGACCTATTTTCACTTTAATACGTTGTTCAAGTCCCATTTGATCTGTTACCTCGTTAGCTGATTTTTTATGTTCGACTCGTTTGACCCGCTAGAGAGCAAATATATTTCGAGTTGACCCATATGTACATAATGCGGTAAAACTGACTCGTTTGAGATAGAAAGAAAGAAAGAGAGATCCTTACCACCATTTTTGTGAACAAATTTCTCCCATGAGTTTTTAGGAAACACCGCATGAGTGACGTAAGCACTGACCTTGGTTGCACCATGAGCCGCCAAAACTTTCTGCAACAAAAGAATTAACATATCTATAATCCAACAAATTTATCATCAGCTAGATACAGCTCAAAATCTTAACATCACTTCATTGTAAGATCCCAAATTGAATTTTTAGACATTTGAACAGCTAGATAGATGACTAGTAATCCATGTTAACTGCTGAAAATGTTATCATGATGAGAAGTGTTCTAGCAATATCTCTACCAAGCATGCATGTAACTTGTACAAAGAATTTAAACTTTAAAGTTGACAATTTGATATAATTGATTCTATAATATACTTGTAAAACATGCAACAGGTCAAAAAAGTACCTGGCATTCAATTAAAGTGCCTCCAGATTGCACCAGATCATCAACAATAACTACATGGCAACCGCTAGGATTACCTTCTTTCAGCCTTACTATTCTTTTATCACCTTCACGAACTTTTGCACAAACCACCTGTCATTGCCAAGTTATGGAAACTATATAAAGTCATGCATGCTCAATTTGTTGTTAAATAATATATATTCATCTCACCATGGGAAAGTGATCCAGCATCTTGTGGAATCTCTTCCAAGCTCCATCGTCTGGAAACGCGATTACAATCTAAAGACCATATAAAAAAAGACATTACAATCATAGTATGCAGAAACAATATTCTTGAAAGGTGCATTATCTGTTATAATCATGAAACTATATATAGGCAATATAAAACTGAAACAGAAACAAAAGAGGCTACCTTATCAGCATCAGGAAGTTGGTGAAGACGTTGTTTCAAGAGAGGAATTCCAGTTTCAAAACAAGGCAAAACATTGTCCCCAAAATAGAACCTTTCCTGCGAAAGAATAATTGTAGCATAGCGTATCATAGGATTAGCTTAATGGTAGTTGCTCTAACTTTCATATTTCAGAAGTACAATAAAGATACGTTAATAAACATTCAACAGATAAGCTATAAAATTGTTTAAAGACGAAAGGCGCAAGTTTTCCGCTTTGTTAACTCATAAATTAAAATTTTTAAAGTATTCATTATAAAAGATTCAAGCATCATCTCAAGAAACTGACCTGCAAAGCATGTATGTCATATATGACTAAGCTTGTGGGACCACCTCTTGATATCGGAATGTTTGATAATATTCTTGCCATGGTGAATGCAGTAGCTACATCCCCTTCTTCTTCCATTCTTTCAAAAGACCCAGTTGGAAAGAAAGGTAAAACCAAAGTGAACGAAGCAACAAAGAGCCTCGGGAGTGCAAATATAACAGATAACTGCTCGAATATTACAGCTGGTGAGCTGAAAGATGCAAGAAAAGAAACATGCTGGCCTCTGATCTCTTGTGCATTGTTTATGAACAAGTTAGGAAACCCATCATCAAAACTCCTGAAACATGATATATTACCATCTCAACAGTCAACATCCTTCCTTAACAATATAAGTACACCCATCACTTCATATAAAAAAAGACAACAGAAACAACAGAAAGAAAAAGAAACAAAAAAAATTGAAAATCAATCCAGAGAACAAGATTTATAAGTTAAAAAACAGTTAGCAAATATTTCATATGTTCATGTCTATGCATTGCAAGTACATTCCATATAATTCTAGATAATTAAAAAAAATTTAAAAATTCTCTGCCTCTCTGTTAGATAATATATTAACGTCTAGCTTCAAGTGTCAAAAGAGTTCATTGATTTCCACTTAAAATTTGAAAAAAAATCACATTCATGTTAGCAAGTTATCATAACTATCTTCAACTAAACAAAAACACTAGAATTCAAAATTATGTCGTCAATCTGAAATTAGAACAATAAATTAGTTCATCCCCCAAAATCAAAATTAGCATTTTGGGGGCGAATGAAGAAAAACCCAAACTGCCACACTAACCAAGAAAAAGTGAAAAACCCTATACCCTCTTCAAGCAAACAACTTTAACCAACACAAAACCTCCGATTACAGTTCAGTAAACGATAACAGCAAACTTAGAAGACAAAAATCGCATAAAAGAAAGAAAGAACAGTTCAGACCTCCAGTTGATGGATTGGAGCTCAATGTGGTCCGATTGAGCAGCGATTTTGCGAGCAAGTTGTTCGGCTTCCACACAGTAAAAGAGAAGAACTTGCTTCTTGTTGGGTTTCACCATCTTCACTGCAACCAAAGATTGATTGATTGATTGAAAAGTTTAGGGCTTTTGGTAATTGAAGAAGACGATGCAAGTGTTGCAATATTCGAAAGAGATTAGAGACGATGCTTTTGAATTGGGGCTTTGTATTCAAAAAGCATAATTCGAACCAAAATGCCTGCCAGCTTATATTTACAGTGGATTGTGTTTCTAAAAAATAAGATGAAAGTATTTGTTTTATTCGAATTTTAATATGGGATGGATTTTTCTTGTCTAAATCATTTGGCTTTTTGGTTATTTTGATTTGTAAGCAATTATGTTGTTTTATGTAAATCACCGTTAAAAAAAAGATACATGTTTGTGAAAACTTAAAAAAAAAAAAACATTGTTAGACTCGCCGGTGGAATGATGGTATTATTGTGACAATCTTTGGTCGAGAGCTTAAGTGCTGTTTGTTTTTTCTGCAGGAAAACGTCTGCAGTCTGCGGACCACATCTGCAGACATCTGCAGCAGAAGAGGTGGACTAAATGTCTGCAGTCTGCAAGAAAAAGATCGTTTGTTTTTAACATCTGCAGTCTGTAACCAAAACATTCCTGAACAAAAATCAAAACCCCAAACACCCAATCGGTCCTCCGCCAACCTCCACCACCTTCGTCAACCTCCACCTCCTTCCACCGGTCCTCCGACGCACACGGCGACCCGTTCACCTGAAAACCCCAAACACCCAAGGGGATGGGAGAGGGTCGAAGGGGAGAGGGCTGAAGGGGAGGGGGGCCGAAGGAGAGGGCGGAAAAGGGGAGGGGGGCCGAAGGGGAGGGGGGCCGAAGGGGAGGGGGGCCGAAGGGGAGGGCGGCCGAAGGGGAGGGGGGCCGAAGGGGAGGGGGGCGAAGGGGAGGGGGGCCGAAGGGGATGGCGGCGAAGGGAGGGGGGCCGAAGGGGATGGCGGCGAAAGGGAGGGGGGCCGAAGGGGATGGCGGCGAAGCGGAGGGGGGCGAAGGGAGGGGGGCGGAGGGGAGGGGGGCCGAATGGGAGAGGGCTGAAGGGGAGGGGGCGACGGCGGGGCGGTGGCACGGTGGCGACGACGGGGCGGAGGAGCGATGGCGACGGCGGGGCGGAGGAGCGGTGGCGACGGTGGGGGCCGGCTGAAGAGGTGTGAAGAGTGGGGGAGGTGGGGAAGATGGGTGGGGAAGATGGGAGAGGAAGAGAAGAGGTTAGAAGAGGTGTGAAGACATTGTTCCACCTCTTCTCCGTACAGAGGTGAGGAAGACGTTTTTTAATGAAACGTCTTCCAGAAAACAAACAGTCTGCGAAGTAAAAACCTCTTCCCGCGTCTGCGAGCACGCAGAGAAGAGGTGGGGAAGAGGTTTTTTTAAAAAACAAACACCCCCTAAGTATGCGTCGGAGAAGATAATTAGAGATTATTAAATTGGAAAACGGGAAGTGGTGTGTGTATGGGATGATGTAGTCTTATGCCTTTTGTGCATGACCCGTCTTGTACTGTTGAATATGGTTTTTTTGTTTTAACCAAAATATTTTTTTTTCTGACTTTATATTGGTTCTCATCATTCACACAGATTGTATATGTGACAAATTATCACAAGTGATGACGTAGTCATTACCATGCGGTTATTGTCTGGTGTGTCAACCACATGCCCCTATCAAACCTTGATTCTTCATCATTCATGTAGTTCGAGATCCATTTTGTTTAGATCATAACCAAGTCGGGTCGTTTTAATACCCTAAATCTTTAGCCACATTAACAGGCTTTATTACATAAAATAAGAAAGTGTTTATGGTGTTGAACACCATGTCTCTCTTATAATAAAAATAAATCATAGTTATAACTTTTATTTTATTTTAATTTTAACAATCAAAAACACGTGAAAAAGTATTTACCAAATTATCTTACTACTTTAAAACACCACTTCGTTTACACCAGGTGATGAACTATAAAAAAAATCTATTTACCAACGACCAACTAAACTTCAAATTATCGGTAAGAGCAAATCATTTATGATTATTTGTAGTATAAACTCTTTCTAAAGTATCAATAGCATAATGTCTCAATGGTCATGATTCTTTTACATCTTATGTCATTAGTTATAAACTATAATAGTGACATTTAACCAACTTTATTTCATGTGACATTTTACTCAATACTTTATAACTGAACCCAAACTCAACTGAACCGTATCAACGTTTACATCGGTGTCGAACATCATAAAATTATCGCCCCCAAAGGCCTAACACCAACCATGACTCTCGGCCGTATGGTTCTCAAACCCCTAAATCAAATCTTCCATCTTTCTCACACACTCCCTCACCTTCTTCTCCATGTTTACTCCATAACCCACCTCACAAATCGCCATCACTACTCCTCTACACCTTCACACAATCTTGAAACAGTCAACAAACTCATCTCCATCTTCACACACCAACAACAACCCTCATCTTCAGCCCCCACAACAGAGCTAACATCATTTGGGTCAAAACTCACAACTGGGGTAGTCGAAACAGTGCTCAAAAGCTTCAAGAATTGGGAAACAGCGTTAAAGTTCTTCAATTGGGCGTCAAATCAAGATGGGTATCGCCATAGTTGCTATACTTATAATGCCATGGCGTCTATCCTATCAGGTGCTCGACAAAATGCCGCAATGAAGGCTTTGTATCTTGATTTGGTAAATTCGCGTTGTTATGTGAGTGCTGGGGCTTTAGGTTTCTTTGTTAGGTGTTTGGGGGGTTTGGGGATGGTTACTGAGGCTAATGAGTTGTTTGATCAAGTTAAGCAATTGGGTTGTGTTCCTAATGATTATAGCTATAATGCACTGTTGGAAGCTATTTCAAAGTCAGGGGCAGTGGAGTTGATGGCTTTGAGGATGAGTGAGATGAGAGATAAAGGGTGGAAGCCTGATAAGTATACTTTGACATCTGTGTTGCAGTGTTATTGTAGGGCTAGCAAATTTGATAAAGCTTTGGATGTGTTTGAACAGATTGGTGAGTGTGGTTGGGTTGACTCGTATGTGTTTACGATCTTGATCGTCTCGCTGACCAAAGCGGGCGAGGTGGATAAAGCGATACAGTTAATCAACAAGATGGATGGTTTCAAGATAAGCTTGAATGAGAAGACTTTTTATGTTTTGATCCATGGGCTTGTGAAGGGTGGAAAAGTTGATTACGCTTTAAATCTGTTTAAAAAGATGAAAACTTTGGGTTTTGTCCCTGGGATTTCACTCTATGCGGTACTCATTGAAGGGCTTTGCAGGAATAAAGAGTTTAAAACAGCTTTACTTTTGTACAATGATATGAATGAGATGGGTATCTGTCCTGATGTTAGTATATACAATGTTCTCATATCATCTTTATCTGATGAGAAAGAGATGATGTCGTTACTCAAAGAGGCAAAAGACCATGTTAATAAGAAATCCATGACCACTTTGTTCAATACTGCTTTGACTAGTCTGGTCAAAGATGGGTCAACTGATAAAGCTCATCACCTCCTTCAAGCAATTATGAATGATGATGTTGGTGATGACACTTTCAAGAATCAAAATCTTGTTTGTTTAGATGCATCATCTTTTGGAATTGTTATTGATGGTTTATGCCAGAAAGGTGAGTTAGACATGGCTTTAGACATCTTCAACAGTATGGATCAAATTGGCTGTAAAAAAAGTTTGCTTGTTTACAACAATTTGATTAACACTTTAAGCAACGCAAACAAAGTGGAAAAATGCCATGAGCTTCTCAAAGAGATGAAAACGTATGGTGTTTCACCTTCGCAGTTCACACACAACTCCATATTTGGATATTACTGCAAGACCGGGGATGTGAGTGGTGCCATAAATATGCTTCATGAAATGCATACTCATGGGCATCAACCATGGATTAAACATTACACTTTGCTTGTGAAAAAACTATCCATAAATCGAAAAGTGGCTGAAGCATGTAGTTTTCTGACAATGATGAGGGAAGAAGGTTTCTTTCCTGATATGATTGCTTATTCTGCAGTAATTGATGGGTGGTTAAAGATTGGAGAAATCGATTATGCCTTAAAAATGTTTCGTGATATATCGGCTAATGGGCATTGCCCGGATGTAGTTACATATAATACTATTATAAATGGTCTTTGCAAAGGCAAACGGATGTCAGAAGCCCGTGATATTTATGATGACATGCTACGAAAATCCCTTATTCCCTCTGTCGTGACTTACAATGTACTGATAGATGCGTACTGCAAAAACAGTGAAGTTGATCAGGCTGTTTGTTTCTTCAAAATGATGGGTGAGAAGAACCGAGACCCTAATGTTGTTACTTATTCTACTTTAATTGATGGATTGTGCAATGCTGGAAAAGCAGAAGAAGCTCTGTTACTTTGGAATGAAATGGTCAAAATTTGTTACCCGAATAAAATAGCTTTTATGGCTCTTATTAATGGCCTTTGCAAATGTGGGAAGCCTGATGTGGGATTAACTTATTTTGAAGAAATGGAAGAGAAGAATATGAGGGCGGATACTTATGTTTATGTGACATTGTTTGATGCTTTTATTGCTTTATCAAATACACCCATGGCTCTTTATATGTTACGAAAGATGATTCAGAATGAACGCCTTCCAGACGCGTTTGACAAGAATTGTGTTATATTAAGGGAAGCTTTAGTCAAATTGTTGGATGATCCGTTGACTTCTTCAGAAATCAAGACTCTTATTGAAGATGGTAGTGTTCCAATTCATTTGCTAGATACAGGTGGGACATAGTCTGGTAGTCATATTCATTAGATCAGATTATAATGGAATACAATTCCATCCATTTTTCAGCCAAATGACATCTAATCGGGTCAAAAGGAATCTTGAATTCCAATTCTGCTGTATCAAGAGGACTGAACAGAAGCTTAGTTTGTCGGGCCAAAATATCAAGTTCTATAAACTGTATATAAACAATCTCACATTTTTGGAGCTCATTTTGAAGGAATGCTTAGCTTCTGGTTAAGTGTTTTTCGGAGCTCATTTTGTACTCTTAAGTTTAACGAGAAAAGAACTATGCATTGATTTTTCTAACTTTCATTGTATCGTCACGACGAATCTTGATATTGTATTTATAAGAAATGAAATGTGGTCAATCAGTTTTCAGTAGCACTCCATCGACATTAGTTTTGTGGTGGACGGAATATTCATTGTTTGTTTGTATATTGATGTGACAATCAAACAGGATATCCAAATGTCCAGCATGGGATTTTGTTACCATCATCTACTCATCAAAATCCCAAAAGAGATGGGTATATAGGAAGACATTCAAACATAAGGAGTATCACTTTGAGGGTTTTGTGTCTCATCTACATTGAACTTTAGTGGAAGAAGCTCATGTACTTGTTTAAGTTGGTTTAAAAATGAGTATGTGTGTATGAAGTCATGAACATATATTTTAGATTATGTATAAATATTAACTCTCATGTATTTTAGATTATTTTGTTAATTTTTATTAACCATATGTGTGAATCCAAGGATCGTCGACAGGAATTATCAGTGAGAATTGATTTCAAGTCAACGTTAGCGGAATTAACGTTGATTTGGTTTAATTGTATTTGAACAACATTCAATGTTAATAAAATATACAACAGAACCCCCAATTTCTAAAACCCTAGAAACCAATCCGATCCAATTGAACCTCAATTCGAAGTTGTTAATGAAATTAACGTTAGGGCTTTGGTTTCCCATGTAAAACCGAGTATGTATACGTGCTTAATTACCTGAATTGATTCAGAAATGATGAGTACGAGAAGAAAGGAAGTCGCGACTGCTTGATGTCGATTCGTTATTCAAACGTTGTTGTTATTCCAATTAATTTTGCAGATAGATTCGCAAATCGATGATAAGCAATAGCCCTCCTCCCAATTTGGTGTAATAAAGCTCATAAAACGGCTTCGACTAAGTTGCAGGTCGTGATGGTGTTGGTGATCGAATCACTATGTTGTGTGTTTTCAGATGCAATTGAGATTGGTAATGGTTAGGTGTGTTAGATGTTCGTGTGTGTTCAATTAATTGGATTATTATTAGCGTTTAATGCCCGAACGTTTAGCCTTGTTGATCGGCGGTTACACGAGCTCGAACGCTCCTGTAACCGATTTTAACTTAATTAAAATGTACCCAACGGTTGGATTTTGCCTCACGAACGTTTGGTGAAACCTGGGGTCGAAACCAAGGCGAGAACCCGGTTTAGAACCTTGCCGGAGCCGCGGCCGCCGGTGGCCGGGGGCTCGCCGGAAAGTCGGGGAACAAAAGGGGGAAATTGGTTTGGGGTTATTATTACACGTTTCGGCCCTTGGTTTAGCAAAGGTTACCATTTAAGTTTTAAAGTTTTGATTAGTTGTAAACAATTTACACTTTAAACCCTGAAGTTTAAATGGTATTATTTTTGCTAAAACTATTAATTCAAGTTTTAAAATAATAGAACTTATATTATTTTTATTTATTTCAAAGGTAACACTTATTATGATTATTATTATTAATCTTGTTTTATTATTATTAATATTATTAATATTATTATCACTATATTATTAGTTTCATTATTATAATAATATTATGTAATATTTTATTCAAGATTATCACCACTTTAATTTTATTATAAAAGCAAACATTTATCACTTATAGTTTTATTAATTTTATTATTAATCAAAATTAATTATTAAATATACAACCCCCAAAACTTCCAAATGGCATAAAGACCCTTTAGAATTTAACAAAATTAACTTCAAATTAACGAAATTACGAGATGTCACAGTCTCCCCAACTTAAAGAATTTCGTCCCGAATTAAAATGAACTTAAATGAACAAGGATTGTAATGAAAGGTAAGTGTTCAACGTCCTTGTTTGACGTTTGATTACAGGTGAAACGCTTCACTTTATGGAATCTTACAAGATTCCTAACATAACGAACGCGAAACGTTTTGAGATAAACATTGAAAAAACGATAACGAGCTACCGTGGTACCTTAGATTCATAAGTCACAACTTCTAGAATGTAATTTCGTAGTAAATTGATGTCTAGAAATCAATAAAGGACCAACAATGATAAGAAAGGTTGACCGTCAGGGTTTAAGAATCCCTAACGTCACTATATGAAACGGTCTTAACGCATATCTTGTGAATATATATATCACTTCTTTGACCAATCATCGGTCTAAGAATAATACGATATGCGAAGATCTTGAAATAAGATGGTTGGGACATTATTAAAAGCAGAAAATGAATCGTTCATTCAAAATAACGATCGATGTTTTAACGCCATACCACGGTATACGAATTCTTGAGTGATACAAGTCAATTTATCGACCCATTATCTCACATAAGTCAATATGAGATTAGTCAATTGGTCTATAATGCACCAATTTTATCATGACGGCTAAAATAAGAGACACTTAGTGAATGAAAAGTTAAACAGAAGATCCATAGGATCACGAATGTTAGGTCTTGTCATATATGAAGGTAAGACACTTGGATACATACCAAGTTACGTCTTTTCCTTTATGCCAAACCCATGACTACAAGTTACGAAGGTTTATGAACCTTTATATCCACGTCACAATGTATATAATAACGAGTCTCGTTGATCGAAGTCAAGATAAAGTTTTAAAGTCTCCAAGGTTAAGGATTCAAAGCGATTCAAGAAGTAACGCAAACAATAAGACATGCATTTGTAACCATGTCTTGCAAGACACAAATTTCAAATATAGATTGCATACGTAATTCATCAAACCCATATGTACAGTCGAGAACATTCGTATGACTAGAAAGACATAACCACAAGTTGATAATGTCTTTATTTAGTAGCAAGATTGTTTGAGAAGGCTACCATCACACAATCATGTGCTGATGATATCTCAAAATGAAAGTTGATGAGTAGGGAATAAATGGTTCGATATAGCTAGATCGAGTCAAACATGAAGATAAGGGAAAGAAATCGATAAGAATTCAAATGCAAGCTCGGAATCAAAATCAACCTAGAGTGATCGAGTCTCCTTTCAAGTTCAGAAATCATGCTTTGGCTTGATAGGTCCAAACACTAACATTGGTTCACCCTTCAAGTTACTACATGTTTCTTGTCACTTGATTAAAACCTTGGTAAGTTGGAGATCAAGAAATGAGAATAGTCATCAAGGTGCGGTTTTCACTCCTAACTTGATGGTGTATTCCCAAGTATGACCACTAACTTACCAATCAAAAAGTTCGATCCCAACTCCTTGTTGAGGATCCACAGAAATAAGACGAGGTAACTCACCATTAAGGTAAGGGAAATCACTCCTATCTTAACGGTGAAGTTTTACAAAAACAAATATAACAAGATGAACTTCTTCATCATCAAATCCAGAATTCACTCCTACTTTGATGAAGTCGTCTCATTTGAACAAATACAATTCATAAAGATGATATTATCATCAAGGTATGGAATTCACGCCTATCTTGATGATTGAATTTCATAATAGCAAGAAAACAATCGAAGATTGACATTTGTCACCAAAGTACGGGTTTCAATCCTATTTTGGTGAGATCATGTCATTTGTGAAATGCCATTCAAAGAAAATAATTGAAGTCAATCCTCGGGATAAGGAAATCACCCCGATCCAGAGGATGAAATTTTATAAATCACAATTGGAAACCATTTATCGAAACGAATAGAGAATCATCAAAGTAAGGGAATCACCCCTGTTTTGATGAGTTAGAATCATTTAGGAGATACGTGTGTTCTTAGTCATAGGTGACTTGCAAACACTTGCATCTCTCACGGTGCAGACGGTACGGAGTTTGACTTAACGACGAAAGGAAAATAATATCAATTGGAAATTCGAAAATTTCAAGTTACATCATGTAACAAAAGGGAAATCATGCTTACAAAATTTAAGGTCAAAGTTCGAGGTAACAGAATTAGTTATGATGGTGTTCAAATCTTGATGGTTTAAATCAGGAAGACTAAATCAATGACAAAAGTGATTCAACACCACGACGAGATGTGAACATTCGATTCACAATTGAAGGAAATACATGAACTCTCAAGCTCATGAGGTCAACCATATCCTTATTAAGACATGCGTACTTATAAGTGATCACTCATCTCAAGGGTTTCGAGTCAAGTAAATGGATTCAATGATCGAGTCAAATCACCATTTACACTTTGCCTAGACAAAGTATCTCGAGATGTAGGAATTCCACCTATAGCATTGCATGTTCTTAGTTATGGGACACATCCTTAAGAAGACTTGAGAACCATAAGTAACGGTTTAAAGTTTTTGAGACCATTCGGTTTAGATTCCCAATATCTTGGGTATATTAAGATTCATGTTCACGTTGGTCAAAGAAATAGTTACATGAAACGCTCAACGTGTAACGGTGTTTAAACGTAAGAGTTGAAATGTAGGTTAGGTTCAATATTAACAGGAACATTATGTATGATAAGAATGAGAGATACCAGTTCAAGAATCAAAGATTTTTAAGATACGAAGAGGATGGTTCCATTTGGTAACGCATTACCATTTGGAATCGTTGACACGTCAAGGTAAATTGACCCATTTGCCATAGAGACTTGTGTATGTTGACCATAGTTTATCACTCATCCCAGAAATCCCCAGGTAAGCATAACTGGTCTCACAATGAGATTTATACGATATGCTTGCCTTAGCCCGAAGGCCTTTTGCCAGGAAATCCAGAATACAGGTGTCTATGTGTCACACAAATTTCTTTGGTTTATGAAATCAAAACCTTGATGAGATTTTCATAGATTAGACATAGAGTCTAAGGAATTGAACCCACGATGATAAGTGTAGATTCCACATGTTGTTGAAAATAGGTTTAGGAAGTTCATTTGTCGGGGAGAGTCAAAGAGTCAAAGTTAAGTTTAGGGAGACAAGTAACTAAGTTTAAGCATACATAAGGCAATCCTATGCTAAGGCATCAAGTTGCACAAAAGGCATAGCATTATGTAGCATGCAAACAATAAGTAAGCACAAAGTATAATGATCTTTCTATGAGGTTCATGCAACTATAGTCTAGGTCACCATTTCTAATAACCTAAATCCCTATAGTTATGGGCTCTGATACCAATCTGTCACACCCCAACCTTGACGGCGGAAACGTCGAGATGTGAGGGTTAAGATTGTTCACAGCCACATAACGCTATTATTAAATCCAAATATATTATTCATAAGTTTCAAAATTCATTACAAGTATAAGTCTCAATAATGAAATAAGTTTCAACATGAATAACAAACATAATCATTTTGTTTATTAACTAGGTCCAAGTCCTAGAATATGCCAGCAACATAAGTTCACTTCAAAACTTGGGGGTTTTCCTGAAACATGATAAAAATAAAGGTCAACTATAAATAGTTGGTGAGTTTCCAAGGTTTCATACATAATATGAAAAGGTTACAAGTAGCAATTCATGTCATAGGTTATAAGCTAGTAAGGTTATAGAACACATATCGTTACAACCAAACCTCGACTTGATTACAAGTATAAAAGATTGGCTAAGTGTATTTGGTTCCCTAGTGCACAAGCGTACGGCCCCTAGGAGTCGGCAATACCTCGACTTTAGCACCAAATAGGCTTGTCAGGCCCAAGATCTAAGACGTCGCCAGGCTAGCAATAGTTAATGATTGTAAACAAACTATGTATCTCATATAAACACTTACATTACACAAATAACCATGACCAAATAATAAGTAGAATTGCATGTGCATTACAAGTCTCAAATGTGTTATAAGTGTATCATGTATAAGTATCATGTTTCACCCCAAAATAGTGTGAAATAAAGTAAAAGGGGACAAGGAAAACTCACTGTGAATGTAGGCATTACAAGATGATGTAAAAGATTAAAGTAAGATCCAAAAGATAAACCAAATATCCATTACAAGCACCTAAATATATAGTTTACAAGGTAAGATTAAGTTAATAATAAGTTTAACGTTCTAACCAATAATTAGGGTTTGGTAGTTTTAAGGAGTTTTGACAGTAACTAAATTTATAGAATACTTATTCTCATTTTAAACCCATTAGAAGAATTATATGTATTTAAGTAATTTAAAAATGAAATTAATTATTATAATAATGATGAGGTTCAATATACAATTAAGTCTTTTTAATTATCTAAAAAAGCAAGAAAATAGCATTTTGATTAATAACAAAATATTAATTAGCTATAATATGTTTTATAATAATATTCCTAAACATTTTAAGTATTTATAAATTTAATTCTTTAAAGAATTAAGTGTTCATAAATATTTTTAAGTCCAACCATATATAACAAATATTAATTAATTTAAAAGAAAACCTTTTGTAACAACTAATAAAGTCTAAATATAAAGATTTAAATAAATAAACAATCATAATTTTAAAAGTAACGTTTGGATCAATGATAATTTATTAATTAGAACCATCATTTTATAAGAAATAACTAAATATATATATTAATATATGTTTATATATATATATATATATATATATAATATATATATATGATATTTTAATTAGAATATATATATATACTATATATGTTATATATATATATTATATATGAATATATTTAAATTAGGAAAAAATTGCAGAAAATATTTTAGTGTCTAAAAATTATTATATTAATTATTAAAAATGATTTTTATATTATTTATAATTTTTCTGTAATTTATTTGTAATTAAAAGGCTTTAAAATAAAACAAAATAGAAGGAGGTGCCCGGGTTCGAACCCGGGACCTCAGGTTTACAGGAGAGAGTTTTACCAGTAGGCTGGGGTCGCCTAGGCCTGGTAAACACTCATTCGCATATTATATAAACCAAAACAAACAGAACCCCCAATTTCTAAAACCCTAGAACCAAATCCGATCCAATTGAACCTCAATTCGAGTTGTTAATGAAATTAACGTTAGGGCTTTGGTTTCCCATGTAAAACCGAGTATGTATACGTGCTTAATTACCTGAATTGATTCAGAAATGATGAGTACGAGAAGAAAGGAAGTCGCGACTGCCTTGATGTCGATTCGTTATTCAAACGTTGTTGTTATTCCAATTAATTTTGCAGATAGATTCGCAAATCGATGATAAGCAATAGCCCTCTCCCAATTTGGTGTAATAAAGCTCATAAAACGGCTTTCGACTAAGTTGCAGGTCGTGATGGTGTTGGTGATCGAATCACTATGTTTGTGTGTTTTCAGATGCAATTGAGATTGGTAATAGGTTAGGTGTAGTTAGATGTTCGTGTGTGTTCAATTAATTGGATTATTATTAGCGTTTAATGCCCGAACGTTAGCCTTGTTGATCGGCGGTTACACGAGCTCGAACGCTCCTGTAACCGATGTTTAACTTAATTAAAATGTACCCCAACGGTTGGATTTTGCCTCACGAACGTTTTGGTGTAACCTGGGGTCGAAACCAAAGCGAGAACCCGGTTTAGAACCTTGCCGGAGCCGCGGCCGCCGGTGGCCGGGGGCTCGCCGGAAAGTCGGGGAACAAAAGGGGGAAATTGGTTTGGGTTATTAAATTTACAGTTTCGGCCCCTGTGGTTTAGCAAAGGTTACCATCTAAGTTTTAAAGTTTTGATTAGTTGTAAACAATTTACACTTTAAACCCTGAAGTTTAAAATGGTATTATTTTATGCTAAACTAGTTAAATTCAAGTTTTAAAATAATAGAACTTATATTATTTTTATTTTATTCAAAGGTAACACTTATTATGATTATTATTATTAATCTTGTTTTGTTATATTATTAATATTATTAATATTATTATCACTAATATTATTAGTGTCATTATTATAATAATATTAATAGTAATTATTTTATTCAAGATTATCACCACTTTAAATTTTATTATAATAAGCAAACATTATATCACTTATAGTGTTATTAATTTATTAATCATCAAATTAATTAAAATATAACAACCCAAAACTTCAAAATGGCATAAAAGACCCTTTTAGAATTTAAACAAAACTAACTTCCAAATTAACGAAATTACGAGATTTTTGTCACATTTGGATTCTGAAGAACAAAGAGCAGCCTTTGCAGCTTTTAGCTCAAGTTTTCAAGCATACCTGGGAAGCTCTCTAACATCAGCCAATATCTGTCAACAAGATTTAGAAGAACTACCCCCAGAATGTAGTGGAAGAGATGGATCTACAATGGCAGATGGCCATGATTGCTTATAGAGCTAAGCAATATCTCAGGAGAACAAGAACTTGGCTTCAGCAAGCAGAACATCAAAGATTGGTGTTGACAAATCAAAAGTAAGGTGCTACAAATGCAATCTCTATGGACACTTCTCAAGAGAATGCAATCAACAGTCTTATCCAGAGATGAGACAACATCAGCAGCATCAACAACATCAGATTCAAGCAAATCAACAATCTTCTCAAAGACCTCTGCACAAGCAATCTCAACTGATGAATACTTCCCCACCAGCCACAAAAGAATCAGCAGGACCAAGTAACTCAAAGAGTCAGGGCTGATCATACTTCAAGATGGAACGTGTGACTGGAGTCTATATGAGAAGGAAGTTTTGGAAGAAAATCAAGCATTGATGGCTCATATGGATCAAACAGTGCCACCAATGGCAAAAGAGGTAAAAGAAAGATTGTGTTCATCAACTTGTGTTGAGGAAGTTGAACGATATAGAGTCCATGCTCACAGTTGGCTGATAAAGTAAAAGAAACAATGATTTTGAATGAATCTCATGTTAGAGAACATAAACTATATCAAATAAAAATTAATTCTTTACAAAAAGATTTAGAAAAATTTGTTTCTGAAAATTATAGCCTGAAAGCCCAAGTTGAGCATTTGACCACTTCCTTAACAAAATCCATGGCTGATCATGCATCAACTGAAGTGAAGCTTCAGAAGTTTCAATTATCATCTCAGCAATATGAGAATTATTATCTTCTCATATTGAATCAAAGAAAAGGTCTGGGTTGGGTTATAATGCGGTTGCACCACCTATAAATGATAATTACACATCCTTACCTACAACAATGACAAACACTCTGTCAAATCATTTTGTGCCTAGCACCAAATTTGAAAAGATTCATCTAAAACTAAAATTTATGATAAGCTGAGGGAGTGAAACTGAATCATCTGAATCAGAATCATTAGATCAAAATGATTCAGAATTTGATTATGATAAATGTGATGACTTGGATGATTCTGATGAACATGATGTTGATCAAACAAGCACTGGTAAAAATTGTCAATTGAAAGGCCTATTCCAAAAGTGCTTGAAGAAACAAAGTTGCCAAATCCTCCTAAACAACGACATGCTGAAGACCATCTGCAAGAGGATAGCTCAATTGAATGAAGGTCTTCAAGAACTAAGTATGCAAGAATCCTCAAAGAAATTAACTGATGAATCTGTCATCACTGAGGAAAGAGGAAAATTCAAAGGAAGGAACAAGGCATCAGCAGATCATCAACTGAACAAGAAATTTCACAGCAGCTGATCTACGGAAGAGAAATGTGCACAAAAATGAAAAAGCTGAAGCACATTCAAAGCTAAAGAAGAAAGAGCAACAACAAAATCAGCAAACAAAAGGAATGATTCTGAGAAAGAATCAGAAGAAAAGTATTGCAAATGGTGTGACATGAAAAATCACAACACTGAAGATTGTTACTTCAGCAGTTATTGTTCTATTTTGCAATATGAACAATCATATGACTGCTAATTGTTACTTCAACAAACATTGCTCTATTTGCAACAAAATAATCATTCCACCCAGGAATGTTATTTCAACAAAAAGAACAAGATAAAAGGATCAAGAAGAAAGAATCAGACAATTCTGAATCAGATTCCCAATCCACAGATTCAGCAAAGGGTGCAAAACTGAAGAAGCATGAACAAAAGTCAAAGGAAAAACCAAAGGACAAATCATCATCAAGTGTTAAGATAACTGAAGAAAGATCAACTTTTCAGCAGTCAAAAACACCACACAAAAGAGTGGATTTGTCTGACAAGGAATCAAAGGATGATGATTCATTCTTTGATAAATTTGAAAAAGGCATTCATATCCCTCTTTCAAACAAAAGACATGAACATTTAAGGTTCACTCTCAAACAAAAGAATCAAACAAGTGAGTTGATCTAGTAAAACAGACAATATGAATCATGAATTTACTTCATAAGAAGCATTTTTATGTTTGAAGTCATGGATAAGAGAACAGTTTCCTGTCATATATGCCTGGAACAACCACTGTCAACATACCACATGTTGTCAGCTCTCCAATATTGTTTCCTGCAATCATAAAAGAAAATCAGTTAGAAGTGACAACCCCAGCCTTAGTGATCTTGGGTTTGTCACAGGTTCTAAAACAGTTACTCTTTCAAGAATAGTTTTTTGAAGTTTCTGTTTCAGATTTGATTGATTTCATTCTGATTTAATTGGATGAGGATATTCTGCTGAATGGGATGTTGATGAAGTAAATTCATGATTCATATTGTCTGTTTTACTTAGATCAACTTCACTTGTTTTGATTCTTTTGTTTTGAGAGTGAACCTTAAATGTTTCACTGTCTTTTGTTTTTTTGAAAGAGGGATATGAATGCCTTTTTCAAATTTATCAAGAATGAATCATCATCCTTTGATTCCTTGTCAGACAATCCACTCTTTTGTGTGGTGTTTTTGACTGCTGAAAAGTTGATCTTTTCTTCAGTTCTTAACACTTGATGATGATTTGTCCTTTGGTTTTTCCTTTGACTTTTGTTCATGCTTCTTTCAGTTTTGCACCCTTTGCTGAATCTTTGGATTTGGAATCTGTTCAGATTGTCTGATTCTTTCTTCTTTGATCCTTTTATCTTGTTCTTTTTTTGAAATAACATTCCTGTGTTGAATGATTATTTTTGTTGCAAATAGAGCAATGTTTGTTGAAGTAACAATTAGCAGTCATATGATTGTTCCTATTGCAAATAGAACAATAACTGCTGAAGTAACAATCTTCAGTGTTGTGATTTTTCCATGTCACACCATTTGCAATACTTTCTTCTGATTCTTTCTCAGAATCATCCTTTTGTTTGCTGATTTTTGTTGTTGCTCTTTCTTCTTTAGCTTTGAATGTGCTTCAGCTTTTTCATTTTTGTGCACATTTCTCTTCTTCCGTAGATCAGCTGCTGAAATTTTCTTGTTCAGTTGATGATCTGCTGATGCCTTGTTCCTTCCTTTGAATTTTCCCTCTTTCCTCAGTGATGACAGATTCTCAGTTAATTTCTTTGAGGATTCTTGCATACTTAGTTCTTGAGACCTTCATTCAATTGAGCTATCCTCTTGCAGATGGTCTTCAGCATGTTTCTTTTTGTTTAGGAGGATATGGCAACTTTGTTTCTTCAAGCACTTTTGGAATATGGCCTTTCAATTGACAATTTTTACCAGTGCTTGTTTGATCAACATCATGTTCATCAGAATCATCCAAGTCATCACATTTATCATAATCAAATTCTGAATCATTTTGATCTAATGATTCTGATTCAGATGATTCAGTTTCACTCACCTCAGCTTTATCATAAATTTTAGTTTTAGATGAATCTTTTTCAAATTTGGTGCTAGGCACAAATGATTTGACAGAGTGTTTGTCATTGTTGTAGGTAAGGATGTGTAATTATCATTATAAGTTGGTGCAACCGCATTATAACCCAACCCAGACCTTTTCTTTGATTCAATATGAGAAGATAATAATTTCTCATATTGCTGAGATGATAATTGAAACTTCTGAAGCTTCACTTCAGTTGATGCATGATCAGCCATGGATTTTGTTAAGGAAGTGGTCAAATGCTCAACTTGGGCTTTCAGGCTATAATTTTCAGAAACAAATTTTTCTAAATCTTTTTGTAAAGAATTAATTTTTTTTTGATATAGTTTATGTTCTCTAACATGAGATTCATTCAAATCATTGTTTCTTTTACTTTATCAGCCAACTGTTGAGCATGGACTCTATAATCGTTCAACTTCCCTCACACAAGTTGATGAACACAATCCTTTCTTTTACCTCTTTTGCCATTGGTGGCACTGTTTGATCCATATGAGCCATCAATGCTTGATTTTCTTCCAAAACTTCCTTCTCATATAGACTCCAGTAACACGTTCCATCTTGAAGTATGATCAGCCCTGACTCCTTTGAGTTACTTGGTCCTGCTGATTCTTTTGTGGCTGGTGGGGAAGTATTCATCAGTTGAGATTGCTTGTGCAGAGGTCTTGAGAAGATTGTTGATTTGCTTGAATCTGATGTTGTTGATGCTGCTGATGTTGTCTCATCTCTGGATAAGACTGTTGATTGCATTCTCTTGAGAAGTGTCCATAGAGATTGCATTTGTAGCACCTTACTTTTGATTTGTCAACACCAATCTTTGATGTTCTGCTTGCTGAAGCCAAGTTCTTGTTTTCTCCTGAGATATTGCTTAGCTCTATAAGCAATCATGGCCATCTGCCATTGTAGATCCATCTCTTCCACTACATCTGGGGGTAGTTCTTCTAAATCTTGTTGACAGATATTGGCTGATGTTAGAGAGCTTCCCAGGTATGCTTGAAAACTTGAGCTAAAAGCTGCAAAGGCTGCTCTTTGTTCTTCAGAATCCAATATTGTGACATCTCGTAATTTCGTTAATTTGGAAGTTAGTTTTGTTAAATTCTAAAAGGGTCTTTTATGCCATTTTGAAGTTTTGGGGTTGTTATATTTAATAATTAATTTGATGATTAATAAATTAATAACACTATAAGTGATATAATGTTTGCTTATTATAATAAAATTTAAAGTGGTGATAATCTTGAATAAAATAATTACTATTAATATTATTATAATAATGACACTAATAATATTAGTGATAATAATATTAATAATATTAATAATAATAACAACAAGATTAATAATAATAATCATAATAAGTGTTAACCTTTGAAAAAATAAAAATAATATAAGTTCTATTATTTTAAAACTTGAATTTAACTAGTTTTAGCATAAAATAATACCATTTTAAACTTCAGGGTTTAAAGTGTAAATTGTTTACAACTAATCAAAACTTTAAAACTTAATGGTAACCTTTGCTAAAACACAGGGGCCGAAACTGTAAATTTAATAACCCAAACCAATTTTCCCCCTTTTGTTCCCCGACTTTCCGGCGAGCCCCCGGCCACCGGCGGCCGCGGCTCCGGCAAGGTTCTAAACCGGGTTTCTCGCTTTGGTTTCGACCCCAGGTTACACCAAAACGTTCGTGAGGCAAAATCCAACCGTTGGGTACATTTTAATTAAGTTAAACATCGGTTACAGGAGCGTTCGAGCTCGTGTAACCGCCGATCAACAAGGCTAAACGTTCGGGCATTAAACGCTAATAATAATCCAATTAATTGAACACACACGAACATCTAACTACACCTAACCTATTACCAATCTCAATTGCATCTGAAAACACACAAACATAGTGATTCGATCACCAACACCATCACGACCTGCAACTTAGTCGAAAGCCGTTTTATGAGCTTTATTACACCAAATTGGGAGAGGGCTATTGCTTATCATCGATTTGCGAATCTATCTGCAAAATTAATTGGAATAACAACAACGTTTGAATAACGAATCGACATCAAGGCAGTCGCGACTTCCTTTCTTCTCGTACTCATCATTTCTGAATCAATTCAGGTAATTAAGCACGTATACATACTCGGTTTTACATGGGAAACCAAAGCCCTAACGTTAATTTCATTAACAACTCGAATTGAGGTTCAATTGGATCGGATTTGGTTCTAGGGTTTTAGAAATTGGGGGTTCTGTTTGTTTTGGTTTATATAATATGCGAATGAGTGTTTACCAGGCCTAGGCGACCCAGCCTACTGGTAAACTCTCTTCCTGTAAACCCTGAGGTCCCGGGTTCGAACCCGGGCACCTCCTTCTATTTTGTTTTATTTTTTAAAGCCTTTTAATTACAAATAAATTACAGAAAAATTATAAATAATATATAAAAATCATTTTTAATAATTAATATAATAATTTTTAGACACTAAAATATTTTCTGCAATTTTTTCTAATTTAAATATATTCATATATATATATATATATATAAACATATATATTATATATATATATTCCTAATTTAAATATATCATATATATATATATATATATATATATATATATATAAACATATATATTAATATATATATTTAGTTATTTCTTATAAAATGATGGTTCTAATTAATAAATTATCATTGATCCAAACGTTACTTTTAAAATTATGATTGTTTATTTAAATCTTTATATTTAGACTTTATTAGTTGTTACAAAAGGTTTTCTTTTAAATTAATTAAATATTTGTTTATATATGGTTGGACTTAAAAATATTTATGAACACTTAATTCTTTAAAGAATTAAATTTATAAATACTTAAAATGTTTAGGAATATTATTATAAAACATATTATAGCTAATTAATATTTTGTTATTAATCAAAATGCTATTTTCTTGCTATTTTTAGATAATTAAAAAGACTTAATTGTATATTGAACCTCATCATTATTATAATAATTAATTTCATTTTTAAATTACTTAAATACATATATAATTCTTCTAATGGGTTTAAAATGAGAATAAGTATTCTATAAATTTAGTTACTTGTCAAAACTCCTTAAAACTACCAAAACCCTAATTATTGGTAGAACGTTAAACTTATTATTAACTTTAATCTTTACCTTGTAAACTATATATTTAGGTGCTTGTAATGGATACTTTGGTTTATCTTTTGGATCTTACTTTAATCTTTTACATCATCTTGTAATGCCTACATTCACGTGAGTTTTCCTTGTCCCCTTTTTACTTTATTTCACACTATTTTGGGGTGAAACATGATACTTATACATGATACACTTATACACATTTGAGACTTGTAATGCACATGCAATTCTACTTATTATTGGTCATGGTTATTTGTGTAATGTAAGTGTTTATATGAGATACATAGTTTGTTTACAATCATTAACTATTGCTAGCCTGGCGACGTCTTAGATCTTTGGGCCTGACAAGCCTATTTGGTGCTAAAGTCGAGGTATTGCCGACTCCTAGGGGCCGTACGCTTGTGCACTAGGGAACCAAATACACTTAGCCAATCTTTTATACTTGTAATCAAGTCGAGGTTTGGTTGTAACGATATGTGTTCTATAACCTTACTAGCTTATAACCTATGACATGAATTGCTACTTGTAACCATTTTCATATTATGTATGAAAACCTTGGAAACTCACCAACTATTTATAGTTGACCTTTTATTTTTATCATGTTTCAGGAAAACCCCCAAGTTTTGAAGTGAACTTATGTTGCTGGCATATTCTAGGACTTGGACCTAGTCAATAAACAAAATGATTATGTTTGTTATTTCATGTTGAAACTTATTTCATTATTGAGACTTATACTTGTAATGCAATTTTGAAAACTTATGAATAATATATTTGGGATTTAATGATAGCGTTATGTGGCTGTGAACAATCTTAACCCTCACATCTCGACGTTTCCGCCGTCAAGGTTGGGGTGTGACAGATTGGTATCAGAGCCCATAACTATAGGGATTTAGGTTATTAGAAATGGTGACCTAGACTATAGTTGCATGAACCTCATAGAAAGATCATTATACTTTGTGCTTACTTATTGTTTGCATGCTACATAATGCTATGCCTTTTGTGCAACTTGATGCCTTAGCATAGGATTGCCTTATGTATGCTTAAACTTAGTTACTTGTCTCCCTAAACTTAACTTTGACTCTTTGACTCTCCCCGACAAATGAACTTCTAAACCTATTTTTGGCACATATGGAATCTACACTTATCATCGTGGGTTCAATTCCTTAGACTTTATGTCTAATCTATGAAAATCTCATCAAGGTTTTGATTTCATAAACCAAAGAAATTTGTGTGACACATAGACACCTGTATTCTGGATTTCCTGGCAAAAGGCTTTCGGGCTAAGGCAAGCATATCGTATAAATCTCATTGTGAGACCAGTTATGCTTACCTGGGGATTTCTGGGATGAGTGATAAACTATGGTCAACATACACAAGTCTCTATGGCAAATGGGTCAATTTACCTTGACGTGCCAACGATTCCAAATGGTAATGCGTTACCAAATGGAACCATCCTCTTCGTATCTTAAAAATCTTTGATTCCTTGAACCGGTATCTCTACATTCTTATCATACATAATGTTCCCGTTAATATTGAACCTAACCTACATTTCAACTCTTACGTTTAAACACCGTATACGTTGAGCGTTTCATGTAACTAATTCTTGACCAACGTGAACATGAATTTAATATACCCAAAGATATTGGGAATCTAAACCGAATGGTCCTCAAAAACTTTAAATCGTCACTTATGGTTCTCAAGTCTTCTTAAGGATGTGTCCCGTAACTAAGAACATGCAATGCTATAAGTGGAATTCCTACATCTCGAGATACTTTGTCTAGGCAAAGTGTAAATGGTGATTTGACTCGATCATTGAATCCATTTACTTGACTCGAAACCCTTGAGATGAGTGATCATTTATAAGTACGCATGTCCTTAATAAGGATATGGTTGACCTCATGTCTTGAGGAGTTCATGTATTTCCTTCAATTGTGAATCGAATGTTCACATCTCGTCGTGGTGTTGAATCGCTCTTGTCATTGATTTAGTCTTCCTGATTTAAACCATTCAAGATTTGAGCACCATCATAACTAATTCTGTTACCTCGAACTTTGGCTTTAAATTTTGTAAGCATGATTTCCCTTTTGTTACATTGATGTAACTTGAAATTTTTCGAATTTCCAATTGATATTATTTTCCTCTCGTCGTTAAGTCAAACTCCGTACCGTCTGCACCGTGAGAGATGCAAGTGTTTGCAAGTCAGCTTATGACTAAGAACACACGTATCTCCTAAATGATTTTAACTTATCAAAACAGGGGTGATTCCCTTACTTTGATGATTCTCTATTCGTTTCGATAAATGGTTTCCAATTGTGATCTATAAAATTTCATCCTCTGGATCGGGGTGATTTCCTTATCCCGAGGATTGACTTAAATTATTTTCTTTGAATTGGTATTTCACAAATGACATGATCTCACCAAAATAGGATTGAAACCCGTACTTTGGTGACAAATGTCAATCTTCGACTGTTTTCTTGCTATTATGAAATTCAATCATCAAGATAGGCGTGAATTCCATACCTTGATGATAATATCATCTTATTGAATTGTATTTGTTCAAATGAGACGACTTCATCAAAGTAGGAGTGAATTCTGGATTTTGATGAAGAAGTTTATCTTGTTATATTTTGTTTTTGTAAAACTTCACCGTTAAGATAGGAGTGATTTTCCCTTACCTTAATGGTGAGTTACCTCGTTTTATTTCTGTGGATCCTCAACAAGGAGTTGGGATCAAACTTTTTGATTGGTAAGCTAACGGTCATACTTTGGGAATGCACCATCAAGTTAGGAGTGAAAACCGCACCTTGATGACTATTCTCATTTCTTGATCTCCAACTTACCACGGTTTTAATCAAGTGACAAGAAACATGTAGTAACTTGAAGGGTGAACCAACGTTAGTGTTTGGACCTATCAAGCCAAAGCATGATTTCTGAACTTGAAAGGAGACTCGATCACTCTAGGTTGATTTTGATTCCGAGCTTGGCATTTGAATTCTTATCGATTTCTTTCCCTTTATCTTCATGTTTTGACTCGATCTAGCTATATCGAACCATTTATTCCCTACTCATCAACTTTCATTTTGAGATATCATCAGCACATGATTGTGTGATGGTAGCCTTCTCAAACAATCTTGCTACTAAATAAAGACATTATCAACTTGTGGTTATGTCTTTCTAGTCATACGAATGTTCTCGACTGTACATATGGGTTTGATGAATTACGTATGCAATCTATATTTGAAAATTTGTTGTCTTGCAAGACATGGTTACAAATGCATGTCTTATTGTTTGCGTTACTTCTTGAATCGCTTTTGAATCCTTAACCTTGGAGACCTTTAAAACTTTATCTTGACTTCGATCAACGAGACTCGTTATTATATACATTGTGACGTGGATATAAAGGTTCATAAACCTTCGTAACTTGTAGTCATGGGTTTGGCATAAAGGAAAAGACGTAACTTGGTATGTATCCAAGTGTCTTACCTTCATATATGACAAGACCTAACATTCGTGATCCTATGGATCTTCTGTTTAACTTTTCATTCACTAAGTGTCTCTTATTTTAGCCGTCATGATAAAATTGGTGCATTATAGACCAATTGACTAATCTCATATTGACTTATGTGAGATAATGGGTCGATAAATTGACTTGTATCTAACTCAAGAATTCGTATACCGTGGTATGGCGTTGAAACATCGATCGTTATTTTGAATGAACGATTCATTTTCTGCTTTTAATAATGTTCCCAACCATCTTATTTCAAGATCTTCGCATATCGTATTAGTCTTAGACCGATGATTGATCAAAGAAGTGATATATATTCACAAGATATGCGTTAAGACCGTTTCATATAGTGACGTTAGGGATTCTTAAACCCTGACGGTCAACCTTTCTTATCATTGTTGGTCCTTTATTGATTTCTAGACATCAATTTACTACGAAATTACATTCTAGAAGTTGTGACTTATGAATCTAAGGTACCACGGTAGCTCGTTATCGTTTTTTTTTTCCAATGTTTTATCTCAAAACGTTTCGTGTTCGTTATGTTAGGAATCTTGTAAGATTCCATAAAGTGAGGCGTTTCACCTGTAATCAAACGTCTATCAATGGACGTTGAACACTTACCTTTCATTACAATTCCTTTGTTTCATTTAAGTTCATTTTTAATTTCGGGACGAAATTCTTTTAAGTTGGGGAGACTGTGACATCTCGTAATTTCGTTAATTTGGAAGTTAATTTTGTTAAATTCTAAAAGGGTCTTTTATGCCATTTTGAAGTTTTGGGGTTGTTATATTTAATAATTAATTTGATGATTAATAAATTAATAACACTATAAGTGATATAATGTTTGCTTATTATAATAAAATTTAAAGTGGTGATAATCTTGAATAAAATAATTACTATTAATATTATTATAATAATGACACTAATAATATTAGTGATAATAATATTAATAATATTAATAATAATAACAACAAGATTAATAATAATAATCATAATAAGTGTTAACCTTTGAAATAAATAAAAATAATATAAGTTCTATTATTTTAAAACTTGAATTTAACTAGTTTTAGCATAAAATAATACCATTTTAAACTTCAGGGTTTAAAGTGTAAATTGTTTACAACTAATCAAAACTTTAAAACTTAAATGGTAACCTTTGCTAAACCACAGGGGCCGAAACTGTAAATTTAATAACCCAAACCAATTTTCCCCCTTTTGTTCCCCGACTTTCCGGCGAGCCCCCGGCCACCGGCGGCCGCGGCTCCGGCAAGGTTCTAAACCGGGTTTCTCGCTTTGGTTTCGACCCCAGGTTACACCAAAACGTTCGTGAGGCAAAATCCAACCGTTGGGTACATTTTAATTAAGTTAAACATCGGTTACAGGAGCGTTCGAGCTCGTGTAACCGCCGATCAACAAGGCTAAACGTTCGGGCATTAAACGCTAATAATAATCCAATTAATTGAACACACACGAACATCTAACTACACCTAACCTATTACCAATCTCAATTGCATCTGAAAACACACAAACATAGTGATTCGATCACCAACACCATCACGACCTGCAACTTAGTCGAAAGCCGTTTTATGAGCTTTATTACACCAAATTGGGAGAGGGCTATTGCTTATCATCGATTTGCGAATCTATCTGCAAAATTAATTGGAATAACAACAACGTTTGAATAACGAATCGACATCAAGGCAGTCGCGACTTCCTTTCTTCTCGTACTCATCATTTCTGAATCAATTCAGGTAATTAAGCACGTATACATACTCGGTTTTACATGGGAAACCAAAGCCCTAACGTTAATTTCATTAACAACTTCGAATTGAGGTTCAATTGGATCGGATTTGGTTCTAGGGTTTTAGAAATTGGGGGTTCTGTTTGTTTTGGTTTATATAATATGCGAATGAGTGTTTACCAGGCCTAGGCGACTCAGCCTACTGGTAAACTCTCTTCCTGTAAACCCTGAGGTCCCGGGTTCGAACCCGGGCACCTCCTTCTATTTTGTTTTATTTTTTAAAGCCTTTTAATTACAAATAAATTACAGAAAAATTATAAATAATATAAAAATCATTTTTAATAATTAATATAATAATTTTTAGACACTAAAATATTTTCTGCAATTTTTTTCTAATTTAAATATATTCATATATATATATATATATATAAACATATATATTATATATATATATTCCTAATTTAAATATATTCATATATATATATATATATATATATATATATATAAACATATATATTAATATATATATTTAGTTATTTCTTATAAAATGATGGTTCTAATTAATAAATTATCATTGATCCAAACGTTACTTTTAAAATTATGATTGTTTATTTAAATCTTTATATTTAGACTTTATTAGTTGTTACAAAAGGTTTTCTTTTAAATTAATTAAATATTTGTTTATATATGGTTGGACTTAAAAATATTTATGAACACTTAATTCTTTAAAGAATTAAATTTATAAATACTTAAAATGTTTAGGAATATTATTATAAAACATATTATAGCTAATTAATATTTTGTTATTAATCAAAATGCTATTTTCTTGCTATTTTTAGATAATTAAAAAGACTTAATTGTATATTGAACCTCATCATTATTATAATAATTAATTTCATTTTTAAATTACTTAAATACATATATAATTCTTCTAATGGGTTTAAAATGAGAATAAGTATTCTATAAATTTAGTTACTTGTCAAAACTCCTTAAAACTACCAAAACCCTAATTATTGGTAGAACGTTAAACTTATTATTAACTTTAATCTTTACCTTGTAAACTATATATTTAGGTGCTTGTAATGGATACTTTGGTTTATCTTTTGGATCTTACTTTAATCTTTTACATCATCTTGTAATGCCTACATTCACGTGAGTTTTCCTTGTCCCCTTTTTACTTTATTTCACACTATTTTGGGGTGAAACATGATACTTATACATGATACACTTATACACATTTGAGACTTGTAATGCACATGCAATTCTACTTATTATTTGGTCATGGTTATTTGTGTAATGTAAGTGTTTATATGAGATACATAGTTTGTTTACAATCATTAACTATTGCTAGCCTGGCGACGTCTTAGATCTTTGGGCCTGACAAGCCTATTTGGTGCTAAAGTCGAGGTATTGCCGACTCCTAGGGGCCGTACGCTTGTGCACTAGGGAACCAAATACACTTAGCCAATCTTTTATACTTGTAATCAAGTCGAGGTTTGGTTGTAACGATATGTGTTCTATAACCTTACTAGCTTATAACCTATGACATGAATTGCTACTTGTAACCATTTTCATATTATGTATGAAAACCTTGGAAACTCACCAACTATTTATAGTTGACCTTTTATTTTTATCATGTTTCAGGAAAACCCCCAAGTTTTGAAGTGAACTTATGTTGCTGGCATATTCTAGGACTTGGACCTAGTCAATAAACAAAATGATTATGTTTGTTATTTCATGTTGAAACTTATTTCATTATTGAGACTTATACTTGTAATGCAATTTTGAAAACTTATGAATAATATATTTGGGATTTAATGATAGCGTTATGTGGCTGTGAACAATCGTAACCCTCACATCTCGACGTTTCCGCCGTCAAGGTTGGGGTGTGACAAATATCACAGTTATTGGTTCTGACTGATTTGCTGAAAAGGAAGACTTAGTTGTTGCTGAAGATGTATCTTGTCTATCAGTAGTTCTCCCTTTATTCTTCTGCTGTTTGTCTAGAGATGATTTCCTTGAGGGTTTTGAAGCATAAAAGCTAACTTCCTCCTCATCATCACTCCTAACACAAGAGCTATCACTTTCATTATTTGAAATAAATGCACTTCCAACATTATTTGTTTCTTTGAAGTGATAGGGTGAGACATGAGTTCTCACACTCTTGTTTCTTGATTTTTCATCCATTTCAAGAGCTTCCACTTTAGCAACCAGAGTGTCTAAACCAGTTGCTTTCAGATCTATAGTATTCTTGAACATGGACACAGTATGCTTCCAACTTTCTGGCAAAGTGTGGAGCATTTTCTTGTTTAATTCCTCACTAGTATACTTCAACTCTAGAATATTCATTTCAGTGACTAACTGCATGAATCTATGGAGTTGCTGAGGAATTGATTCACCCTCAATATGATGAAAGGTTTCATATTGTGATCTGAGGGTGTCTCTCCTTATGCTTCTTATCTCATCACTCCCTTCGCAGAGAGTGTGAAGAATCTTCCATAAGGAGTGAGCTGTTTTATAGTTCTCACACCTGATTAATATCTCTTCAGGTAAGGCCATACTAAGCAGACTGTATGCTTTTATATCGACTTTAACCTTTTTGACATCATCAGGTGATAGATCTTTTGTGCTGATTGGTTGATTTTTGTCATTATAATCCGGCCCAAGAGTGGGTGGAATATAAGGACCTTCAGTAATGGAAATCCACAAGTCAGAATCAGTATAGTTTACATGATTCCTGAACTTAATTTTCCATGACTTAAAATCTGCTTTTGTTTCCAACTTCGGGGGTTGGTAAGATGAACCACTGAAGTTGCTCATGATGCTTACAGGATCTACTATTCAATTGATTTGAATATAGATTGGTAAACGAAAACAAACACAATTAAACACAACTAACACTGATAGATCAATTGATCTAAATCAATGAGCACTTGGCTCTGATACCACCTGTGAATCCAAGGATCGTCGACAGGAATTATCAGTGAGAATTGATTTCAAGTCAACGTTAGCGGAATTAACGTTGATTTGGTTTAATTGTATTTGAACAACATTCAATGTTAATAAAATATCAAGAACACACGACACAAAACACAATTAAAGATTAATTAATGTTTTATTATAATGTATTGAAGATTACAAAAGAATGAAACAATGAATGCTATGATGTTTGTATATGTTATGATGATCGAAAGACTTTTGATGATTGCTGTAATGCTGTTGCTGTTCTCAATCAATCAATCGTCTGTTTTCAATCGTCCTTGAATCGAAACCTAGGATCCATATTTATAGACAGATGTTTCAGTTATAGGAAACACCGGATCTCTTGGGATTTGATTTGTTTCTGATAAGGAATCAACGGATTTCTCGGGATTCGTATAACCGCCTTGTTGACTTGTTGACTTGTTGACTTGTACCACTTGTATAACACAAGTGTTTGGTCTCCGCAGGAATATTATCTTCAGTAGAAATTTTGTTCTTCCGTAGATAATGTTCTTCCGAAGGTATCTTGTTCTTCCGAAGGTAACTTGTTCTTCCGAAGGTAATTTGTTCTTCCGAAGGTATTGTTCTTCCGAAGGTATCTTGTTGTTCATCCGCAGATGATCTTCGGATGTATTGTTACTTGTAAGATATACATCTACGGAAGACTAATTTGTTCATCCGTAGATGTTTCTTACACTTGGTCAATTTCAAAATTGATCAAGTATTATGTTTGTACCTGCAACCATACATACATCAACACATATATAAATGGGTTAACCTATATATTTAATGCATACATAATAATGAATTACAAAAGTTCATTACAAATATTGATTCAAGTACTAAGCCTATACATAATGACTAGATCTACAGATTCTAGACCTAACAATATGACTAATTGTTAATTTGCTATAGTGATTTAGTAGATGTTGTGCTAAACGTACTTCATTTCCATCTATGTTACTACTCGATGTACTTCATATTATATATGTATATAAACAGTTATATGCATACATATACAAGTTTAAAACATACACATATGAGCACATACAAATACTGTAAAAGGGGACGGTGTGAAGCAGAGACCGGGAAGGAGGCCTGACATGACCAAACACTTCGCCAGAAAATGCCCAGCCATACAAATTGAGGTTGGGAATGATGATACTCATCTACCCATCAATGTTGCCTTTTGTGTGTGTGTGTGATGGGTAAGATTAGGGAAGATCAAAGAGCGAAGGTTGATGTGGCCATTTAACACTTGAGGAACAGAGCCCATTCCATCGACTTTAGGTAGGGAAGATCTAACCCATGACTAATTCCGTCCTCCCTAAACATATTTTTTCCTTTTTGTAAATCAAAATCAATATCTATTTGAAAAAAAATTAATATACTTTTATTAACCGATCTATGTGCACTCCCTACTTGTACCCATCAAAATAAACAGTTTTTTTAACGACAAATGTGCGATCCTGCTTTGATTATAGGTGTTATCTTAATCGAGCTCACTATTCGTTTCCCAACTAGGGCCGCATCCCCGACTTCCTCAAAATGAAACTTATTACTAAAAAATTCACTGATTTAACTTTAAACATTTTGTTCAAAATAAGACTTGAATTCAATTGTGCTGCAAATAACTCTAAATTCAAACGGGATAAAACCATCACAGGTCAAACTCAAATAGGTGGTTGACCTAGGGAAACTGAGTGCTGCAATTCTCGACTCAAACTCAAGAAAATGGCTGCTACTGCTTCTGCTTCTGCATCTGCATCTGCATCATCAAGTGTTCTTCATCGTCTTCATGACGACACCTCATCCTTATTATCATCAAGGGGAATGCATCATCGCTCGTCTTCTTTATCTCTTCTTTATCCCCGTAGAATTCCATCTGCTTCACCCCTCATCCAATTTTCCCCAAAAGGTAAGATCTAGGGCTCGTCAAATTCAACATTCATTGTGTTCGATTGGTGTTCATACTTAATTCGTCTCTGTTACTCTTAGCTCTGGCGAATCCGCTGTTTGTAGCGCCGGCAGAGAAGAAGAAATCGTCGTTTCAGACAGAAGCTGTTCGGCATTTCACTGGTTCTCTGACTAAAGCCGAGGGTTTTCGATTTGCCATTGTTAGCTCACCATCTACATATATTCTCTTTTTACACTATTTTCATCGTTATTAACTTTTTCTCCCCCAAAAATTAGAAGTTATAATCATACTTTTAATCTTTATAGTGTTTTGGGTTATCAACCGTCGTTTTACCATCGGAGTTGAAGTTTATAGGGATGGTTTTATATATATCTTTTAGCAGATGCTGTAAAATCCATTGTATTTATCTAGTTTGTAAAAAAAAAGTTTGTTGCTTTAATACTTGAGAATTGAATCTTTTGCACAGAAGTTGTGCCCACATATTTTGCTTTCAGAATATGAATTTTATAGGGATGGTTTAAGATAGTTATATGTGTAGCAAATGCTTTAGAAGTCAATGTTGTTATCAAATTTGGAAACCAAATTTTAATTCCTTTAATTCTCGAGGGGAATTGAAACATTCGCCAAGGAGTTCTACGAGCATTTGTTTTTAGCAGTAGCAAATTATCTTTGCTTACACATACCTGTAAAATCATTACAAAATGATCGACGCCAAAAGTCCAAAACAACAGCTTTTTGAATATATGAGATGTCTTAGCTAGTGAATTGTCCTTTTGGTCGGTAATCCACGTTCATGATTCAAGGTTTCAATTATAACAGAGAACTCTAGCTTGTTTTGTATCTTAGCTTATGTCACTTTTTGGGAAATAAGTATATGATCGGTATTCTGTGGACTTTTTTCAGTTTCATCTTGATTAAACAAAAACTTAGGTACGCTTCTGTTATTTTTTAACGTTTTGGTTTATGTTACTACTTCTCATGTCATAGGTAGTTGCAAGGTTCAATGAAATTGTCACAAAGCCATTGTTGGAGGGTGCTTTGGATACATTTAAAAAGTATTCAGTGAGGGAAGAAGATATTGATGTATGTAATGTCTCCCTGTACATATATTCTTTATATTTTGTCTTCCTTTTTCCGGTTTATATATTTCATCCTCATAATAATCAGTGCTTGACTAAAATTTATCGCTCTTGAAATTTGAATTATCACATGCAATTTGTTTAACAGTTTATGCTAGAGTATACTGTGACTTACATTACTTTGTTTAAATTCATTAGGTTGTGTGGGTTCCTGGTAGTTTTGAGATTGGAGTGGTTGCTCAAAAGCTTGGAAAATCAGGGAAATACCATTCAATCTTGTGTATAGGAGCTGTGGTAATATTACTATTCCCTACTCATATATGATATTGCTATAATAACAGTATAACACTACCCAAAAACTATTATATGTGTCCTTGTAAGGAAGAAAAATATATTCTTTCATGTATTTTCTTCTTTTTAGCTAAATATGTTTCTTTATGCATGAAGTTTGACTTTAAGTCTTACTGATAAAATATCTAATAAGCAAAACGAGAGCATCTAATAGAGTAATAGGAACCAAACCAACTTCTGTATAAATTAAATGGTGGATACAAAGGTTGGTTGCTTTTGAGAGAGGTAAGCATCCCTCCAATTGCCTACTTTTGAGAGCTATATTCTCTCCCAGTTGAGTTGACTAGGTAAACCCTAATTCAATATCAAAATTTAGTTTAAAAACACTATGATCATTAACGGTTTTATATAGACTGTTTAAAAATAAGAAGTGACTATAATTGCCCTAATCCTGATCAATTTACAGCTGTGATTTTGTGGAACTGATCAAACATAGTAACAGCAGAAACATTGACATCTGTCAAACACATGGTTGACATTGATATCTGAATGGATTTAACTATTTATGTTTCTCTAGGTAAGAGGTGATACTACCCACTATGATGCTGTTGCTAATACAGCTGCATCTGGAGTCCTTTCAGCCGCCCTTAGTTCAGGTTTGGTTTACATATGCATTTGAAGACTATACAATTTTTATTAAATTTTTTGCCTAACTGAATTCATGTTATTCAATTACAACGTTTTAGGTGTTCCTTGCATATTTGGAGTCTTGACATGTGAAGACATGGATCAGGTATATTTATGAATTATAATTCTCTTTATGTGTTTTATTATTTAATACTGGTACCAAAAGGGGTTACTAATAATCCTATCAAGTTTATCTTTATCTTTTTTTACTTCATATCTTTATTATAATTAGTGTTTCTATCACATTTGACATTTTATTTTAATTCAAAAAGTTTAAGTTATCTTGGTATTTATGTTATCCAATTATCACCTCTATTGATTATATAAACAAGGTCTAAACCATTTGTTGTATTAGGCTTTGAATCGTGCTGGTGGTAAAGCAGGAAACAAGGGCTCTGAGGCTGCTTTGACTGCTGTAAGTTGACTTCACCTTATCAAAATGTTAATGTGTACTTTGAGATTCCCATATTTTTGTTATGGTCTGAATGCTAAAGCCCGGTTCATCTTTCATTTGTGTTGATCTTTCTGATTCAAATTTGTTGTTGGCAACTTTCGTTCACAGGGGAAATGAAACAAAAGGTAAAAGATAAACGAAAAAATGAATATCTAAACCAAAAACGTGTCGGTGCCTAGACTAAATCAATTGATTGAATATAAAATTTTTTCCATGGTGTTTTTTAGTCTATGATCTATCATGTTCTTTAAATTGAATGATGTTTCCTGTGGTGTGATTTGATCCCCATCACTATTAGACTTTTAACTATCAGCTTACATCTGGGAGTTTCAAGACTTGGTTCCCTTGACCCTTGTTATTATCAGAAACCAAAGGTGCAAAGCAGGTGGGGGGGTGGGTTAAATGGGTAAGGTAAATTTGGTTTTTTTGGGTACTTGCCTCTTTTATAATTTTTAGAAATTAGAGGGTGGCAAAATGAATGGAGTCTGGTTTTCTGGTCAAAGTAGGTATTCTATTTTTTGTATGGGTTGGGTTGACCTGAACTTTTTCTGTCCACGTTTTAATGTTTTTATAATGTTAGGTATGATGGCAAGCATTGTATTTTTTAGTAATAATCTAATTTTTAGTAAAATGAATTGTTGGAATTAATCTTTGTTAATTCATATGGGAATGTCAGTAAAATGAATTGTTGGAATTAATCTTTGTTAATTTATAGTAAATTTAACTGTCATTAAAATGAATTTCTAGTAAAATTAGTTGTTGAAGTGAGGGATATGTCTTTTTTACTTCATTTACATAAGTCTACTTATATTTCTTTCCCACTTTTGTGCACTAAAATCTTTATCTGTATTGCAGATTGAAATGGCGTCTCTGTTTGAGCATCATCTGAAGGACTAATTGTTGTGTTATAGTCTGATCATGCAAGAGGATCATGAAAATGCAAATGCTGTTGCCGCAAATAAATTAGATCAACATGAATCCTATCATTAAGACAGCTTATAGAGTCGATTAATCCTTCTTTTGATCTCTTTTTTGTTTGTAATTTGCATGAAAATCACAAAAAAAAAAAGTCTTCAGGTTTTGTTGGGTGCATGACAGATTTCAGCTTAATAATGGTGAGAATCATGTGGAAAACTTGACAATGAATGTTGATTTAAGCAATTAGACAGATTTTTGCCGCATTTCAGTCATTTCACTTAATCATGATCATCATACTAATCATTTCGTCATCATGTACTCATTTTGGGCTCAAAATTCAAGAAGCTGTTAGACTAAGGCTGATGAACTTGAAGATCAAAAGTTCAAAGTATGTTATCGAAGCTGCTCATCTTTGGAACTTAATTCGCGAGTCTAATGCAAGCAATACAACTGTTTAAATGGTAACTCTCATCTTCTTATAATCTGGGAAATGTGATGTTGTCATTGGTTTTGTTGTGGCTATAAACTTACGGGTTGCAGTGTAAAAGAGCATGGATATTCATATCTACATTTTTTCACATAGCCATGCAAGTAGCTCTGCCAAGATGCAGAAAATATCAACTTGGCTAGAATTCACGACTCATTGAACTTCATCATCATAACCTCTTGCAATCACCAAATCTTACTAAAATCTTACCAAATATAAGCGTCTCAAGTAAGATTTTATGCATCATACTTACATTTCAAAAGGCCCCGGTTCAAGTGCCAGCATGACAAGTAAATCTGACTAGATCAGACATAAAAACATGACTTCAATCAAACTATTTTTAAATACATTGTTTGAAATTACCAATTGCAGTATGAAATAAGGCTCACATCTTTAAGCAATCATAAAGAGGAGAAATCTATTGTGGTTGCAAACTTACCGGTCACAATGTCAAAGAATAAAATGGTTTCACATAACCATGTAAAATGCCCCGCCAAGATGCAGATAATCCTAACTTTGTTCAAATCCAACTAGCCACAATTAAAGTCATCGTCATAGCCCCTTACAATGCAACCACTGTACTAGCCATTTTTTGTCCCCTTTGAAATTGCATAGTTTCCCCTGTTAAAAGCAAGAACGCATAATTCCAGGAAGAGCTCAGAGCAGCAAATACATGATTAAACAAAGTGGACCGGCATCGGTCTTCAAGTCTTTAGTTGATGATGGTAAATCCATAGACTAAGCCCATGTTTGGGATTGCTTATTATATGAATAATAACTTTTGAAAAGTTAATCCTACTAACTTCTCAAAAGTAACTTATTAACCCTTTAAAATCAACTTTTTAATTTTTTTCCCAAACGCTCTTATTAACTTTTGAAAAGTTAATAAGTCAAAAGTTAAACAAAAAGTTAGTTTGCCAAACATGACCTAACAATAGATTGATTTCTAGAACCAGTGAATGAATTTATGATGATTTGTTGACGAATGAGGATGTTTATGAATTGCAAGTGTGAAAGAGAAAGACATTGTGACATATTTATGTAGCCATGCGGATGGGTTGTACGTGAATGCAACTGACTTGCCAAGTTACCGACGACATGGGGAGTGAAAAAAAAGGAAAAAAAGAACAATTCGTTTGTAACAATGAGATAGTGGGGTAATTGGGTTGGGTGTTGCACAAAGAAGAAAATGGTGGCACGATGATGAAGTACAATGGAAGCAGTGATGTGGCGTCACGCATGAGGGTATAAAAGTTATTCATAAAATTATGCAAATCATTGTTATATCACCCTTGTTTTAATGAACATAAGAGTTAGTCATTCATCGTTTCTTCTATTAATAATCAGATTCAACACGTGAGGACATTTTCTGATACAGTGTCTTGCGAGGTTAATTTTTTTCCTTATTTAATATATACTAATTACTAAGTTAGTCATGCATCATGAGTTGTACATTGTGTTTAGTTGGGTTGTATTCACATTTTTTTTAATCTTTAACCTTTTTATTTTAACCAAATACTTTTACATATTTTACAATTTAATCCTAACATTTTTTTACTTTCAACTTTTGTCTCCTATACTTTTTATATTTTTACAAATTTTCCCTTTTACGTTTCGGTATAAAATTTGCGAGTTAACACATCGCAGTGTGCGTGTGTGGTTCAACGTTTTCAAGCTTATTTTTTCCCCGTTTAACGACCCCGTCGCAACCCGCTGGTTCTAGATCGACCTACTTATTGTTTTATATGTTTTACGTTCCGCCTATGCGGTTTAACATTTTTACACCTACTTTTTGTTGGTTTAATTTTATTCTTACTACGAACTTTTTAGATGTTAGTGGTTATCGGTGGTAGTGAGTCACTGGTGCTACTTGACATGGTTTTACGCCCCGCTGCAACGTAGTGGGCTTAAGACTAGTTTCCTCTATTAATAATCAGGTTAAAAGCACGTTAATACGATTTAATGATGTTGGAGACCAAAACACGTTTTTGATATTCAAGACATGCAATTGATTCACTTGGAAGTCAGGGGGTCAGGGTTTCTTGCGATAGATGGATGTTGAAGAACAAGAATCACACTAAACACTGCATATCTTCACTCCTGATGCCAACGACGATTATGAGGTAATAAAATCTTTTTCTTCTTTTACTTCTTCACAAAGAGTTCTTCCTGCACACATAACTGTAATGGTGGCAAAATCAAACTCATTTCTTGTTATTTGTTAACATTTTGTTCTTAAATGCGAAGCTGTTGTTTTGGTGAATTTGTGTCGTCTTTGACCTAATTCAAGAACTTTCGGTTACATTCCTGAAAAATTTATGTTCTTGTTACTTGTGTATGAAAGAACATCTACTCGATCATGCTAAGTGCTAACCCTCTTTTGAGTTCGATGGTGTTACTTTGTAATGTGGCTTTTCTTTGAATGAGTTCGTTAGTAGCCTAATTCAAGTGCTATTTAGGCAATGTGTTGGTTTATTCTGTGATGTTGATTTTGTGGCTGTCAAGTTTAATGAAGAATGATTCAAATGAAGAGTATTTTCAGGGATCTCTCAGTTGCATGCTTACGTGGAGCCACCATGCACACGTGCTTTTTTGTATTTCGAATAAGTCTCCTAACCGTTGTGGGTTGAGGAGCTTTAGTCAGTAGTTGTTGAGTCTTTTTCGTTTTGGTTGTTAGCCTATGTTCTATAAATAGGCTGCTCTTGTTCTTCTTTATGTACTGCATTATTTCACAACTCAATAAAAGTAAGAGAGATTCCTTTACTATTTGTGTGATTCCTAGCTTTAATACCAACATTTTTGGTATCAGAGCCAGGTACTTTTCCCACCCATTTCACTCCTTCAACACAATGACAGAAACCTCTTCTCTTGGCAACACTACCACATCTTATGTACCTGTGTTTAAGGGTGATGGCTATGAACACTGGAGTCTTCGCATGAAGACTCTCCTTCGATCTAAGGATCTGTGGGATGTCGTGTATCTGGGTATGACTGCTGCTGCCACAGCCCCCCAAGATCAGCGAGAAATAAAAAAAAAAGATGCTCAAGCCATGACCCTTATCCAACAAGGTGTCCATGACTTGAGCATCTTCATTTGAATCACAAAAATAGTCAGTAGTTGTTGAGTCTTTTTGAAGATGCCACATGGGTATGGGATAACCACTCAAATTCACCTACACCTACATACACTTTTGTAGACCCATTTACTTTTGAACCAGAAAGTACAATCACCAGTAACCCCATCCCTGAACCAATTCCTAATTTACAACCTTCACCTATCATCCATCCATCTGAAAGTGACAACACCTCCACCTTACCACCATCACATGAGTCATCATCCATCCCATCTCAACATACACTCACTCCTGGTCCCACTAAACGAATTTCAAAACCCCCCACTTGGCATAAAGACTATTATGTAGGTGATTATGCAGGTTTACTTCAAACTTCATCCACTTGTGAGTTTGCTCTCACTGTCACTGATCCAATTACCTATGAGCAAGCTGCAAGTGTTAAAGAATGGCAAGAAGCAATGCAAGCAGAAATACGAGCCATCGAGAAAAATGACACGTGGAAGTTAGTTCACCTCCCACCCGGGAAGAATCTCGTGGGAGTGAAATGGTTGTACAAGACAAAACCGGGACCGGATGGTGAAGGCATCAGGCACAAAGCACGTTTAGTTGCAAAAGGGTACTCTCAACAACATGGCATTGACTTCCAAGAGACATTTGCCCCGGTTGCTCGGTTTGACACGATCCGGGTTATTCTCTCTATCGCTGCTCAAATGGGGTGGACCATACATCAACTTGATGTCAAGTCGGCGTTCCTGAATGGGGAGTTGACCGAAGACATCTATGTGGCTCAACCTCAGGGCTTTGGTGTCGAGGGAAAAGATGATATGGTGTATAAGCTTAAAAAGGCACTCTATGGCTTAAAACAAGCACCGCGAGCCTGGAATGCCAAGATCGATGGATACTTTGTGGAGCACGGGTATGAAAGAAGCTTAAATGAACCATCTTTATATGTGAGAAGAAACCACAATCATGATATTATCTATGTCTGTCTATACGTAGATGATATTATTTTTACTTCTTCATGTGATACCATGATAATTGAATTCAAGGAGGGTATGAAGCAGGCTTTCGAAATGACCGACGTGGGAAAGCTGAAATTCTTTCTAGGCCTAGAAGTAAAGCAAAGCAAATATGGCATCTTTCTGAGTCAAGAACGATATGCTAAGTCACTCTTAACCAAGTTTGACATTAGCACTAGTAAAGAACAAGTGACTCCTTTAAACTACAATGAAAGATTGCAACTAGATGATGGGGCTGATAAAGCTAATGCTGAGCAATATCGAAGTTTAGTTGGTGGTTTACTTTACTTAACGCACTCTCGACCCGATCTCACTTATGCTGTCAGCCTGGTAGCTCGGTTCATGCAAAGTCCATCAAAGGTGCATATGGGAGCAGCTCGCAGAATCTTAAAGTATGTTGGCAGCACACTCACATTCGGTATATGGTACAAACGAGCTCATCCAGTTTAACTATTGGGGTATAGTGACAGCGATTGGGCCAGTTGTGTAGATGACAGGAAAAGCCTTTCGGCCTATGTGTTCTCCTTGGGTACGGGAGCAGTCTCATGGAGATCGAAGAAGCAAACAACGGTGGCATTATCCAGTACTGAAGCTGAGTATATCTCAGCTACAGGGGCCACTTGTCAAGCCCTTTGGTTACGAAGGCTACTGGAGGATCTGGGTTTCAGTCAAACAAACCCAACTGAACTACGTTGTGATAGCAAGTCAGCTATTAATCTCTCGAAAAATCCGATTACTGATGGGCGTACAAGACATATTGATATTAAGTACCACTTTATTAGAGAGATGGTTAACAAGTTGCAGGTTAGTCTGAAGTTTTGCTCTACTCATGATCAAGTTGCCGATGTGCTTACCAAGTAGTTATCTCGTGAGAAATTTGTTCACTTTCGTCATGCGCTCGGTGTTATGGAGTTTGAATCAGGGGGTGATAATGAAGAATGATTCAAATGAAGAGTATTTTCAGGGATCTCTCAGTTGCATGCTTACGTGGAGCCACCATGCACACGTGCTTTTTTGTATTTCGAATAAGTCTCCTAACCGTTGTGGGTTGAGGAGCTTTAGTCAGTAGTTGTTGAGTCTTTTTCGTTTTGGTTGTTAGCCTATGTTCTATAAATAGGCTGCTCTTGTTCTTCTTTATGTACTGCATTATTTCACAACTCAATAAAAGTAAGAGAGATTCCTTTACTATTTGTGTGATTCCTAGCTTTAATACCAACATTTTTGGTATCAGAGCTACGGTACTTTTCCCACCCATTTCACTCCTTCAACACAATGACAGAAACCTCTTCTCTTGGCAACACTACCACATCTTATGTACCTGTGTTTAAGGGTGATGGCTATGAACACTGGAGTCTTCGCATGAAGACTCTCCTTCGATCTAAGGATCTGTGGGATGTCGTGTATCTGGGTATGACTGCTGCTGCCACAGCCCCCCAAGATCAGCGAGAAATAAAAAAAAAAGATGCTCAAGCCATGACCCTTATCCAACAAGGTGTCCATGACTCCTTGTTCTCAAGAATTGCTGCTGCCGAGTCTGCTAAAGCTACATGGGAGATCCTGCGCTTGGAATTCCAGGGAGACTCACAGGTGCAAGCCGTGAAACTCCAGGGACTCCGACGATCCTTTGAAAACCTGTCAATGAAGGACGATGAACACGTTGGTGACTATTTCTCTCGGGTTATGGACAATGCCAGTCAACAACGTGCCTTTGGTGAAGAACTTCCAGACCAAAAGATAGTTGAGAAAGTGTTGAGAAGCCTGACTACCAAGTACGATTATGTAATACCCTCCATCGAAGTAGCATTTGATCTCTCAAGTGTTACTCCGGTCAAGCTTATGGGGCTTCTTCAATCTCAAGAGGAGCGTTTAAATAGTCGCACACCTGCTGTCAAGATTGAACGTCAAGACGAGCAGGCCCTGCCCGTGATTCAAGAGCAAAATAATAATCCCTCACGAGGCCGAGGACGAGGACGCAATAATTTCCGTGGCAGGGGTGGTGGCTCTGGTCGTGGAAGAGGCTCGTTTGACCGAAGCAAAGTGCCACAATGCCATTGTTGTAAGAAGTTCGGTCATCTTAAAAAAGACTGTTGGTACAATGATGAAGTACAAGTCAATGTAGCCGAAAATGAAGACGATGATGATGGTGTCGAAGCAAATGAGCAACATCTACTGCTTGCAGCCTCAAGTGATCAGCAACTTATGATGAATACGACTAGCTCAGGTACCCTTAACCACTTATGGTTTATCGATTCTGGCTGCTCAAATCACATGACAGGTTCAAGGGAGAGCTTTGTATCCTTGGATGAATCATTCAAAATAGACGTGCGATTGGGAGATCGGAAGAAGTTGACTGTTGAAGGCAAAGGTACCGTAAAAATAAGGACCCGAGACAATGGGTTCAAGCTCTTGGATCAGGTGTACTACGCTCCCAAACTTGAATATAACCTACTCAGTGTGGGACAACTTATGAAGAAAGGTTACAATGTATACTTTGAACAAGGAAAGTGTACTATCACACACAATGACACTGCCAAAACCCTTTTGGAAATTTCTGTGGCAACTAACAATATGTTTGTGTTTGATAGTACAAGTCTCCTTACTATTCATGATTCAACAGCAACCAAAAAGGAAGTAGAGGCTCTCAAGTGGCATTGCAGATATGGGCATCTACACATTGGAGGTATAAAACAATTACAAGAACACAAGATGGTGTACGGGTTACCGAAGATCACTACTACCATCTCATGCGAGGCATGTGTCCTCGGAAAGCAAACACGACTTCCGTTTCATTCCTCATCATGGCGTGCCAAATCAAAACTAGAACTGATTCACACGGACTTGTGTGGGCCCATGCAGGCTCCAAGTCTTGGTAACAGCCTTTATTATATACTCTTTATTGATGATCTTACACGAATGTGTTGGGTTTATTTTGTTACTAACAAAAATGAAGCATTCTGTAAGTTTAAAACATTTAAAGCCATGGTAGAAAAAGAAAGTGGCAGGCAAATTAAAGTGCTCAGGTCCGATAGAGGAGGCGAATTCTGTTCCCAGGAATTTGACAACTACTGTGAAAGGGAAGGAATCAAACGAGAGCTCACCACTCCATACACACCTCAACATAATGGTGTGGTGGAAAGAAAAAATCGCACCATCATGAACCTCACTCGAAGTATGTTAAAAAATAAAGAGCTGCCAAACTTTCTTTGGGCTGAAGCAGTGTCCACAGCGGTGTATGTCATTAACCGGTCACCAACCAAGGCTCTTGTAAATCAAACACCACTTGAAGCATGGACAGGTAAAAAGCCTTCTGTTTCTTGTCTCAAAATATTTGGATGTATTGCATATGGGTTGGTGCCATCTCAAACAAGAAAAAAACTAGACAACAAATCTGAAAAAACCATCTTTATTGGGTACTCCACTCAAAGTAGTGGGTACAGATTGTTTAATCCCATCACAAAAAAATTCTCTGTTAAACGTGATGTTGAGTTTTTTGAAGATGCCACATGGGTATGGGATAACCACTCAAATTCACCTACACCTACATACACTTTTGTAGACCCATTTGCTTTTGAACCAGAAAGTACAATCACCAGTAACCCCATCCCTGAACCAATTCCTAATTTACAACCTTCACCTATCATCCATCCATCTGAAAGTGACAACACCTCCACCTTACCACCATCACATGAGTCATCATCCATCCCATCTCACCATACACTCACTCCTGGTCCCACCAAACGAATTTCAAAACCCCCCACTTGGCATAAAGACTATTATGTAGGTGATTATGCAGGTTTACTTCAAACTTCATCCACTTGTGAGTTTGCTCTCACTGTCACTGATCCAATTACCTATGAGCAAGCTGCAAGTGTTAAAGAATGGCAAGAAGCAATGCAAGCAGAAATACGAGCCATCGAGAAAAATGACACGTGGAAGTTAGTTCACCTCCCACCCGGGAAGAATCTCGTGGGAGTGAAATGGTTGTACAAGACAAAACCGGGACCGGATGGTGAAGGCATCAGGCACAAAGCACGTTTAGTTGCAAAAGGGTACTCTCAACAACATGGCATTGACTTCCAAGAGACATTTGCCCCGGTTGCTCGGTTTGACACGATCCGGGTTATTCTCTCTATCGCTGCTCAAATGGGGTGGACCATACATCAACTTGATGTCAAGTCGGCGTTCCTGAATGGGGAGTTGACCGAAGACATCTATGTGGCTCAACCTCAGGGCTTTGGTGTCGAGGGAAAAGATGATATGGTGTATAAGCTTAAAAAGGCACTCTATGGCTTAAAACAAGCACCGCGAGCCTGGAATGCCAAGATCGATGGATACTTTGTGGAGCACGGGTATGAAAGAAGCTTAAATGAACCATCTTTATATGTGAGAAGAAACCACAATCATGATATTATCTATGTCTGTCTATACGTAGATGATATTATTTTTACTTCTTCATGTGATACCATGATAATTGAATTCAAGGAGGGTATGAAGCAGGCTTTCGAAATGACCGACGTGGGAAAGCTGAAATTCTTTCTAGGCCTAGAAGTAAAGCAAAGCAAATATGGCATCTTTCTGAGTCAAGAACGATATGCTAAGTCACTCTTAACCAAGTTTGACATTAGCACTAGTAAAGAACAAGTGACTCCTTTAAACTACAATGAAAGATTGCAACTAGATGATGGGGCTGATAAAGCTAATGCTGAGCAATATCGAAGTTTAGTTGGTGGTTTACTTTACTTAACGCACTCTCGACCCGATCTCACTTATGCTGTCAGCCTGGTAGCTCGGTTCATGCAAAGTCCATCAAAGGTGCATATGGGAGCAGCTCGCAGAATCTTAAAGTATGTTGGCAGCACACTCACATTCGGTATATGGTACAAACGAGCTCATCCAGTTTAACTATTGGGGTATAGTGACAGCGATTGGGCCAGTTGTGTAGATGACAGGAAAAGCCTTTCGGCCTATGTGTTCTCCTTGGGTACGGGAGCAGTCTCATGGAGATCGAAGAAGCAAACAACGGTGGCATTATCCAGTACTGAAGCTGAGTATATCTCAGCTACAGGGGCCACTTGTCAAGCCCTTTGGTTACGAAGGCTACTGGAGGATCTGGGTTTCAGTCAAACAAACCCAACTGAACTACGTTGTGATAGCAAGTCAGCTATTAATCTCTCGAAAAATCCGATTACTGATGGGCGTACAAGACATATTGATATTAAGTACCACTTTATTAGAGAGATGGTTAACAAGTTGCAGGTTAGTCTGAAGTTTTGCTCTACTCATGATCAAGTTGCCGATGTGCTTACCAAGTAGTTATCTCGTGAGAAATTTGTTCACTTTCGTCATGCGCTCGGTGTTATGGAGTTTGAATCAGGGGGTGATAATGAAGAATGATTCAAATGAAGAGTATTTTCAGGGATCTCTCAGTTGCATGCTTACGTGGAGCCACCATGCACACGTGCTTTTTTGTATTTCGAATAAGTCTCCTAACCGTTGTGGGTTGAGGAGCTTTAGTCAGTAGTTGTTGAGTCTTTTTCGTTTTGGTTGTTAGCCTATGTTCTATAAATAGGCTGCTCTTGTTCTTCTTTATGTACTGCATTATTTCACAACTCAATAAAAGTAAGAGAGATTCCTTTACTATTTGTGTGATTCCTAGCTTTAATACCAACAAAGTTCTGCTATGTAAATCCAGGTTGGTCCAGAATTTGGGGCTTAGGGAGTGCTGATCTTAGAAAGGGAAATTGGTTATTGAGTTGTAGGGCCTCGAATGGAATCGTTTGATCTTAGTTCAACAGATAGCGATTCGAGTGATTGGGATCTTGAAAAATATAAAGCATATAATGAAAATGATTCACCTGTACGCGATTCAGCTACGTCAGTTTCCAGTTCTAGGGTTCGTCCAACATTTGCATCTTCATCCGTAACAAGTAATGCAGGTGAAGAAAATCTATATTTGTTTGTCTTGCTTTGCTATAAGCTAGTTTATTGTTATTTAAGTTACTATGTCTTTATCTGAATTCTAGGCCATCATGGATCAAGTCAGCAGTTTCTTCAGATTCTATCCGGTTCAAGTAACAGTTCTGGTCCTTCTGGAAGTAAGTAAACTAAACTATCTTCAACGCATAGTAATATGGGTGTGATCGGATGCATCACTGCTATTTTTGGTACAAAATTTGATAATAACTATTCCAATCAGGTTGTAAAAGAAAGCTTTCAGAATCGATTCAACAATCTTCATCTAGTTCTGGCCCACGTGTTCCTGTAAAGGGTGTAGGCACCAGTCGAATTCGTGAAAGTTATGGAAAACCTTATGCAAATGCATGGCAAGATCATGCCAAAACTCATATTGGAGAGAGTTTCAGCAGGGCCAATATTGATTTGATGAAGGAAAACCACCATGGAAGTAAGGTTCTACCAAAACCAATGAGATCCCCAATGTCTGTTCCAAATTCACAAGATAGTAATAGAGCAAAACAACTTTATCCAAGTTTGCATGGGAGTCGTTCCTATGCACAGAGACGATATCTTCAAGTAAGAAAACTGTATGTATTAACTTTATCCAAGTTTGCATGGGAGTCGTTCCTATGCACAGAGACGATATCTTCAAGTAAGAAAACTGTATGTATTATTCAAATATGTATTATTAGTTCTTTCAAATCTTATAAATGATCTTTTTCATGTTTACAGGAGCAACAAACTGGGACCCCGAGCCACATTGAGACGTGGAGGAAGGCACATTACAGGGAAGAAGGTGGATGGGTCAACTCGAGAGCAGAAGAAGATTGGGTAAGTAAAAAACTTTCACTTCTATGATTTGTAAATATGTTGTTATTATGTGTTCATATATTATTAGTACTTTAATTAAAGTGAATTTATTATATTTCTAGTACTTTAATGATTATGTTGATTAGTTTAAAATTAGTTAAAGTAACCTGAACACACTTTAATATCAAGTCACCAACTTTGTAGTTTAAATTGGTTAACGATCAAAACACACTTTAATAAACTAAAAGTTAAATATATTAGTATATTAAAGTGGGTTCTGGTCATTTTGACCAATTTAAACTAAAAGTTCGATATTTAAAATCTATTAAAGTGGGTTTGTGTTATTTTGACCCAATTTTTAGTTTAAATGAGTTAAAATCACTCTACTTTAATAGATTTAAAGTCCACCAATGTTTAGTTCAATTATGTCAAAAATCACCCGAACATATTTTAATAGACTTAATGTTGGTAATAATAGTGCTAGGGTCAAATTGGTATGGATCAACACTAGGTTTTGTTTAAGAACATGTTTATATTATACTTTAGCTATATGTTAGTGGGTCAAACATGGGATGAATGAAGAAAATTAGGAAATAGTGTAAATAGTAGTCACGTATGCATAATCTTTTGGTTTTATGAGTCTTTTTAATGTTTGTCAATGAATGAAAAGTGAGTGTTCAAGTTTCACATAAGAGTTTTCTTTGTGTTTGTGAGTTTCCTTTGTGTTGATTGGGCCGGACCAAAACTTAATGTCACCAACTTTTAAGTTAGAATAATCCAAACACACTTCGACAACCTAAAATCACCAACTTTTAGTTTAATTTTGTTAAAATCATCTGAACACACGTCAATAGACAAGAAGTTAGAATATTGCTACTATTGTTGGTTTATTGAAACTTGTGAATTGTTGTCATTTATTATTTGTGATTGAATAAGTTGGTTTTCTATTGTACAGTCGTTATGTTGCCAAATTAAAGTAAAATACTAACGATTGTTTATTTTGTTGTTTAATAATGCAGGAAAAAATTGAAAAACAATATGCGCAAATGGAAATGGAGGCGGGTGAGTTGCCTATGAATGAGATGAAATGTATGGAACACGCCCTAGGACAAAGGCGTGGTCATACGAGGGGTGTTGGGCGAAAGGTAAAAAATGTATTTCGTTATGAAGAGTCGGGCGTGTCGTCATCACATCGAGACGAGGAACTGGAAACACTTAAAAAACAAATGCATGAGATGCAAGAGCGAGTGCGAAAATTAGAAAGAAGGAAAACAAATATCGATAATGATGAACATGATCAAGATGACGTCAATTAGATAGGTACTTTGGTCTGTATCAAATTCAACGATATTGGTGGTTTCGTTTGTATGTTTTGTATGACTTTCATTATATGTTTCATATGACTTTCGTTTTGCTATATAAATCTAGGAAAAGATAGACCTAGAAAATATTTAAAAAAACAAAATTAAAATTAAAACAAGTCTATAGCAGTGACGTGTCGTCGCTATATAACATGAGAAGCTTTTTTCATTTTTAATTTACATATTACCACAGTTAAAGAAAAAAACTACAGACACTATAAAAAAGCTTTATCACCATACCTATAGTGATGACAAACTGGGTCTATAGAGATGACTATTGTCGTTTTGATAGCATTACTTTCTTGTAGTGTTAAGAGCAATCAAACGTAGGGTAAGATATATCAACAAGCTATGTTGTCAAAAGCGCCAAAGATTTGTCTGGTTCATAAAAAAATGTTCTGCCTTTTAATATCACCGACGCGTTGTGAGCGCATTAGTTGTGGATAAGAAGAAAAATTTACAGTAAAACATTCTTATGTGGTAGCAATTTAGAAATGGATGACCTCTGTGGATAGTTTTCATCCGGGCGATAAAAAACAAACTCGTGAAACTCTTCGTGGGCAAAACGGATAGTATTGATGGTATGAGGGGCCGTATGTTACACACCGAAACCACATGAATTTTTTCCAGTGTTATATATACGATATAATCTTGACTCTAGCCTGCTACCATTGTATTTCTTCAATTAATAATAACCGGTTAAAAATCACGTTAATAATGTGTAATGACGTTTGTGACAAAACACGTTTATGATATTCAAAGAACCCCAAAATAGATACCGGAGCTGTGCGTACTGTCTGCAATTGATTCACTTGAAAAACAGGGGTTAGGGTTTCTCCAGATACGCGAATGTTGAACAACCACAATCACACTAAACACTCTCAGTCTTCACTCCTGATGCCAACGATGATTACGAGGTATAAAAAAATATTCTTCTTTTACTTCTTCACGAAGAGTTATTCCTGCATACATAACTGTGAATGTATGGATGCATGGTTGCAAAATTAAACTCATTTCTTGTTAATTGTAAATACTTCGTCGTTATTACTAGAAACTGACAATGCGTATCTGTTTTTTTGGTGAAATTGTCTCGTCTTTGACCTAATTTAAGAACATCGGTTACATTTCTGAAAAGTTTGTGTTCTTGTTACTTGTGTATGCGAATTACAAGATATTCTTTTTTAAGAAAAACTACTCGATCATGCTAACCCTCTTTTGATTTCGATGGTGCTGCTTTGTATGAGTTTGTTAGTAGCCTAATTCAAGGGCTAATTAGGCCATTTGTTGGTATATTTTGTGATGTCAATCCAGGTTGATCTGGAGTTTGGGGCTTAGGAAGTGGTGATCTTAGAAGGGGAAATTAGTTATTGAGTTGTAGGGCCTCGAATGGAACCGATTGATCTTAGTTCAACAGATAGCGAATCGAGTGATTGGGATCTTGAAAAATATAAAGCTTATAATGAAAATGATTCACCTGTACGGGATTCAGCTTCTTCAGTGCCCAGTTCTAGGGTTCTTCCTACATTTGCATCTTCATCCGGGACAAGTAATGCAGGTGAAGAAAATCTATGTTTGTTTGTCTCACCATACTGTAAACTAGTTTATTGTTGTTTAACTCAATAGGTCTTTATCTAAATTCTAGGCCAACATGGATCAAGTCAGCAGTCTCGTCCTCCTATAAGAAAACCGACTATAAATGGGCACTCGTCTCATTCTAATCATGATTTGGATGACCAGCTTCAGATCCTATCTGGTTCAAGTAATAGTTCTGGAAGTAAGTAAACCAAACTATCTATAACGCATAGTAATATGGGTGTGATTGGTTACATCACTGCTATTTTTGGTATAAAATTTGAAATCAACTATTTCCATCAGATCCTACCAGAAAGCTTCCGAAATCTCTTCAACAATCTTCATCTAGTTCTAGCCCACGTGTTCCTGTAAAAGGTGTAGGCACCAGTCAAGTTCGTGAAACTTACAGAGAACCTTATGCAAATGCTTGGCGAAATCATGCCAAAACTCATATTGGAGAAGGTTCCAGTAGAGCCAATACTGATTTGGTAAAGGAAAACCACCATGGAAGTAGGGTTTTACCACAAACAATAAGAACCCCACTTCCAAATTCACAATATGGTGGTCCTTCTGATCCTTATCGCCCTTCGGGGGTTGTTGATAAACAAGCGGTTGGTGATGAGAGACATATATATCAAGTAGCATTACAGGTATTGATTTCTTTTTTTATTAGTACATATCACAAACGAGGAAAGAAATATATTTGTATCTATTGTTTATGTCTTAGCTAGCTAGATTTTTCTACTTGTTATCTTCTGATTAATGAAGGCGACTTTTGTTAGAGAGGAGTGATTTATAAAGTGGTAGTAGTGTAATATGTTTTGGTTAAGGGTTGTTTGGATTTTTGGTTTAAAAGTGATAACATGGTATGATATAATCAGAATCACATAAGTAGCTGTAAACTTGTAACAAAAATGGCTGCTGGAGATGATGTATGGATATGCTTCTTCTGTTTGAATTTGTAACAGTCATGTGATTAGCTGTTTTAGTGCTTGGGAATTTTGAATAATTAAAGGACTTACTAGATAAAATGATCAAAAAGGAAAATATATTGTGTTTCTGATTGTTTGAGTCTAGAAAAGGGTTTGTTTTCATTGATTTATAAACTATTTTATGGCATGAGCACAGTACTGAAAAAGGTATGGTTGTTTTGTTTCAGGATTTTAATCAACAATTAACTGAAGCTAATTTACCTGATGGTATTCTGACGGTCTCCCTTTTAAGGCATCAGGTTTTCTGCGAACTTAGTTGCAATTATTTCCCCTTAATGTCTGTGTGTATATTAATTTATTTTTGGTTGCATATGTTTTTATTATCTTCCTCTAGAAAATTGCATTGGCGTGGATGGTTCAGAAGGAAAACAGTACAGCTTGTTCTGGTGGAATTTTAGCTGATGACCAGGTTACTAGCTTTAAAGTGTAATTAGAGGTTTAGAGCTTGTAATTTTGACCTGTTTATACATGGGCCAATTTAGGCTGTATTTTGATCTCTAACGGGCCAAATAGATCAAGCTAAAACTTCTAACAAAATAGTAATCGCTTTATTGATTTTTTTTTTGTAATCGTGTATTGTGGTAATCATTCCTAAGACATTATTTATTATAAAATCAAGAGAATGTGTGGGTCGGCTGAAACAAAATTCCTTTTAACTCGTGATAAAAGAAAAATCGTTCATTTTTTGTCTTGTTAGTTGTTGCTCATCTCACTTGCCCCACCTGTTTTCCACCATTAACTGTTATACGTTGGACAACATTTTTTTAGCATCATTGATCTGCCGAATGTGATTTATATCATAAAATTTTGAAGTCCTACCTAGACTTACTTTTGCTGTATCTTCCTCCACAGGGACTTGGTAAGACAATTTCAATGATTGCACTTATACAGAAACAGAGGGCTTCGTCAAAACCAAAATCAGATGTTTCTCACAATTCAAAAGCTGAAGCCTTAAATTTAGATGATGATGATGATGTCAAACCCACAGTAATTGTAGATGCAGATAAAAATGATGATTTGTTAATAACTGAAGCTAGTAGCTCAGCACAATTAATAAGTAATAGAAAACCTGCAGCAGGATCACTGGTTGTGTGCCCTGCAAGTGTGTTAAGACAATGGGCCCGTGAGCTCGATGAAAAAGTTGCAGAAGAAGCTAAGCTTGAAGTTCTAGTCTATCATGGTGGCAATAGGACCAAAGATCCTGCTGAACTGGCAAAATACGATGTAGTCCTTACAACATATGCCATTGTGGCAAAAGAGGTCCCTACTAAAGTTTTTGATGAAGAAGACGAAGATGATCAAAGAAATGGGGATGTCTTCGGATTGAATTCTGCATTTGCTAATAAAAAGAGAAAGGGTATTTCTGGAAAGAATAAGAGGGGTAAAAAAGGAATCAATGGTTCTGCCATTGATTGTAGTGGTACTCTTGCTAAAGTGCGTTGGTCCAGGGTGATATTGGATGAAGCTCAAACGATTAAAAATAGCAGAACACAAATGTCTAAATCTTGTTGTGGTCTTAGAGCTAGAAAAAGGTGGTGCTTATCTGGAACACCTATACAGAACAATATTGATGAGCTGTTCAGTTATTTCAGATTTCTGAAATGTGAACCGTATGCCAATTATAAATCTTTTTGTAGTCAAATAAAGATACCGATATCAAGAAACTCAATACAGGGCTATTTAAAACTTCAAGCTGTGTTGAAGGCAATATTGCTTCGCCGGACAAAAGGTACATTTTTTGTGTATGCCTTTTCTTGTTACTTACTGGAACTGGCTTAGAAAGCGAAATAATAGATTTGCAATAATAAATTACCCTGTTAATATGTGCAAGTGAAAAGTAAATAAGGTTCAATGAAAAAATTGGAGAACTTTTTGTGTCTTAAGGGAGCAATGATGATCATACATTTAGAATAGAATTTGTACACTAATCTATTTTGCTTACAGTTAAAGGGAAAGGTTGTACTTTATGCATTTTCATATGTATGAAGATCAAATTTGAGAAAACATTTTACTTGTATCTTTTCATCTACCCCTGAAGGGAAATATTCTTTTTGTTAATTTTTCTTTTTACATAAAATGGACTTAAATTAATTAATTCGTTCTCTCTTTGTTCTAATAGTGTCTTAATTGAATTGTGTATAAGTACAATGAGTAGAGTAAAACTCTTTGTTGAGTAAACTTGTTTTCTCGATCCATGAGGTTTGTTTGAAGTTGCCATTTCGTTCAACTTGAAAAGTTTTAACTCTTTGAGCCATTTTCTTTTCAATTTTTGCTCTTAAACCTAATACTATACAAAGGATTATGTTAAAAAGTGTTTAGTTACTTTTTTTAAATGTTGATTTAACATTTATTTAATAGATTATTTCAAACAACGTAAGGTTCAGGGACGGAAGTCATTAGAAATTGAAACAACAATGACTCAAAGAGTTAGGACGGAAGTGACAATTTTGAACAAACATGTCAATTTTATTTTTACCAACTCTGTAGCTACTTAGGCAAAAACCTAATTTCTTCTACCTTAGACCTAATTAAACTGGTCAATGGTGTGTTAGATGCTTGGATAGCACTTAAGAAGTCTAATAGGCTTATTGTAATAGTTAACCGTCAACTTGGTAATATTAGATCTGATAATTGTATGATTTTGATAAAATTTTGTTTTTCTGGGCAGGTTCTTTGATTGATGGAAAGCCTATTATTAACTTACCTCCAAAAACAATAAACTTGACCTCGGTTGACTTCTCACTTGAAGAACGAGCTTTCTATCTTAAGCTTGAAGCCGAATCACGCTCACGATTTAAGGTGCTTTTGCTTGTGTCTCCCCTTCCCCAAGTCTCTTGTTTCCTAAAATATATGTGATTATTTTGTTATCATCTGAATAATTATAGTTTTTTACTGTCTTGTTTGTTTTGATATAAAGCTTGTCCCGCATGAAAAACATGCAAGTTAACTTCTTAATTTATCAGTATATATTTAAAGGCAACCTACAAGAAAACGGAATCTAATATTCACTCTGTACTTATATATACAGCATACTATTCCTTAACCAATGCAACATTCTTAACATTGTCTTATCAAAGTGTGCAATTTGTTGCATTAAATGGTAAAAAGATGGTAGGTATGGCGGAGTAAATAGTTACGGATCGCATATGCTGGTAAGAAGTAGTAGGTTTGTAATTTGTTGCATTAACTGATTAAACAAAGTGTGTTGACTTTTTTTGGGTTGTAAAAAGTGAATAATACACATATAAGAACAATGATCATATTTTTTTTCCATATCATGATATGAGTTGGTTCCATCTCAGACACAAAAAGAAGAATGCAATATCTTATTAAGCTATATGTTAAAGTATTAAACCATTGATGCTTCCATGTTCTAAACTCACCTTAATTGGAACCATGCTAAATCAATATAAAATATTAATAACGAAATCAACAGACATTAATATTAAACTTCTAATACTCTTTTGCAGGCGTATGCAGCTGCAGGTACTGTGAGTCAAAATTATGCCAATATCCTTTTGATGCTTTTGCGGCTTCGGCAAGCTTGTGACCACCCATTGCTAGTTAAGGGATTTACATCAGAATCTGTCAGTAGACTTTCTACAAGAATGGCAAATACTCTCCCTAAAGATATGCAAGCCAATTTGTTAAATCTTTTGGAAACTCTCAACATATGTTGCTTGTGTAGCGTGAGTTTCATTGGCCTTCATTATTATTTGTAGTCATCTATAAGTCAGAGCATGTAATGGTAGAAAAATCTCCCAAAAATATGCGTCTGTTTGATTGATTTTGAAGTTCTGATAATCAACTGTCTGAGACTTTGATTGGTTGACAATTTCTGATCATTTAAGTTACTAATAATCAAATGACAAAAAAATGAAATTTATGTACAGGGTTAATGTTGGATTAAACCAACCAGCTTTCACCACTTTATCAATTATTTATTTATAACTTATTTTATAAAGTTATCATTTATAATTCCAACAATTATCATTTTCATAAGAAATGAAGAGGAGACACAGTTAAAATAAGGTAAAAGGAGGTAATAAAGCAATTTTAGTTTCCCATTAAATTATCATTTTTGTGGCTAATATGGATCTGATTATCAAAAACTCGGTTATCTCCATATAATCAATTTATCAAAACACTAAAAACTGATTAGTGGCTTGATGATTTTACAGGATCCACCAGAAGATGCAGTTGTTACCCTTTGTGGGCATGTATTCTGTTATCAGTGTGTGTCTGAATACTTAACAGGGGATGACAACACGTGTCCATCACCAAAATGCAAAAGCTCAATTGGTGTTGATGTGGTATTTAACAAAGCCACATTAAGGAATTCTATCTCTGATGATAATGGTGCCAGCTCATCAAGAATTGATGAGAAATCTATAGTTCTTCAGCAAGATTATAGTTCTTCCAAGATTAAAGCTGCAATTGAGATTATTCGATCGAATTGCAGATCAAAGAGTTCATATTCAGTTGGCTGCAATGGTGATGCATCTTCTAGTTCGGGTGTTGACGGACCAATAAAAGCAATTGTGTTTTCCCAGTGGACAAGAATGTTGGATCTATTTGAAATGTCACTTAATCAGTATTTTATCGAATATAGGAGACTTGACGGCTCTATGTCTTTATCTGCAAGGGACCGTGCCGTTAAACAATTCAACACTGATCCTGAGGTTGACTTCCTACTCTATACAGTTATTAAAGTTACCACTAGTTTACTTGTTGGTAGAGTTGGCAAAATGGGCAGGTCAGATAACATGTTTGGGTCAAAACAGGTACTTTTTGGTATGACCGAAACAAATAGGGTTGGGTTTACCTAAAACACCTTTTTTTATATTTCTTTCTCCTTTCTTAAAGGGCTACATGAAAAGAAAGGTATACATGCCGTTTCAGAAACGTGCAATTAATGCGATTTACAAATCAAGGGTTGAATGGGAAACTTAAGTAATTGTTGTGGAAGCGGATGTTTGTTTCGAGACAAACTAAATTGAAAGGGGACAATTATTTTGGGACTGGATTAATCAACTTCTGATCTGCTTTCTATTGGGGTAATCAGCTTATTATAGGGCTGAAAACCCCATCATAGTTTCAAAAGATTTGATTTAACAGTAATCACTTAAAATAACCAGTTGTCAGGTTCTGTTGTAGTGCTTTATTAGGAAAAAAGATATCAAGGTCAAAGTTACTACGTCATTTGCCTATTGCCATGTCATCATTGTGATGAGTTAATCTGTTAAATTATCTTGGGAGTAGAAATTTTTGTAAATTGGCTTACCTTAAATCAAAAGGCTATAAACTTTGGTGATTCTGCCCTAAAAATTGTCACCTTCTTATGCAGCTAGCCTTTTCTTACGATTTCTGGGTATTATTACAAAAAGATTATTGTTCCATAATAATCCTAGTTCTTAATTAAAATGACTTACAAGGTTTTGTTCATTAAAAACTGCACTTTGGTTAACATTGGACCTCTTTGATCTGTTTTCTTTTAAGCTGTTATATTTCATTTGACTTGTAAGATAAATAACACCACCCTAGTCTAACCATTTAACAGTTAACGGGTTGTTCAGCGGCCTCCACTTGATGCATTGCATTTTCTTATAGTATGATATGCTAAGCCATATAATTCAGGAATTTGGTGCTTCCACTTTCTATCAATAATGAAATATGTTGCAGGTAACCGTTATGCTGATGTCACTGAAAGCTGGGAATCTTGGTTTGAACATGGTGGCTGCCTCTCATGTTATTCTTTTGGATCTTTGGTGGAATCCAGCTACTGAAGATCAAGCCATAGACCGAGCTCATAGAATTGGTCAAACTCGCCCTGTTACAGTGTCCAGACTCACTGTTAAAGACACAGTTGAAGACAGAATTCTTGCTCTCCAGGTTTGTACTTAGGTGCATTTGTATTTTCACTAATTTACCATGTCACCAGTCTAGAGTTTTCCACTTTGTCACATGAATCTAGGCCTGTGAATGAATTGTGTATGTGGTGGGAAGCTCGTTTTAATAGATGAATGGACATAAACACATATCCGATTCACATTGGTCCATTTACTTTAATTGATGCTCCTTCATTTAGGTTTGTTGATATCAATTTGTTTATGTTCATTTACAAATTCATTTTTTTCACGTATATTCGTTTAGAATATGAGCAAACGAACATAAACAAACATGAAAACGCTCATTTCTTAAGCAGGAACTAGGAAATCTGTTTGTTTAAGTGTTCATTTGCTTGTTCAGTTGAAGTTAAACGAACGAACATATGCAAAACCCTGTTCATCTTTGTTCGGTTTATTTACATGGCTACATGATTTCAAATTTTGGTAAATGCAGGAAGAAAAGAGGAAAATGGTTGCTTCGGCTTTCGGTGAAGATCAAAGTGGAACTTCAGCCCCTCGTTTAACGGCTGAAGATCTCAAATATTTGTTCATGGGGGCACATTAAAACTTCTATTAATTAGGTGGTAATTGTGGGAATTTTTGTTTAGATAAAATGCAAAGCCCTGTAAATAGTGGTGATTACTATTTCTGTTTGTAGAGAGAAGGTTAGTCTTGAATGTTTGTTTTATCTAGGCCTTTTTATACCCAAGTTTGAAAGTAGCATGATGTTGTGACCTTTACAATCCTTTTGGTACTCTCTTTGGGTTTCATTTATACCATCTTGTAGTAATGGTTTCTAATGGGTACGCGTATCATATATTCATATGCATACTCCATAGAAACTTTTTCTTTTTGGCTCGTTATATTCAAATTCGTCTTTTGTGCTTGAACTTGATAAAAGCTCGATTCAGATGAGACGTGATAGAAGTTTGATTCGTATGCGGTTCTAAATTCGTTACACATTAAATCTTTCTTAGAAATCACAACTCACATTATCCTCAATAGTAGAGTATAATAAACTTCATTGGTTATAATGCACACACGCAAAGACAACGCTTGTTACCCTATAAAGCAGTTTTCTTTATATTTTTCTTATCATAATTTGTGTCTATATTCGATTTTTAACACTCTTAACAAAATAGTAGCCTTTAAAAGAAAAAAGAAAGATAAGCATACACTTTTTTAGTAAAGTAACATATGATATTATTATTACGTAATTCTCTTTCCTTTCGGTACAATGACGTTAAAAACATTATACACAACCCAACCCCACACGCCACACAAATTCACACCTACCTACCATTACCCTACCAATCACACTTCCTAACGCCGTCTAACACACCGTTACGCGTCTTCAGCACACCGCTAAACAAACCGTTAACTCCGTTAGTCAACTCATCTACACCGTCGGAGAATTTCCCCACCGCCTTCCTCAGCCCTTCGACGCCGTCCACCAGTCGACCTCCGTCCTTCTCGCCGCCGTCTCCGTCGCCACCGGCGGCGACTTCATCGATAACATCACACACCGCAACCGCTACGTCCGCCGTATCGTCAACCTCCGACAACCACCTCTTCTTCTCACCACCGTCGGATGCTTGCTTCGGCTTTATTAGGTCAAAAACTTGCCTCTGAACTCCGGCGACCGAGTCAGCCCAGACGAACTCGGTCGGAACTCGGACTTCAACCAGATCGGAACGTCCGTACAGCACGGAGACCAAAACGCCGGTGACAAACACCGTCAAAACTCCGAGACCGTGTAACGTACGACGGATCAGATCTCTACCGGTGGTGGTTTTACCGATCGGTAAGTTATTGACGACGAACGTAAGTTCTTCTATCAGATCCTTTGCTCGTTTACCTTTCTCCTTTGAGATCTCTATATTGTTATGAACAGATCTGATGAGAGCGTCCTTTGCTTTTTTCATCTTCTCCGGCGACGGAATCTCGCCGGAGGAGGTTAACAACCGGAGGCTCAGATTCAACAGAAGACGACGCTCAACCAACTGCTGAACCGCAGACGAGATCAAATTGGATAGATCCAGTACCTTCTGACTGTAATCCATATACAACGCGTGACAACAATCCGATTCAGATCTGAACTTCGAGATCTGCTCCTGCGCTTCAACATGCACCATCGAAAGGAACGAAACTGCCTTCGACATCCAATTTAAGCTGATAATCGACATATCAGAGGGTGGAATTAGGGTTTTGAGATGGAAAATTACCTTCTCATCGAACGATCGAGCTGCTTGTTGGTATCCTTTTGGAACAGGTGACGGTTTCTTCGAGATTAGTTTGAAATGAGAAGTTAGATGAGTTTTCTCTACGAGAAACATGGCTTACAGTTGATAAACAACGTTGAGATGAAGTCGTCGGAGAATATAGGCTTTCGCCGGAGACGATGACGTTTATTCGCCGGAGTTGTTGATTATTATTCAAATTATCGGCAGTCGATATCAGTTTTAATTTGTGGTGGATTTATTATAAATGTAAAAGACGTGTGGTTGAATATATGGCGTCGGAGAAGATAAGGAAACTAGTGAAATACCTGAATTGCCCTTCTGTGACCGTTTTGTATCGAGTGGAATTATTTATATAGATTTTGACATTTTGTCCCTTGAACTATTGCCCCCTCTACATGAATAATCCAGAAGTTTCAATTATTTAATTTTGTTATAAATTTAGGAGCTGTTTGGTAATTTCTGAATGTTTAAGTGCTAAATCAATAGAAGGTCTTAACCATTAAATGCTGAATCATTAAGAGCTCCGAACCATTAAGAGCTAGTATATCGCTTAACTATTGAAAGATAAATGTCTGACCAATTCTGATAAGATGTTTTAACCATTTAGCATTAGATCTCTTAACCATTCAACATTTGTATAATGCTTAATTATTCAAAGGCAAATATCTGAACCATTCAGACATTTGCTCATGAAACAAACAGTCTGAACTATTAAGTACTGAACTATTCAGACATTTAAACCATTAATAGGCTGATTTAGATGTTGTCAACATGCTCTTATGTTTGCAATAAGTAAAATACATTGAGTTATTATTTTATAATTGTCTAAGTTACTTTATATGGTTTAGCGTTGTGCACTTTTATGTATGATATAGATGTAGATTTTAGATGTTTACCAAATAGTATTTATTGATTCAGATGTATTTAGCATGATAATTAAGAGATTTGTTATCACTTGTCTCTATATGATTCAATACATTTTTAATAGATAAGCATTCTTAAACAAAGATCTTAGACAATAAGTGAATCACATAATATGCTTGGATGTAGTGTTTTGCTCATATGATAAGCGTAAAAATAAAATGTTGTATATGATTATAAAATGTTATGTATAATTTAATTATGTGATTTGTATTCTTTACTTATAATTATTTTTTAATCAAACTCACACCTACATTATATAGCTAGAATATTATTTGTCCCACCTCTTTAAGCTATTGTTTATAAACTCCCATAAAAATACCCCAAATACATTCATGAAATATAACAAATTAAATTTAAACCTTATTTCTTTTATAAAACGCTCATAACATCACACAAAATTTAAACTATCACAAATCACGGGGGCTAAATTCATAAAATGCACTTTATTCAACGATATCATTTTGTGGCCACTTTTTATATAAAGCACATGACGAAGCATCATAATTTGGGAAAATATGTGATAATTATAAAAGAAATCATCTAACTTTTACTTTTTTAGTGAAATTATCGTGTGACTTGTGTAAATCGTCTCATGAAGCATGTGTTTGGCCGGATTTTTTAAAAATTAACTACTCGAATAGAAGAAAGGTATGAAAATATACTATGAATTCTAATATTATTACTTATATATTCTTATCATAAATTTTAAATAAAACAATCATAAGGCTTTGAGACATCAAACGTTAAAGAAATGAAAAATGGATGACTGAGAGAGGGCGTTTGATGTGTGATTTAATTGTTAATCGCAGAGTAGCTATGTAAATTGAACTAGATGATACTTGAATTTTTAAGTCATCGAGCATACACATCATTGGAAATTTAAGATTAATGATGCGTTAAATTCGAGTTTTTGATAACCTAAAACAAGTATATTTTTATAACACGTATAAAAAAATCTTTTACAAAATAAATAAATAACTCACCTAACTTTAATAGGTTTGCTTTCGAGTTTAGTTTAAGTGTATTTTAGGGCAAAAGAACTACAAATAGGTATGCTTCCGTGTTTAGGTTTTTTTGTTGTGCCATCTAAAACACGAATGAAAACATGATGCATAATAATATGTAATTGTAAATATCATTTTTATATCTCTTAATCTTTCTAAATACTGTTTCAAAAAATCACAAAAAAACAACTGTTAACAATAATAATAACCAATGATAATAATAGTTATTAATATCAAATATTAATATATAAATAGGGAAATGAATTTTGGAAAGAAAAAAAGGTAAATAGGGAATGACTGCAGTTTAATGTCCTTGAAATGTTAGAAATATTATAGTATTTAGTATTAGACTATGTTGAGAGTCGTCGTGTAATTTTTCCAATTACATAAAAGAAATATATTATATATATTATATTATCTTTATGTTGAAAAAAAAATCGTTTATCACTTTATCTACTTTCAACTTAAAAAAGCAATCACTTCACCGTTGTCGTTTCGGTAACGAGAATTCAGAGCCCATACAGAAGTCGTTTATGTAAGGCAATTATATAAAAAATCAAGAATTTAATTATATTCAATTTAAGAATAATATTATTTATATTTAAAAACACATGTATGTGAAATTCAATGTTGGGTAGCATTACATTTTTGTTCCTCCGTGTATTCTAGGTTTTCTTTTCACTAGCATCTTGCTAGATTTTGAATAAATAAAAAACTTAGTTGTTCAAAAAAAAAATATTACAATGGTAAGCGTCTAAGTTTGTTATGATTATACATCTAAACTAATTATAATAGTACTTGTCAATATGTATATACACACACACGATTGTTATTTTATAGGCTCATATATTTAACTATTATTAAAACCAATAAACAATAAAACGTTCTTTATATTATAAAATAGCTTACATATTTAAACGACAATATTCCTAAAGTATTAAATTATAAATTTTATTGATATTTATTAACGTCTTGTTAGTTTTTCTCATGATACATTGAAAAAACCCAAAAAATTAAATTATATGTTGTTAAATATGTCCACTTTTATAGATATATGTAATACGATATAAATCATCTATTATATAAAACTTAGCATAGAGATTTTATTCTACCTTAGTGTTTGTTTCACTAACGCAATTATTGATGTCGTACGAACCACTCGTATACGGTCCGTATCTTTTGTTGAATTCAACACGATTAGTATCTTTTCGTATATTTTACTTGTATATTATGTGCCGGTTTTTATTTGTTATTCGTTATAGGTCAACGTCAAATATGGATGCTTCACGCCTCCATTATCCTAAATCAGAATTTCTATTTATTTTAAAAAAGAAGTACAAATACTAAATTTGGCATATACCTTAGTAAAAGTTTGTTAGAACTACATTAGCGTTATGTTCTCGAGTTTTTTTAAGAAAAGAAATGAAAGTAAATGAATGAAAAGTGAAAAGAAATTGTGTTCTTGAGCTTTTTTAAAGAGGGAAATAAAAAGAAACAAAAAACTGTGTTTCCGAGTTTTTTAAAAGAAGGAAATGGAAATAAATGAAAAGAAACACATAAAATTCTTACTTTCTTTTAATTTTCTTCGAACTCTTGAACACAAAAATTTAACATATCATTTATATTCTCTCCATTTCTTTTACTGCTTAATTTTCCTTTCTCTTCGTTTCTTTTCTCTCGCTAATTTCTTTTCATTTCATTTCATTTCTTTCGTTTATTAAACTCGGGAACGTAGCGTATCTAAAATGTATTAACGACTTACAAGAGATTATCTACTAAACAGAAAAACACAACAAACATATCATCTACATGATTATTTTGTTACCACATAATTGCCTATGATCATTGAAAAAGGGTTGTGCCGAACTACCTCACCCACGTTATTTTAACTTAATGTTTATCACTCTAGCTTACTCGCATCATGGTGATACATTTATCTCTAAACCCTCTCCTATTGAATGATGAACTCTAACGCTGTGTTCCCGAGTTTAATAAACGAAAGAAAAGAAAAGAAAAGAATGGAAAGGAAATTAGCGAGGGAAAAGAAATGAAGAGAAAGGAAACTAAGGAGAGAAAAAAAATGAAAAGAAAGGAAAAAACATATTATATTTTTGTGTTTCAGAATTCGAAGGAAATGAAAAGAATGTACGAATTTTATGTGTGTAATTTCTTTTCTTTCCATTTCCTTCCATTTTGGAAGGAAAGTTAGAAGGGAAAATTCTTAAAAATTTTGCTTTCATTTCTTTCCATTTTCTTATTTTAAAAAACTCGGGAACACAAAGTTTTTTTATTTCCTTTCATTTCCCTCCTTTAGATTACAGATAAACTAACACAGAAAGAATGGCCTTTGACACCGTGTTGTCAAAAGCCCACAAGGCGCGCACCTAGGCCCACTGGAGCAGCCCAGTGCAACCTTGTCGCCTAGCTTCAAAAGCCTCACTTCTCGGGTGCTCAGGCGCGTTTTAAGCCAAAGCTTCAAACTAAAAATTTATCTAACAGGCTGAAACAGTTACACCTGCCCTAATCAACCTATAACAGCAAAAACTTGCTCAAAAGAAGCCTAAAACATGTCTAAAGCTCCTAAAAAGAACATTTTTATACTATGTGCTTTGCTTAAAAAAGTTTTACATTCATATTACAAGATCAACATTCTGCATTAGCTTACTTCATATTAAAAGGAAGTAATTATTCATTGTATTGATGAAGGAAATGTATATGTGCTTTTATATCACATATAAATTTAATTGATTTTTCGTAGGGTTTAAGCTGTCTTAGATAGATCTCCTATGCCCAACAGTCCAAGCACCACATTCCAGCAAATGCTTACATGCGATCAATTTAATGATGCTCGAAACCGTTCTTGACTAACAATATATACATGCTAAATTGCTCAAAACAAGAATCAGATCAATTTGACATAATATTATGAAAACTAATCAAAATGCAGGATCAAAGGAGTAAACTGATGAGTGATGTATGAACTCAATCAATTTCCCATCACAACTAGTTATTACTGCAAAAGCATTGCTAACGTCGCATTAAGCCTAACAGCCCAAATTACAATCCATGAAAGTGTCACTGTAAGCAAAACCATCTATGACAAAAACGGTATTAAACTTAATGATCAAAAGAACCACTATTGAAGCAAATCTTAACCACTAGGCAAGATTCTAGAATATAACAAGTAAATAACTTAAACAAGCCATTAGCTTACCTTTGGCTTTCGATCATGCATTATGAAATATGTTTACGTCCTGAAAACAAACGGCTCGTCAGTTTATATAGGAAGGCTTGCTTCAATCTTCCCCCATGATTCTAAAGCCGAACCTCTGAGCCGTTTCTTGAAATTTCCAACAATTTCCTTTGCTTCATCTGCTTTTGAATCTTTAACCAACCCATTGACCAGAAGCTTAGTGGCTTCAAATGGAGGAACCCATTTCTTCTGTATGATATCCTTGCATATCTTCAACCCACCATCAATTTCACCCTCCTCAACCATATGCTTCATTAACGTATAATAACCAAAAGATGTCGCCTTTACATAACCATCACTCACCATTTTCTCAAGAACCTTTCTTGCAGATTCCAAATCTCCAACCTTACAAAACCCGAAAATAACAGCATTATAACTCGAAGAATCAGGCTCCACACCCTTCGATATCATTTCATCCAACAACTTCTTAGCCCTAACACACTCTTTGCTCTTGCAATACCTCATAATTCTATGATTGTAAGTGATCAAATTAGACTCCAAACCTTTTTCAGATATCTGTTTCACCACCATATCAAATGCACTCTTTTTCCCACTATCCAAATAACCACCCAACACTACATTGTACGAATCGATATCCGGTTTCACATTACCTTTACTTTCCATCTCATTGATCAACGCCCAAGCCTCATCAACCCGACCCGCTTTAACACGAGCTCTCAATATCAGATTAAACGACTTAACACCAGGCGAAATACCCGTCTTCTTTACGAAAGCTTCATAAGTCTGATCAAACTTATCATCATAAATTTTGTTATCTAGCATCACAGAGAGTACCGCACAAAGTGATTTTTCAGTAAGCGTGCAGCTTTTTCTTTGAAGCATAACGTCGAACACTTGGAGTGCATTGTCCACCATTCCAGCTTGAGAGTACAACATCACAATTCGGAGCCAAAACCCTTCAGAAGCGAGCTGTGGGGCAGGGGAATCGTTAATCGATTTGGAGAGTATGCGATCGATAAGGTCGAATCTTTTGGATCTTGAGAGCTTGTGGACGGAGAGGGTGAATAGGGGCCTGTAGCGTCTGAACGTGGGTATTGAAATGGATGATTCGAAGAGTTTTGCGATCTTTAAGGGGTCTTGTTCTGATTTGATGGTTGATTTCAAAGCTCGAAATGATGAAAGAGATGTTGTTGATGATGATGAGAATGTTCGTAATGAGGTTTGTTGGGAGGCATAGAGTCTGGTTGTTCTAGAAAGGTATGCTGCCATTGACATTTTGGTAAATGGTGTCGCAATGAAGAAGATGATGATTCAGAGGTTTTCAAGGTTTAAAACCCTAATGCTGCCGGTGTTGTATTCTGGAATGACGATAACACCACCAACGATTTTAGAACATGACTAGCTTTAGTAAACCCGTGTATTACACGGTTTAAATAAATAAAATATTAATATAATAAATTTATTAATTAAACAATGATATTCTTAGATATGATAGGACTGAAATAAAAAAACGGTAATATCTACTTTTTAAAATTTTATTTTTTTAAATTTCTTTTATAAAAAATAAATATTTTGTTTTAAAACAAACGTATTAAAAATGTAATTTTTAAAAGTTTTCTTATCACAACTCCCAAATTTGATAATTTAAATTTATCACTTTATTTAGATATAACCTTAATAAAAAGATTTCTCTCTTAATTTACTAATTATTAAAAAGTATTAAAATAATATTATTAGTAATTAAGGTAATTATTTAATAGGAGAGAGAGGCGGAAAAATTTTGATGAGAATGATTGTAGTGCTGACACGTGTCATCCCATTGATTGTGGTGCTGACACGTGGCACCCTATTTACCTTTTTATTAGAGTAGTAAGATTGGACAGGAAACCGTTCGTTTTACTAGTCGACTAATCGAACCGGTCGAACCGACATGATCGTATTTAAGAACCGGATAATGTCATAATTATATATAATTTAACATAAATATTTATATGTGTAGTTTATAGTTATATATAAAAACTCAACAATAATCTTATGTCTAACATGCTAGTTCGTAGTTCAAAGATCATTTTTTTAATAAAAAATCTATTTTACTTCAACTCGTAAATTACTCCATATTACTCATTGTCTGAGTTAAACATAAAATCTCTTTTAAAGGCAAACCCTCTATCAAATGAGCTAGTCTCACATTGACGGGTGTTCAAAGATCTAATAATGAAAACATTGTATACATTTCAAAAGGGACAAATTTATTTTGGTTTTGAGGTTAATTTTTCTTTAAAGGTGTTTGAAGTTTAAACTATTTTTAGTATACGATTGAGTCTTTCGAAGAGGGAAAATCATTCATAAATATTGAATTTCATGCTCTAGAACTGACTTATTTGGAAGTATCATTTAGGAGCATCATTAACGAAGAAACTCATCACTGTAAAAAAATTCTTTTGTACCAATTTTGAACTTGAGACTTAAAGATTCTAAGCTTAAATCCTCATGCTCATGTTATTAAACAAAAAGACCAACTGTTTTTTAAAATGTAACTAAAAAACATGAGTGATAAAATCTATCTTTTTATAAATAATCGACCCTCTTAGTAAATTACGGTAAAAAGTTAAAGGTTTCCAAGAATCAGATAATAATATATATTAAAATTTAAATTATATAGAGAATTTAAAATAGATTGTAGTAACTCATAAATTTTAAACATTCATGAATTTATAATATTACTAAAACATTGAACTTAATTAAACAAACTATTGTGTATAAAGTAATAAATAAATAATTTATCCAGCCTGACCGCACACAATCGACGATAAGTTCAAACTGTAAATAGAATAATTATTAATTAAGGTACATATAAATTTGCTTGACTATAGTCATTAAAATTTATATGATCAGTTAATTATTTTTAATTATTTATTACGGTAGATTTAACTAATTATTTTACCACGAAGTTAGAATTTCATTACTTGTAATACATATATACCGAATCCAAGGTAAATATAACTTCGCTTGACAATAATATAAATATTATTTAGAAACTGAATCCATAATGGTGTTGGGTTATCCTTCGATGGCAACTCAATGACTTTGGAACATTAAGTTTTAGGTTCAGATTTAACACTTCTCTTAACTTTAGTTTTTTTCCTTGTTATTTTGAGATGGAGTTTTGACAAAATTTTGTTTTAGGTTTTGTAAACTTCTTGAGAGTATATTTATTGGATCTTGATGCAATAGTCTTTTGTTCACAGGCACATATGATTCAAACCTGTCAGAGATCTTTTAATAAATTAATATTTTTGATTCAATGACTTGTTTTGAGATTGATTTATTTGGTGACGTTGGATGATAAAATCATAGTAGACATCTTGTTGTTTCATTGTAAAAGATCTAGGATTCCTTAATCATAAAAACCATTATCATAAAGAGAAACTTTCTGATCTAGTTTAAAAGGACCATTGTGCTTTAATTTGAATGCAGATAAAATCTTGATGATGGTTTGTTCATAGGTATCATCACTGATTTTTTAATAAAATAATAGTTAGTTGTGTTGTGATTACTGATTAGTCATTTCACAAACTAATGATGTTTATTAAATAAGCACTTTTATTCGTTGGCCGGACTTAAAAATTATTCGTTGGCCGTTCAAAAATAATAATAATAATAAACACTTTTATGTTTATCGTAATCATTCAAGTGAAAATCCGCAAGAACACCAAAGAAATTCTACTAAAAAGGAGACAAAAATCTCTTGATGAAACAAAAATTACAAAGGGCTGATCCATGTGTTAGATTATGTGTTTCCTATATAAAGTTCTAATCATGCGATATAGAATCATTAAAGCAAAATACCAAAAAAAACACATAGATTAAGAACTCAATATTCACGCAATGGCCATAAAAACCAAAAATAAAAAATAAAAACGAATTCATATTAACCTAATTAACAATAAGATATCAAGAAATTGTATCCCAAACCAACAGTAAAACAAATATCAAAATTACTGCATCGCGTATCAAAATCAACAATAATCTATAGCGTCAATGCAGTAGACCTACACATTGGGCAAACATTCTTCGATAGCAACCAACGCTTGATGCATTCGGCATGAAATTGATGCCCGCATTCGAGTATCCCCATCTCCTCCTCCTTTTCATACTCACACAAACAAATGCAACAACTATCATTCACTTCTTCACAGTTTTCGGCACTTTTTCCTTCAGTTGTGTACACATGTAGACGCTCGGAGATCCTTTCCCCTGATAAACCCGAACCACCATTTGCACTCGCGTTTAGCCTTTGTTGTAGTTCTGGATCAGCCTCTAACTCGTCCATGATCAGACTTTCTTCCAGTAAAGCGTCGAACAAATGATCCCAAGAGTAGTGAGATGTATCCAAGAATGAGGATGCTTCTGGTCTACTGTGATAAGGTGCGTACGGATCGATGGGTGTATAATATGGATAATGCATAGGTGGTTGATTCAAGCTTATGGTATATGGAGGGTATGTGGTGCCGGTGAAGTAATTAACAGGAATCAAGAATTGATCATACACCGGAAATATAGAAAAACCGTAGGCGTAATAAGGTGGTTGTTGGTGTTGTAGATTGGTGTGGTGATAATAGTTATATGGATTCATCTTATTAATAATTTCAACAAGATGAAGAAGAAGAAGAAGAAGAAACCCGTATATACGATCACCTTGAATCAATGCTACTTAAACCGAGGGAAATTGTATATGTATGGAGTAATAATAATGAGAGAAGTATGAATGGATGGTGCTCTTATATATAGAGAACTAGGCTAAAGTCCCGTGTAACACACATGTTCAATCAAATAATATTATTGTTATTAAAAAATGTACGTAAGTTATAATATTGTTGATAATATTTTGTATATCGACTTTTATGTATAATTTTTAACATTAGCTATATCTAACATTAGTAAGTTTTCTCTGTTAATATTTATACATTTAAATAGTGTATAATATGGAATGAAATAACTTTATAAGATGACTTGTATTACAAGGTTGAAGGAGATAATCTTCATGCATATATATCCTACATTGATTTTATTTCTAAACAAGATATATATTATTTTTTTAAGTAAAATTAAATTTACACTAGATTCTCTCCCTCTATCTCAATCTTCTTATGATTGCACAAAATCTAAATATTATATCCTTTTTATCTATCATTCTATTTGTTGAATTTTTTTTGAAATATGTTACTGTTATATAGATAAATTCATATGTTTAAAAACGTGCATGATCTATAATCTAATATATATGTTTATATATTATCATTTTTATTAAGTGTCGCACGTTTATAACCAATGTATAATTACTCACAAGTTAAATCTATTGAATACTTTTAAATTATTTTTGAATATTTATTTTGTTGCTACTTTTCATATTTCATTTTAGGTTAATAAAAAAATTCTTCCTTTGAGTAATCCACTTTTATATCTTATACTATTAATTACATATACATAATACATAGTCATTCTATTATTCTATTATTTTTTACTTTTTAATTTTTTTTTTGCTTTAGATACCAGCTTTTTTACACAAGTTTAAATATTATTATTGTATTATCCTTTTCAAATTTTTCTATCTTTTATTTAGTAGTTTGTATTTTAAATTTTAGATAATGTATTAAAATTTTAAATAATTTAACAATTTGGTTTTTGATATACGTTTAACCAATTTAATCGGCCTAGAGTGAACTGATTAAAGCATAAAACACTATTAGTATGATTGGTGGATCTGATTTTCAAAAACATTTAATTGATGATATGTGAATGTGAAACATAGAGTCAAACTGTCAAAGAGATGGACCAATTGGGCTGACCGGTCCATATTCACATTTCACAATGGTCTTTGCAGGCCCAGTCTTTTGCAACCCATTGATGGGCTAATCTAAATGGGCCTGCCTTTTTTGTTTTCGGTGTTGATCGTCGACCCGTAGAGGTCGGTTATTAAACCGCGAACCGCTTTTTATATTGAACCGAATTGATATTCAATCGGTTTTTCAATAGTTAAAAACCGGTTTTTTAACCGGGTAAACTAATTGTTGATCACTTGACCGGAGGGGGTAAAAATAACGGTACGTAACTTGGACCCGGTTGATTTTGAAATCGGTCCGAACAGAAACTGCAAGGGAGGGTTTGATCTGCTGGTTTAGGATTGATTTGGGTGTTTTCGGGGCTAAAACTGTTTTAGGAACCAGTCGGGTAACTTTTAAAAAATATGTTACTTGTAAACGGTCATATGGTCATGCTTTAAACATTAGTAACCATTTTTTCACGATTTTTGATGATCTCAACAAGCATATCACCGAAAATGAAACTTGTGTTTTTCAAGACGGAATAAGTTCAAATAGAGGTTACAACTGCTAGCCTCAATCGAAAATTGATTCTGCGAGGGCCTTAAAAACTTGAGGCATCAAATTAGTTTTTTTCCTACACTGGGCAGAACAACCCTTTGAGTACGAGGGCACCCGCATCACATAATAAAAATTAGTACACTATATACGATCCAATCTTGACCGACCCTCATGTAATTTTGACAACAACAATGAAATTTTAACATGGACTCCGAAGAAGCTTTATTTTTAAATTTCAAATTTTACCTAATACAAACCTATTATACACAAATTAGAAAAAAAACAACGAATTTTCATACTTCATTCGAATTCTAAATAAACTAATTTTAATAATTTAAGCTCAAACTAAACAATGAACTGCTATACCCATTTAACTTTTAACTTATTAAGTTCAATTAACTTAACCTAATTATTTTTATAACATCAACTTAACTTTTAAATCAAATAACAATAAAAAAAACAACTGTCCTTTGTTCCTTTGTCTTGGAATCAATGAGAGATCAAATTAGAATGGTGTGCAAAATCTAGTTTTTTACTGTGTTATCTGACTCGACTCGAATCGGAATGAAAAATTTTCAGTACGTAGTTATAATCTTTTATGTTTATAATTTTCTTTAATCCCATGAAAAAAATTTATGGGTTCACTACTAAGTACTGTCTACAAGGGAAGAGCCAATACTCTTAAGGGTAGGTGGGACATGTAAAAAGCTAAGTAAGTTTTCAAGAATCAGATAAAATACTAATAATTTAAAACTTAAAATATATAAAGAATTTAAAGTAGATTATAGTAATACATAAATTTTAAACATTCATGAATTTATAATATTACTAAAACATTGAATACTCAATTAAACAAACTATTATGTTTAAAGTAATAGATAGATAATTTATCCAGACCGCTTCAAATAAGTATATTTCAACTATACAATCAAACAAGTTATGTGTTTGGTTCTAGTTCGGACTGGTCTCTAAAAACATCGACGATAAGTTCAAATTGTAAATGGGATAATTATTAATTAAGGGACATATAAATTTGCTCGACTATAGTCACTAAAATTAATATGATCAATCAATTATTTTTAATTATTTATTACGATAGATATAATTTCACCTGTTGTTTACTACAAAGTTAGATTTTTTTCTTACTTGTAATATATATACCGAATCCAAGGTAAATATAACTTTGCTTGACAATAACTAATATAAATATTATTTAGAAACTGGATCCATAATTAATGGTCATGGGTTATTCTTCAATGGCAACTCAGTGACTTTGGAACATTAAATTTTAGGTTCAGATTTAACACCTCCCTTAACTTTAGTTTTTTTCCTTGTTATTTTGAAATGGAATTTTGATAAAACTTTGTTTTAGATTTTGTAAACTTCTTGAGAGTAGATTTGATGGATCTTGATGCAATTGTCTTTTGTTCACAGGCACATATGATTCAAACCTGTCATAGCAAGAATCAAAACATTGATTTTGATGACTCTTTTAATAAACTAACATTTTTTATTCAATGACTTATTTTGAGATTGATTTATTTGGTAGACATCTTGTTGTTTCATTGTAAGGATCTCGGATACCTTAATCATAAAAACCATTATCATAAAGAGAAACTTTATGATCTAGTTTAAAACGGGGACCATTATGCATTAATTTGAATGCAGATAAAATTCTTGAGGATGGTTTGTTCACTAGTGTCGTCACTGATTTTTTTTTATCAAAATAATAGTTAGTTGTGTTGTGATTAGTTATTTCACAGACTAAATAATTATACCTATAATTAAAGTACATGGCAATGAATAGTGATTTTCAAAATCGCAACCGTACGTTTTTTTATCTACGGTGTTAAAGGCCTGGCTATTTGTTTGTTGGCCACGTGTTATGCTCTTTGCACGTGTTCACAATCCCCTTTTCTGCATCTATGTCTATGTGACTATGTGTTAAGAGAGAGAGAGAGAGTGTGTGTGTGTGTGGGAAGGTATCCATCATTATACACCACAGTCACCACCATCAATGGATGGTCTACCTCAGTTCCCTTTCGATTAGGGTTTCGTTGCTCTCGGTATCACCATTGAGAATCCGAACAAGACAATTCGATAGGAGAGAGGTATGCATTGTCTGATATACGCATTGCACGTGGCGACACCGCCAGGTCTGAAGCAAGGCTGGAGAGGCGAACTAAGGTAGCAGTAAAGAGGTTGTCAAACCCATGATTTACTTTGTGGATCGTCGGAGCATTAGTGCCAAATTAAAGAATCAATGAGAGATGGTTGGTAAGCAGTAATCAACCATGGCACTTATCAACAATATCCACATACCACTATTTCTTCTTCTCTGATCCTTCCCCAAATGGTATGATGTCTTTGTTGCTCTGCTTTTAAGTTATTCAGATTTTGTGGATGTTATACCTATAATTAAAGTACATGGCCAATGAATTTGAGAAATTGAGTTTGTGTGCTCTGGTATGGTATGTCACTTTGACCGAACTCATATCTCATGTTGTCATCTTCTTTTTGAATTGTTAGGGTTTCTGATACGTGCCACTCCCCATGTACAATTGCATAACATCCATGTTCCATTTATTTTGCTTTATGATTTATTTGTTTCTTAATTTGTTTTATTTATGTATGCATGATCTCCATCATCTTAGGTAGTGGGTTTAGTTTCTTTTGCATTAATTTAGGAGCCATGATCATATTTTTTTTATATATGTAATCGTTGTTTTGGCAATAAAAAAAAAGAAGAAAATTGGATCAAAAGTTTGTGTCTTTATTCTCTCATCTTTGTTCTTGGAGCCTAACCCACTCAACGGGTCCATTGGGAGATTGACCATCTCGAATCGGTCTCTATCAGTTTCCTTGATTTCATCATATGTTATGCGAGGATGAATGATGGGATTAGTCATGGGAAAGTAGAAAATTAGTGAAGGAAGAAGGGTTCATACCCCAAGCACCTGTTGCTTATGATTCAAAGGTTTGATTTCTGATTTTGAAGTTATTACTTTTGTTTGCTTATTGAAAATAGTTCAACCATATATACAAGCAGAATGAAGTTGTCAAATTCTAGGGTATTGTCATTGATTGATCTAGAAATTGTTTTTGAAATGCATGTCTTAATTTTCTTGAAGGATAAGATATATTTCAAGAAACTTAAGATGGTGAGAAGAAAGACTCAAATGAGGATCACTGAGAATGGATTATTGAAGAGGTAAGCTCAGTGAATTTGCAAGCTAAAGGTTTATCTTTTTACTATTTTCTTGATTATTCTTTTTTAATTCTTTCATGCATATACCTCACATGTTCACATACATATACATACCTACACACTCGCATATAAATAAATCTCCTGCTTGAAACAACATAAGCTTGCATTTCAACTAAATTTCAAAATTGAAGCTTAAGAAGTGACACTGATGAACGAGTTTCAAGATTAACATACGTTTTGCGATTATTAGATTTGTGAACAACGTTAATATGGTCATTCAAGAGTCTAGCTCTATCTGACATGTTTTATTTTGTTCCTTTTCTTTGGCAGGTTGCAGTTATGGGCTAATTTCATGGTGTGTATGATAAATTAAATAAGCTGTAGACATGTTGATGAATGAAGAACTTGGAATCTCTAAGGAGGTTCAACAACACGTACATTCAGACTAGAAGCAGCATATGGAGAAATCCTCTTATAGATCTAATCTCTTCATTGCAGAATTTAGAGTCTCTATTGGTTACGTAAATATACATAACTATTTTACAAAATGTATAGGCCGGTAAAAGTAAAACACAAACAACTAGACTAGCAAATGTAATTGCGCATCATCAAATGCTCATGGCGCAACGCGCCATTGAACATTACTAGTATTTATTAAAGAAGCAATTTTATATTATCGTAATCATTCAAGTGTAAATCCGTAAGTACATCAAAGAAATCCTAGTCAAAAAGTGACCAAAATCTCTTAGATGAAACAATAATTATAAAGGGCTGATCCATGTGTTAAACTATGTGTTTCCCTTCTAATCATGCGATAAAGTATCATCAAAGCAAAATACAAAAAAAACCACATAGATTAAGGACTTAATATGGCCATAAAAACCAAAAATTAAAATTAAAAAATAAAAATGAATTCATATTCATATTAACCTAATTAACAATAAGGTATCAAGGAATAATATCCTAAACAAACTGTAAAACAAATATCAAAGTTACTGCATCGCGTATCAAAATCTATTATAATCTATAGCGTCAATGCAGTGGATCTACACATTGGGCAAACATTCTTCGATAACAACCAACGCTTGATGCATTCGGCATGAAATTGATGCCCGCATTCGAGTATCCCCATCTCCTCCTCCTTTTCATACTCACACAAACAAATGCAACAACTATCATTCACTTCTTCACAGTTTTTAGCCCTCTTTCCTTCAGTTGTGTACACGTGTAAATGCTCGGAGATCCTTTCCTCTGATAAACCCGAACCACCACTTGTACTCGCATTTAGCCATTGTTGTAGTTCTGGATCGGCCTCTAACTCATCCATGATCAGACTTTCTTCCAGAAGAGCGTCGAACGCAAGAAGCCAAGAGTCATGAGATGTGTCCAAGAATGAGGCTGCTTCTGGTCTACTGTGATAAGGTGCGTATGGATCGATGGGTGTATAATATGGATACTGCATAGGTGGTTGATTAAAGCTTATGGTATATGGAGGGTATGTGGTGCCGGTGAAGTAATTAACAGGAATCATGAATTGATCATACACCGGAAATATAGAAAAACCGTAGGTGTAATAAGGTGGTTGTTGGTGTTGTAGATTGGTGTGGTGATAATAGTTATATGGATTCATCTTAGATGAAGAAGAAGAAGAAGAAACCGGTATATATGATCACTTTGAAACAATGCTAACTAAAGCGAGAGAAATTGCATATGTATGGAGTAATCATAATGAGAGAAGTATGAATGAATGGTGCTCTTATATATAATGAATTAGTGATAAGGTGACTTGTACTACAAGGTTGAAGAAGATAATCTTCATGTGTATATATCCTACATTGATTTTATTTCTTAACAAGATATATATCATTTTTAAGTAGGATTAAATTTATACTAGATTCTCTCCCTCTATCTAGATCTTCTTATTATGATTGCACAAAATCTAAATATTATATCCTTCTTATCTACTCTTCGTTATATCCTTCTTGTCTACCCTTCTATTTGTTAATTTTTTTTTTCGAAATATGTTATCTGTTATAAAGATAAATTTTCATACGTTTGAAAAGGTGCATATGATCTATAATCTAATATATATGTTTAATGAGTGTCGCACGTTTATAACCAATGTATAATTACTTACAAGTTAAATCTATTGAATATTTTTAAATTATTTTAGAATATTTATTTTATTGCTACTTTTCATATTTCGTTTTAGGTTAATAAAAAAAATTCTTCCTTTGAGTAATCCACTTTTATATATTATACTATTAATTACATATACATAATACATAGTCATTCTATAATTTTTTTTTGCTTTAGATACCAGCTTTTTTGTATAAGTTTAAATATTATTTATTGTATTATACTTTTCAAAAATTTCTATCTTTTATTTAGTATTTAGTATTTTAAATTTTAGATAATGTATTAAAATTTTTAATAATTTAACAATTTGGTTTTTGACATACGTTTAACCAAATTAATCGGCCTAGAGTGAACTGATTAAGGCATAAAACATGATTAGTATGATTGGTTGATCTCAAAAATATTTAATTGATGATATGCGAATATGAAACATAGAGTCAAAGAGATGGATCAATTGGGTTGACCGGTCCATATTCCACATTTCACAATGGGCTTTACAAGCCCAGTCTTTTGCAACACATTGATGGGCAGATCTAAATGGGCCTGCCTTTTTTGATTTCGGTTATTAAACTGCAAACCGCTTTTTATATTGAACCGAATAATTTTCAAACCGTTTCCTTAAAACTAGTTAGGAACCGGTTTTTTGACCGGGTAAACTAATTGTTGAACACTTGACTGGAGGTGGGTAAAAATACCGGTACGCTAACTTGGAACTGGGTTGATTTGAAACCGGTTGAACAGAAACTTGAAGAGGGGGGTTGATGTGTTGGTTTAGGATTGATTGGGTGTTTTTGGGGCTTGAACTGTTTTAGGAACAAATCGGTAACTTTTAAAAGATATAGTACTCATAAACAGTCTTATGGCCATGATATAAACATTATGTTTATAACAATTTTTTATTGATTTTTGATGATTTCAACAAGCATGACACCAAAATTTAAACTTGCGTTTTTTTTTCAAAACGGAATGATTTCAAATATAGGTTACAACTGCTAACATCAATCAAGCATTGATTTGATCACAATCGGGGGCCTAAAAAGTTTGAGGCCCTAAGTTAGGCTGTCTTCTACAAAGGGGCGGACCTACCCATTGGGTAGGGGTTCACCCGAACGGCCGCACCTCAAAAAAAAATAATAGCTTATATACGATCAATTATAATTGACTTTACGTAATTTCAACAATGACCCCTATGAAATTTCAAGAACGGCCCTCATGAAAATTTAACATTAACTATTAATCTTTTAAGTATTATTACTTAACCCAATTATTTCTATAACTTAACAACTTAATTGTTAAATCAAATAACAATAAAACAACTTGCCCTGTGTTTCATTCTCTTAAATCAATGAGACGAAACTAGAAGAATGTACTAAATTTGATTTTATCCTGTTACTCTGTGACCTAACCCGAATCAGACAAAAAAAACTAGCATTTAGCTATAATTAATAACGCTTAAAATTTTCCAAACATATGAAAACAAATTCACAGATGCCACTTTCTACAAATTAAGAGCCTGCACTGTTAAAAAGACCACTATTAACTTTAAAGTATCATTTTACAGCAAACAGGATGCGATTCAGATCTAGTGATAACAAAGGATTGTTCATATTACACTTCAAAAAATCACGTAACTGTAAACCCTTTGTATCAACATCATATCATATGGGGCCGAAGAACCATCAACATTATCGGGTCAAACTTACGTATCTTACAACCCCGCGTAGGTTCCGCCCACATGTATATCGTGCAGCTTGCTTTCAACTATCGCCATCACCCTGTTTTGCCACGATATTTCTTCATCAATAACTATTTTTCGGTCGGTGGGGTTCGTAAAATCACACTATTTGTCAATTTCTTTAATTCCTAGTGGACCGACTTCTCTTACAGTTCCGCCGACTTTCTTGGCGATAAAATCAGACATTTTTCATCGAAATTGCTGCTGATAACGAGTACAATCCAATCTGTTTGCTCCAAACACAATTCAGGTTACGTTTTCTTGAACTTTTAGCCATACCCACATCGAAATCTTGAAATTTGATGGACGAAATCATCTTCTGATCTTTTCTAGGGTTCCGAAATTCATCTCCCCCAATTCGATTTCCATGTGTTGTTGAGTTTTAGATCATGTTCAAATGATTGCTAAATCTGTGTCTGCAAGTTCTGATTTTTCAAAGATTTTGTGGATGTCATCACCACCCATTTGTCCATGTCAGAAGGTAGTAACAATTCCATTGAGTTCTTGCACAGGAACAGTGATTAACACCTCCGTTAATGGAAGAAAATCTTCTAGGAGAAGAAACAGAGGTGTGATTTTGGGTTGTATGGTTCCTGTTGACAGCCGGAATCAATGTTTGAGCTTAGAGATTTCAAATTCTGTGAAAAGGGGTTTGAAAAACTACTCGAAAAGTCGAATTTGTAATGAATTAGCTGAAGCTAGTGATACATTGGCTCAAGATTCAATTCATTTAGGTTATGGTAATGATTTTAGTGGATTTAGGGAAGATCCTGTTATAGGTAAACTAACAACTCAACTTGGGGTCATACACCCAGTCCCTTTACCTCCAATTAATAAAAATATTGGTGGGATGTTTGTGCTCTTTTTCATCAGTGGAGTTGTGTTTGATAAACTTTGGATGTCAAGAAAGCGAAAAAATAGCAATGATGAAGGGAAATTGGGAATATGGCCACAGGTTCCCACAAGTTTTTCACTGTTTCTTGAGAAAGATTTGCAGAGGAAAGAATCAGTTGAGTGGGTGAACATGGTGTTGGGTAAGTTATGGAAAGTTTATAGAGGGGGCCTTGAGAATTGGGTAATCGGTTTGCTGCAGCCTGTTATTGACGACTTAAAAAAGCCTGATTATGTGGAAAGAGTTGAGATAAAGCAGTTTTCACTCGGGGAGGAGCCATTTGTTGTTAGAAATGTCGAACGCAGAACTTCACGCAGCAACAATGATCTACAGTGAGTTTTTTACCCAAACTTTGAAAATTTATCTTCAAGTTGTTAGTTATCTTATGTGTTAAACTGTTTATTGTATTACTTTCTAAAGGTATCAAATAGGTCTTCGTTACACTGGTGGTGCTCAAATGCTTCTAATGCTGACACTGAAATTTGGGATTATTCCAATTAAGGTGCCGGTTGGTATTCGAGACTTTGATATTGATGGAGAACTTTGGGTTAAACTTAGATTGATTCCAACTGAGCCTTGGGTGGGAGCTGTTTCATGGGCTTTTGTATCACTTCCAAAAATTAAGTTTGAGTTGTTACCATTCCGGTTGTTTAATTTAATGGGTATGTCATTTTGATACATTCTTAATTCCATTTAATATATTGTAACATTCTTAATTTTAGTTATTGTCAGATTGTTAAGTTAAATACTAATACATGTTAATCATTTTCCTCTTTCTTGCATGTATTTATGTGATACCAGCTATCCCTGTACTCTCGATGTAAGTGACTTCTTCATATGATCATGATTTGACATTGTGTGATATTTATCATGATTCTATATTAGAGTAAAGGGTCAAAAGGGGTATTTTCTTGGTATAGGTAGGGTTGCCACGAAACTACTTTTTTTTCTTTCTAAAGTTTTGAAATTTCTTGAAAATTACTGTTCAAGTATAAAGTATACGGTTTCAATAAAAATGATAGAGGAGTTTTTATGCTTAAAAAAGAAATACGCTTTGCCGACTACCCGTTCGTGCCCTACAATTTGCTTAGTATAAATATCTTTATTCATTAGCTTATCTTGATTTAATTGCTTTGGTAGCTTGGTTGCCATCCATCAACTTCTTATTTCATGTTTCTTGAAATTTTAGGTTTTTGAAGAAGCTTTTGACAGAGGATTTGCCTCGATTATTCGTGCGGCCTAAGAAAATTGTCTTGGACTTTCAAAAGGGGAAAACCGTTGGTCCACTCCAAAATGATTTCAAGTCCGGTGAACTGCAAGAAGGAAATAAAGATTTTGTTGGGGAACTTTCAGTCACTCTTGTTGATGCTCGAAAACTCTCTTACATCTTCTATGGTGGGTATTATCAGAGTTATTATGTGCTAAACTAAAGTATAAGTCTTATGATGATCTTATTTTTGATTGTTTACAGGAAAAACAGATCCATATGTTGAACTAAGACTGGAAGATCAAGTAATGCATAGTAAAAAGAACAGTCAAACGACTGTGACGGGGCCTCCTGGCCAGCCAATATGGAATCAGGTGAGACATTCTTCAAGTCTTACTCTTATACTTTTATATCAATATGGAATTAGTTATGAATATTTGATGATATTTGCTGTATGGCAGGATTTCAGTATGCTAGTTACAAATCCTAGAAACCAGAAATTGTCGGTACAAGTAAAGGATTCTCTTGGATTTATACACTTGACTGTTGGTGCAGGAGAGGTAACCTCTTTAGGGGTCTTTGGATTTATGTTTCGATGCCAATTATCTGGTTTTATATGTTTAGATAAACTGCTACTCCTTTGATCATCTTAAAGTGTTGGTTTTGGGTAATTAGTTTCATACCAAATTTACCAATTGCAACAATGATTTTGAAAATTGCCTACTTAAACCTTCAAGGGTTGGCATAGTGATAAGCATCTTATTTTCTCTAGCAGAGGTCTTAGGTTTGAATCCAATTTTCACATGTTTCCGCTCTAAGGCCAACTGCCAACACAAGTTGTGTTTTACCTGATCATATTAGTTACCTGATCACTGTTATAAAAAAGATTGCCTTTTTATACACTCCCGTTCACAGAACATTTATTCATTATTTTTAATAATCTCCTTTTTGGTCAAACACTCGGTCTAATTATTCAGTCTATTAATAGCTTAAGATCTTTAAAGGTCACTTGGTCATCTTATTGTCTGATTATTCAGTCTGTTAATGGCTTAATTTATCATCTTTTCAGGTTGACTTAAGATCTTTAAAAGACACAGTACCAACAGATAGGATCGTGACCCTCCAAGGAGGTTGGGGACCGTTTAACAAGGGGCCAACGGGAGAGATCCTACTTAGACTAACGTATAAAGCTTACGTTGAAGATGAAGAAGATGAAAGAATCTTACACATCGACTCATCTGATGATGAGTTTTCAGAACTAGCATCAGCTGGCACTACATTTGAGCCTTCATCAGATAAAGAAACATTCATGGATGTTTTAGCCGCCTTTATTGTTAGTGAAGAATTTCAAGGAATAGTGGCTTCCGAAACATCAAATAATGTAAATAACACGAGGTCAACAACAACAACGTTCTCTGGTCAAACACCTGATACTGTGACCCCCGACACTGGTTCTGATTCAGGAGGTATCGACTAATTGACTATTGACTGCTGACTGCATTCATATGTTTATTTCATTCACATGTGTTGTTGCATTGACCAATATATAGATTTATTTGCAGGGTCAGCTTTATTATGGCTTGCTGCAATCACAAGCATCTCAATTCTAACAGCCATTAACATGGGTGGCTCGAACATCTTTAATCCTTAGTGCAACGCGCATGGTTTCAGCTTGATCAAGTAATCCTCAAAAGCCAGTACAGCAGGCGCGAGGTCGAGAGTCTGAGATTTGTGTATCCGCTGCTTTTCGGGTTTCTTTTTATTATAGATACTTTTTTTGGTTGAAGTTGTCAATCTTTTTGAGAAAATAGAGTTACAAATGTGGACTCTCTGTAGAGGTCTTGTAATAGCCATGCTACAAAAGAAAAAGAAATAATTTTGGTATAGGGGTGTAAACTGTCAAAACAAGGAAGTCTGGGGGTATAACTTTTTACCATTTATAGTTTAAACTTGAGGCTTGTCTATACATATTCATTTAAAGTTCCTACATTATTTTTTCTTCTCAAATTAGTACTCTTAATGTATGTAAAATTACAAGTGAAGCCGCTAAGACCATTCGTAACGTTGAGCGATGAAGGGTAGGAGCTTTCCCTTTTATGTTGGACCTATCACAGGCTCTTTTGTTTTCTCTTTCTCTCTCGTATTCGTCAATCTTACGTGTCCTTTTTGATGGATTTTATTTGCCCTTTCTCCTCGCCATGTCAGCAACATCATCTTCCACCTCATGGCGTTGGAAGTTTAAGTGTGTTAGAAGTGACGAGATGTGCTGATGTGGATGACACTTGTGAACGTTTGTGCTAACATATACAAGCCAATTATAATGAAGTGCTGATATGTTTCTACTCATATAGTTTTGTATTGTTATAATATTAGAGTAAATTACACTTATTTCCTTTGAGTTTATCCTAAATTTCATCTTTTGTTTTAAGCTAGGACAATCAGAAAAAATATCCATATTGGTATTTGTGTTGGTTTAATTTCGTTTCAATTTTTGTCAAAACACATTTCGTCCTTTAAATTTATCTCAAATATAAAAGATCATTTTTATTGTAGTGAGAAAGGATTAAACTGTGACATTTATTGTTTTTTACATAGTTTAAAATTTAAAAAAATAAAATTTAGGGTAAATTAACTTAAATGATGAAAATATAATTTACTCTATATATTATGTGTTAGATTTTATGATTTTGTTTTGAGTTCAGCACACTTCAACATGATGTTGGGAACTTGCTATTGAATCGAAAGATATATGGTCTCATGTACGTCAATCATAGAGGCACAAAAAGCGGAAGAATCCTGGCTTGGATTCTCGGATTCATATAGGGTACAAATAAGGTTGAAAGTTTCTGGTAGTCTCATATCTAATTATAAAGTTATATTTTAAACTGGTGTCATATCCGTTGGGTATGGTTAATCCTCACCCATCGTGTTGGTGAATAAGCCAACAATATGAGTATATATGTTCAATGACCTACGTGGTCAGAAATTGAACATGGATTTCCTATTATGTGAAACTCAGTTATAAATTCACCTAAAAAACCTACTTAAAATAGTATATATTAACTATATTTGTAATAATTATATAATTTTAATTATTATTCTAACAGGTGTTTGAAAATCAAAAATCCAAATTCCAAAACACATCTTAAAAGTTTGTGTGTATCTAACCCGATATGAAAATTCAAATGCTTAATTCATAATTCATAATTCATATTCGGTTTGATTTGAATTTCGATTTTTTCGAGTCAAATTCGAAGAAGAAAACACGTTAAAGCTAACACTTATAGAGCGAAATTGATAAAGTCTAAACAATGTCGACGGTTTTCTGGATATTCTCGTATATAAACAATGAAGATTCATTTCACACTTCCATAATATAAAAAAAAAACTAAAACCCAAAAATGGAATATTAGCCAGCCGTCCAAAAACCAAAACCAAAACACATGACACATAATTCAAACCAAATTGCCGTCCGATGATTAAAAAGGTGGCATATGATCATATCATGTTCGTCAAATCTGTTCGAAAACGAAACAAACGTTTGTAGTTATCGACGCAGGTTTGAATCCGTGAGGCTGTTAAAGAATGCAACATAAGAATACTGTTTTGGACATTATCATTGCATCATTATTATGAGAACAGACAACTTGAACATTGTTTAATCATCGGTTGCCTTTTCACCTAAACCCTGATTCCAGCATGTGATGTGATGTGATGCATTCTTATTCTTCTTAATGTTTGAAAATAAGAGGTTGACTTTGACGCTTACTAACTTCATGTTCATACTCATGTGATGCATTATTAATTATTTGCTGCCGGTTTATTTAATTAAGTAGTTTATAGTGGTTTGGAGGTTATAATGAGTTAATGATAACTACCAGAAAACTAAGTATCACTTGTTGAATCAAATAAGTTCGATGAATGATATTTGTTGTATACAATAATAATACAATGAATAATAGAAATCATATCTATTTAAAAAAGAGAGATTACAATAAACAGTATGATAAATGATAATAATGATAAACCTAATCTAGTGATAATAATGATAGAACATTTATCCTCATGCCCAAGTTGGTGATAGAATAACGATTCACAAGTTACTAAATTTAAAGATAAATGATAAATGAAAATATTAAAAAATGTGGAAGATAACAAAGTTTGCTAACATTACTGGTATCAACGATGGATACCTGTAAATACAAAAAAGAAGTAGAAAAAGAAAATTGTGAATTTTCAAAGTAATCAACGACATATCATAATAACCAAGAAATTTGATATTATAATTAACATATTGATGACAAGCCATTGATACTGATAATTCCAGTTTTGAACATACGAAAAGACTTTAGGGATTCACAAATATGATTTGTGTAACAATGTATTAGCATACGAAAAATAATTTCTTTTTACCTAAGTCAAATACTCGAGCTTGATTGTCATAACATTTATTTAGACATGATAGAAAAAAGGTTTAAGGATTCACAAAACAGATCCGAGTGTATGTTTTTGAGAGTTGCTAACTTACATCTTATTAAGTGTACACAAATTTCTAACCATCTGGTTCAAGTTTCTATTATTATGTATGTATTATTGAGGTCTTTTTTTTGTAGTTGTATAGTTTTACATATAAATTGTTATCGATAGAATAGAGTTGTATGGATGTAAAAAAGAATTGCAAACCATTTGGTTGAATATTTTATTACATCCCTATTACAAACTAGAGCCGACTGTCGAATTTAAGAATAAAGAGAGCGAGAGATAAATGAATTACAATGTTGACTATTAGATTTTAGAAAATGGTATTCATAGGAAAGTCAACTATAGTGTTAAATTATTCAATTATAAAAGAATTCAACAAATAAGGAACATTACCGGCTTTACTATTAATTTTTGATCTACCCTTTTAAAAAATTGTTGTTATTTATTTTCAAATCTTGTAAGATATTAATCATTGTTAATAGAGCTTATGTTCAAATTAGCAACTAATGACTATTTGGAGGAAGTGGTAGAGGTGTAAAAAAACTTGTTTCCAAACTAGAGCTAGTTTAATTGTAACTCGAAACCGATTTGATTAAGAAACCAGTTAGGAACCCACCCAACTCGTTATGTTTAGATCGTTTGAGTACCCATCCTTTAAAGCTTTAACGGTGCCAAAAGGTCAAAAGCTTATTAAAGACCAGAACCTTGTTTAGAACTAGAACCGATCATTTATCAACTTGAAACTGGTTTGGATCAATTGCTTATGAGTTGCACTTGTTAATGGTCATCGGATAGTCTTTGTCAATGTGTGATTAGTTGAACTTTGATGTTTTATTGGGTACTTATGTAGAAAAAGAATAGATGAAGATGGATACATTATACATTTCATACACAAACTAATGATTACGAGCAATGAAAAGCAAAACCAATATAGTGCCATCTTATTTTTGCTAGCATGTTTTCTTCATATGGTAAGTTAAAACACCTACACATTGTTAGGACGTTAATAAGCTAGTACTAATGTTAGAAATACATGTTTTTCAGAAGATGAAGCAAAATGGTGAAAAAGACTAAAAATTATTCTTATAAGGGGTTTATACCTTGTCAACATATGCTGATTCTAATACTTATTAAAGTTTTCACCGTATGTCTTTCTCTTTTAGGAAAACATGCAATACAATTCAACTATATTGTGTTGCCATTGTTGTATTACGTTGTTAATCTCTACCACTAATTATTATGTATTTATGTTTACGACACCTTGCAAAAAAATTTAACCTATCATGTACTTACCCTAGTTCTTCAATGTTGATAATGAGAGTGAATTTATAATTCCTGATTGTGTTTTTTAACTTGTCTTCAACCCTTCTTCTTCACTGAAAATTCTACATTCTATCTTCTTTAAATAAAATTAAATACTTTCCATCATGCATTAACCCATCTTTTCAAAAAAAGTTATTCCAATTAAGGTTATTCTTGAAAAGATTATTCTTGATAAGTACACTAATCGATTCGAAACAACGCTATAACAACTGATACAAACGGCCACCAATTTTCGTACAAATTCTTTACAGGAAAATGATTTATAAACTTAAAACAAATAAAAAAAATGAGATGAAGTCACACAAAAAAATTAAAGGAGATGAACAAAAGTAAAAAAGAAAGTAAATAAATGATGGGCATGTATAATTTGAAACAATTTAAATTAATTTAAAGTTACATTTTTAGACATATATACAATCTACTACACATCATGAAAATAATTAATATATTAACATACCCACCAAGTGAAAGTATTTAACCAATCCATAAAGGTAATAGTCAAAGACTATTGCACAATATGTCATGTGGCATGTTCTTAAGTATCTCACTTTTGGCCATTTTTATAACTTTAAGTACCAAGATTTCAATTCACCATGTGAGGACCCCCTTCTTAAGTACCAAAATTTATATTCTTTAATATTATTCGGTGCCAAAATTTGATCTTCTGTAACCGTGTATAGACTTTGTCCATTTTGGCCCCATAAAATTCAAGATTTCAGAAGTTTGACAATTGTCAAGATTATGAAGCTTTCCTCTTTAATTTGTTCCACCTTCATTTTTCAAATCTTTATATAAATAATTAAACTTTTAGAAGTCCATTTTACACCCACCCTTTTGTTGTTTTCTTGTTGTAGTTTCCCAAACTTATCACTATAAAAACTCATCTTTCTGTTGGTATATTGTATCATATATTCCAGTTTGTTTATTAAACTTACAAACCCCTCGTGCACTAGAGATCTTGTGTGAAAATGATTGAGTGCAACCACAACCCACCTCTCTTCCAAGACTACTCTCAGCTTTTGAACCAGTCTCGCGATCGGGTCGATGTAAAACGACCCAAGAACGATGACCCGGGGCTGGAGGAATGCGAGCTTCCGGTTGTGGATCTTCGCGGGTTGTGGAGCGAGAATGATCAAGAACGGGCTTCTTGCGCTTCGGAGATATGTAGAGCTTCATCTGAATGGGGTTTCTTTCAGATTGTTAACCATGGGATAGAGGTTGGGCTTCTTAGGAGAATGAGAAAGGAGCAAGTGAAGCTGTTTAAGGCTTCGTTTGAGCGGAAAACAGCTTCAGGGCTCCTTGATAACTCGTATCGGTGGGGGAACCGGACCGCGACGTGCCCGAAACAGTTATCATGGTGTGAAGCTTTCCATGTGCCTCTTTCAAGGATATCTGATGACACTTGCTATGGAGAATTCAACTCTTTGAGGTATGAACATGCATGAGTACTTTTCATCTCACTTTTTTGAACACAATCATATTCTATCAGTCATTTACAACTTAAAGCAAATCACATATTGTTTTGCTCTGTATTGCTCACATAAGAGATATTGAGACATAAGAACTATCCTGCTAAAATATTATCTAACCGTGGATAAAAGAAAAACTCTAACAGTTAAAGGTGCTTAGAGCATTCATATTAGGTTTCTTATCCTTATTTTTTTAATTACATTAAAAATACTATTTTTTCTCTTTAATTCTCAATTAAATAATAACTTTTATACTTTAATCAGTATATTTTTTCTCTTCTTTACTCACAACCACTTTTAAAAATATTAAAAATTTATAAGGATAAAACAGTGATTCCCCAAATATATAGATTAAATAGTAGTTTTTCTCTCTTCTCCACACATAATTATTTACAATCATTTCTTAAAATATAAAAAACACACACATATAAATATAAGAAATCTACCGTGAATTCTCTTATCTAAGAGTAAATAACACTGTGTGGTTTCTCTGAGTTTTTAATACACACATGATGTTTATGGTTTAGTTCAACGACATACTGTCTAAAGTTATACATAAGTTAATGGCAGAAAGACATTGTTTAAAGTTTTAAGCATAATTTAATTAAGTTAAATAAACATTGTCGAAAGGTAACATATTTAATAGAAAAAGGTTCGAACTAAGCGGCTACCACTTTAAGTTTTTTATTCTGTAAAGAAGAATTTGAAGCACTAAATAACAAATCTATTCCAGAATTAGATGATCAAATAGTCTTTCATTAACCAAACGGGTAACAAATTATTCTCTGTCGGTCTTAATTATTTTTTCCATAATTAAGATGTTTTATATGAGTTAATTAACGACCACTTTTGGTTTGTTTCATGGCATTGTCTTTTTTATTCTTATAATAAGTTATTATTATTGTACAAATATTTAATATAAACCAAGTTATTTAAGGTAAACAAGGTCAAACCAGTGCATGTGGAAAACACAAGAAATTATTATAATAATAATTATTAATAAGATTATTACTACTACAATTATTATTACTACTACTACTCATTATTATTGTTATTTATTAGTTTTATTATTAATAAATTTATTTTAGTATTATTTGCTATCGTTACCGTTATACTTGATACTATTATTAAAACTACAATATCATTATTAACCTTATCATACTTGGATATTATTATTATTATTAATACTATTCCTTACTCTACTTCTTATTAGATATATAATATTATTAATATATTTGCTAATACTACTTTTAATAATAATATTATTATTTATTATTATGATTCTTATAAAATTTTATAAAGAGAATATAAAAGTAGGGAACTTTAACAAAAAAATATTATAAGCGGCTAAGAATAATGGAACAAAAGAATATATTATTCTCCTACATATATGTAAACGCAAATTTTCCTAATTCTACTACGATATTGAGATAAACCACTAGAAAATATCACTATTTCCCGTTTATTCTTCACAAACAAATATCTAGTATAATTTAATCAATTGTAGGAACAAAACGTGTAACAGAAAAATATTCTTTGTTATCTTTCTAGGGAAGTAATGCAAGAATACGCGTGTGCGATGCAAGAACTTGCAAAGTCGATAGCTCGAGTGCTTGTGGCGAATATGGGCACACAACGTGGGGCATGGGAAGATAACTGCAACGCGAGCACATGTTTCATGAGGCTGAACCGATACCCCCCATGCCCCGTCTCTCCAGAGGTGTTTGGACTTGTGCCCCACACGGATAGCGATTTCCTCACCATTTTGCACCAAGATGAACATGTTGGTGGGCTTCAACTCATGAAAGATTCCAAATGGGTGGCAGTAAAACCTAACCCTGATGCCCTTGTTGTCAACATTGGTGACCTTTTTCAGGTATATTCCCTTAATTAATTACCTTTTGCATGTGCTCATCGAACCCAATTTTTTGGCCCTTAAATGCTGCAACAAGAAGTTTTATTCCCATAATAGCATCTAACACTTTTCATACTAATGGGCATGATATAAAGATGTTAGTACGTTTCGAATGTGTTTGTTCCCTACCCATCATATCATATATATACTAAAGTTATTTGGGGATAGAGAATCAAATCTTAACGCGCTAAGAGATACAATTTTCGGCATCTTAATTTGGTTGATGCGATATATATTCTTCGGAGTTCGTACTTAAGTAGATAGACGGAGGAAATCAATTGCAAAAGAAAGCTTTCGAATCAAGAGATATGATAATCACTACAAAAGTATTTTATACTTCACGGTTCATATAGATGTGTACAAATAAAGCAAAAAAAGATTCACATATATAAATGTGTTTTTGAGGGGACATTTTTTTATGATCCAACATATCTTATCCACAATCAAATTAAACTCCTAGATTAGAAAATCTTTAAAAGATATATTAACATTTAAGAGTGGGGATATAAGTATATGCAAGTAGTTTGTGTAGACTTTTAATTAAAAAAAGGTAGAATTAAAGACAATCTGTTAACATCTTTAGTTAAAAGCTTGGGGATTTAGTATTTTGCAAACCTTTTTTAAATACTAACTCTTTAAGTATAGATATTTATATGATGAATGCAAACTGAATTTTAATAGTCACTTATTATTCATTGGTCAATAATCATTGTTGTTACTAATATGCTTTGATTTTAAACGTGTAGAGTTTCAAATAGAAGTTTATTATTCTTCTTTCTTTTAAGTTTATAAAATTGTATTTTTGACTTGCTCTTTTGATTGAAATCATTTCTTTCTCTTTTTATATAGGTTCCTCTTATATATGTATATGTAGACATGAGCATCATCATTTTTACTGTGTATGTATCATGGTATATACTCATGTATGTCCCTACACATATATGATGATAAGCTTATTCCCTTGAGCATAATATTTTATCGTGTTTATACAAATACTACCCATCATATATGGTCCAAATAGAACTTTTAGAGATATTGATTCTCTTAGCCGTTGACATGCAACGAAAGTCAACCAGTGGCAGGCATGATAATATATTTGGTGAGAGAAAAGAGGAATATGTGGATTTTATATTCGATCAAAAAGGGTATATAGTTGTTCATCAAACATTAATCATTAGAATAGTTGAATTCATGATATATAAAAAAACACACCATATGATCCATACAATAATAAAAACTCTACATGATTTTTAATATTTAAGAGTTAGGGATTCAATGAATCATATGTTATTAACATGTAAAATATATGAACTTTGCAGGCATGGAGCAACGACGTCTACAAGAGCGTGGAGCACAAAGTAATGGTGAATCGCGAAGTGGAGAGACACTCGATAGCCTACTTCTTGTGCCCATCTTACGAGTCGTTTATCGGTTGTTATGATGAAGAAAATTCGATTTACAAAAGATTCACATTTGGTGAGTATCGAAGCCAAATTCAACAAGATGTTAAAGACTTTGGTCATAAGGTTGGCCTTCCAAGATTTCTTATTTCTACATGAGATATGTGGAGTGCAACATTTGAGGGGGAGGGGGGTAATTATTTTTTTCTTTTGGGATATAACAGATGTATTGTGCTATCTAATTTATATGAGGAATGATATATACGTCTACTAATTAACAATCTTATTCTATTAACAAATGTTTAATAAACTAACAGTTATGCACGCGCTTTATGCCAGGATAACGGTTTTTCTAGTCGTATTGAATGTAGATTTATTTTACCTGTTGAAGTTATCTAACCAAAACATGTAAATAGCTATAAAGTTATGCATTAATAATCATGTCGAAGATTCTTACAACAAAATAAACATAAAAAAATAAGTCAAATATTTAGCTTGATAGGTAAACAAAATGAATTTTGCACCCGCGCGTTGCAGTAGGAATCCCCACGTCTACAAAATAGAAAATAAATGTAATGTTAAAAGACTCGATTTTAAACGAATCTTACATCGCTACATAGATAAGAACAGGGAGGACACAATATTAAATTTTTCGTAAAGGCGCAACAACATAAAACGAAATTTTTTTAAAAATAGACCAACAAAAAAATCTAAGAGAAGGAAAAAAATCTCTATACTAATAAATAAAAATAAAGTTGCACACGTGTCATCATTCTAGGTTATTTAATAGTTGATTTTTCCGCCTCTCTCTCCTCTTAAATAATAATAAATGTAAGAAAAAATACTTTAACTTCAAATGTCAAATAAATATTCTTTAGTTAATAACTATCCTTAATTAAAATTTTAAATATGTTAACTTTAAATTTTCAAATATGTGTAATGTATGTGTTTATTCAATACATATAATCCACAATGTTTAAGACATAACTTTATAGATTATTAGAGATGTAACAGTAAATTTATTTAACCCGTGTATTACACGGGATTTTAACCTAGTATCAAAATAAACAAAAAAGTTAAAATACATGTACCGAGCGGCGCCAGGGCTTGAATCCCTGGAAAAAGATATAAACATTCGTTGCTGTAAGTCCACTTTTAGCATCGTCGCTATAAGCTCGAAGTCGTATGGTACAATAAATTACAAAAATAATTAATAAGTTAAATTTCAACCTTAAGGACATCTTGTCTTGTGATAGGCCAGAAAAAACTAGTTGTATATTTATTTATTTAAATTTCCATGTTGTCCTGCTCTCGTTGCGGCAACTAGTTGATAATGTGTCATCGGGAGAGTATTCGGAAACCTTAAAAAATCCAAATGAACATGCCGTTGTTAGTACTATGGCGACGACAGTTGTTGTTGTGGTAACCTTCATCACCATAGTGTGTAATTGTTGAACGCACGAACTCCTTTGTAAAAATGTTTCACTAAAACCGTCCTGATAATATAAATTTTGCTGTCGTCACTCTTATCAAATATCAATTGTCGCCCAAAAGGCCTAAAGCCCTAAACTACTTACCTGACTTGTTTCCACCGTGGCCCAAGGCCCATTTAACTTAAATCAAATCAGCCCATATGATGTTGTAACTTGATGGTTAAACTAAAGTACAAACAACTAGTTTTATACCCGTCCGGTGGTCGGGTATTTAACCGTCATATTGTCATCACTATATTCAAGTACATTCTATACACCTTTTTTGTTTAACATCAATGCACAAATATTTAACATAATTAAACAGTAAATAAATAACTACAATATGACAAAGATGACATAAAGATAATAAGCAACTACTAAACAACTTAAGTATATAAACATAATAATCTAGTAAAATGAAATTGTAATTTAACGGACATATATGGTAAATAATGGGTAGGTTGCGTGGAAAAATTTTGTGAATTGCATATGTAATCTATGCATTGAATCGCTTTGACTTACCATTCAATATCTTAAGCATTTGTTTTCCATGATGTTAATAGTCAAGTACATGCTATAGCATAAGACAAAATCACCACAGCCATAACCCACAAACACTATGACCTATGACTTTTTGTGGTTCATTTAGTATTGCCAGCAAACAATAGAAAGGTTTGTTAAGACTTCTTTAGTATTTATGTAACCATATTTAAAAACATACCTTATCCAACCTAATGCCCATCGGTTCACCAAGAACTTCCCATGAATTGTCCAGGTCTTTATTTCACGCAGCCTCATTGACCTAACACACACATGGTTCAAAGTCGATGGTAGCATCTTAACCAAATACAACGTACGTATGAATTTAAGCCTAACCAAAGAGAGTTTGTACAAACTTTTCGCAACATGTGGCCTAATAACATTAATATATGCCGCAACTCGGGCGTTATAATTACCAACTTTACCTGCAAATTTCTCTAATATCGCTACTTGAAAAAATGTCTTGCCATTCTCAGTTTCACGGGCTAAATTTGTATGGTTAAAAATAATAAGTTATAGCAAGCACGTCAAAAGTAACTCAAATTGTAATTCTCGAGAAACTTGAATTGTTTTATTAAAAAAACTAAATTAATATCGTAATAAATAATAATTGTGCGACCATTAATTTTTCACACTAGCTATAAATAAAAAGAATAATTTGTTTGGGGTCAATATAACCCAAACGACCTGCTTCGACAATACCAAAAACTACCTAATTCAATTATATCATGTTATGACCCATTAGCAAATCTGCCCATCTTGTTACCTCCAAGAACAGACCACAAATAGATTGCAATTTAGTACAAAGAGGCAAATCAAACAATCTCAATGAAATTAAACTAAACTTAAAAAAATCACAGATACCTTAAATTAACTCCATATATAGGTTGTAGTTACAAAAACTTTCGAATTAATCAGCGATACCTACTCAAAAACCAAATATATCAACATTATAACAAAATTAATAATCTTCATAACCTTACACTGAAACTATCATCATAATTTACACAAACAATGGGCATTAGAAATTAGAAAACCACATCAAGTAAAGTAAATTTTAACTGCATTGCTAGAATGGGGCTGCTACAAATTAGGAATCATATGAATAATTAGTCTCGAAATTGATAAATTGTATGATACAATTAGGTAAAAGGTTGAATTCTACTTTTAAACAAATCAAGCAACTTCAAACTAACATAAAACAACACATGCAATGATTCCTCAAAATACCGACATGGAATTCAAGTGACATAACCCCAATAACAAAATTGTAGATTTATCCTTTTAAATTATAACATAATTGACTTTATCTTAGTTTGTAAAAGGTACGTAGATCGAATTAGATCAAAATATTGAAAAAATACAAGTCAAATCTGATTCCATACATCCTTTAATAACTTCTTGCTTAGACCATCAAAATAACCATTATTTACACTAATTATATCAAGTTAAACCCAATATCTGCACTGAAGCAAAGCAAAGGTCTACTATCTGCATAAATGAGGCATATAACCAAAATTAACTACAGAATTTCTAGTACTAAGTTCTAAGAGCCATTAGACAATAAAACCTATTTCTCAATCACATGCAAGTAAACTAATTTCTAAGACCAACCAGAAGCTTAAAATCAGAATGTGATAATAAGGAGTTGTTATTAACAACTCGACTGTTAAGAGAATAATCTATATAGCCACAATAAAATACTCCAGAAAAGAAGGTTCAAGACAAAATAAGAATGCTAATGAAGATGGAAGCCATAATAAATTGTAATGCATTTATATATACTGTCACGTTTCTACAAAATATAAAATATAATTTGGTCGTGTGACATTGTATAAGAAGATAATAATTACATAAAAAGCATAAAGCTGTTATCTTTGTCCATCACCAAATCCAACATTTAACACAAGAAAACTGGCTTCAAGTTACAAAATAATCAGTACCTCAATTGACAAGAAGAATAGTTACATGAGGGAGTGATACTACCCACCTGTATCAAAATAAAAAATTATATAGATAAAAATATAAAAAAGAATATAACTTATAGTTAACATAATGGTTTGATGATATTTATGACAGGTACAATCGTTTATTGAGCAATCCATACAATAATCTCATATTCTCATACACACTGGATTCGAATGTTTCGTACCTTTGGAAGATAATTTCAATTTTCAAGAAGCAATATTTTCTTGGAAAATCTATAAATCGCCAATCCCATACACAATAATGGTAAATTGGTAATGAGAGACAGAAATTCTAAACTACCAAAAATGTAAATGATAGAGATTTAGCATGCCTGATTGGCTAATGCCTTCCCTCTACTACCTCTGGCCTCTGCTTCGCCATTCGCTTATCAACTTTCTCAATCAATAGTTTAAGAAAGATATAAAGCTTGTATTTGATTTTTGTCCTATTAAATCGATTGTTCCAGCCTGTTTGTTCCTAAATCAAGAACCCCTAAAAGAACAACCTGATGAAATAGAAAATAAACGTGACGAAATCAAATAAATGGAACAAAACAAAGATCAATCGAGCAAAAGAAAAACCCAAAATTGAGCAGAGGAACCTGATGTTAAGTCGCGAATTCATGAGGGTTTGTAATGAGTGGTTTCAGACGATAGAGTAAACGGGTGGCCAAGTGAACGGGGAAAAGGAATGGCGATGGTGGTGTCTGATGAAGAAACTGATCGATACCCGATGAAGAACTCGATCGGTTTTGTGATGAAGACTAATCGGCCCCACTAGCCGCAACTGAACCACCCACTCGAAAGATCAGTGATGAACATTTCCATTGATTTCTCGGTTGTTTTTTTTTTCAGGTACAAAACATTAGCAAAATGTGGCGGATGATGGCTGCTTTAATAGATGACCTGAAACGGTTATAGGGTGCACTACCAACCCACGATGTTGTGTTGCTGAAGTCCAGGGTGTCTCCCCAAATAATCGCAGCATGTACCGGGACTGAGAAAACCGCCGGAAACCAACTCGTAACCGTCAAAACTGACTAATTTACACGGACAGGATTTAGTTTCAGCTTCATCCAACGGTCCAGATTGTTTCTACCAGCGGTTACACTTACCGTTGGTAATATAATATATAATTTCTTTTCTTTCTTTATAATTCACCACAACATGTTTTGACTTTTGTTCCAATTACTTTTCACTCATTTCACACTTTAATTAATTTATTACTTGAAACACCAAATATGACTTATTTTCCAACTCTTTCGGCTCGATTCGGTTTGAGTTGATATACTTGTATCGCTCTAGCTTGTTTTATCCGAAACCTACAAATATAAAAATAACACAACCTAATATATTTTGTGATAGCTTTAGTGCAACTTTAACCTAATTGATACGCAATAAGATGTATATAAAATAAATCGATCATTCAAGTCAAGGGCCGATCAAAACATATAATCAGTTTTAGCAATAGAGTTTGAGTCAAATAAGCTAGTTTGTTTTTCAAGTTAGAGTCCTTTGGTTTTCCGGTTAGTAAGCAAGAAAAGAAGCGGTAACGGTAACAGGTAAAAGTAACAGTACTTGTAGCAGTACATGCATGGGTGCTTTCTCGATCGTACTGTGTGTTTAAATTTCTAATTTTGGGTATCAATTGTGATATTAGGGTTGGATCTGTAGCGGCCGATCATAAAGATCTTATATGAACATTGCTATAAGAATCGGTCCTCGGTTTGGGCTATGGAATTGGCTCGGAAAACTACAACTTGGCCATTTGATGATTGAAAAAGTCTTTCAATTTTGGCTCAGTCTCAAAAAAGAATTTCGGACAATGACACTATTCTGTGGCAATATTATAAGTTAATTATTTGTTAAATTTATTATAAGTAGTATAAAGAAAAGTCAACCATTTTAAAGCATGCTCAAACTCGTGAAAAAAGTTATTAAACATCATCTTTTATATTGTATTGAATGGTGTATACATATAAAGATGGTATTGAAGTAAAAAGTATGCAAATAAAAAGATTTTGAGTTACAAATTATAGTTTATAAATAGTAAATGTGTTATGTTAATTAACGCAATTAGGCTTTCTAAACCAGAAGGTGGTACGTAGGTATCAAAGTGGCTATTATAGTCTTCCTTTTTATATTTATGTGTTTAATATATTGTTGGTGGAGTCACCAAATAAACATTAGACAAAAAACGTTGACTTGAAGAAAGTCAAAAGTCATCTACAAATATGATTAAATAATCTTGTGGGCTTCTCATACTCGATCTTAAACTAATCAAACGACGAACCAGAAAAGTTCAAACGTTCGTCATCCAAAATTCGCAATTATTATTTTTTTAACAGCTTCTAAACTACCGTTAGATCCATCTAACTTGTCTACCACATGATTGGAACTCTCGATCTCTAAGAGATCAAGGAAGCACCTTTCATGTACCTAGATATCAATGGTTCGATATTTTCAATTAAAAAAAATTAAACGACGAACCAGAATTAAAGTTCAAACTTATTCTAAATCTTGATGGTTGATTGCATTTTTAACCGAAAAAATGTAATGATATTAGTCATCTCGATTACAAGAATATAAAATCAGAGTGTGTCACACATGCAAGATTTAAACTTTTGAATTAAAGTGACCAATGACCATTTTGATCAAACAACATTAACGGTAAATTAACTTTAACTCAATCTTAAACTTTCAATATATTCTCTTATTCCCTTCTATCCAATATTAAAAAAACAGAGAAAAAGAAAAAGAAAACAGTAAAAGACTTCTTCAACCAATAGGCAGTCAAATTTAGTAGCCTCAAGCTTGTTCCTTATTGCTTCTCTGAATAAAATGACCATTTCTTCTTGTCATGTTCATATAACATCTCTAATCACCCTTAATTCCTCAATCAAATACCCAAATCACAAACTCACAAACCCAAAAGAAATTAAGCAACTAACTATGCATTTAAATACACTACTAGCAGTATCAGCTATTGCAGCTTTGATGGCAGCAAGTGCTCAAAAGACACCATCTTGTGAAACTTCATGCGGCAATGTGACCATTACATACCCATTTGGTTCAGGTGAAGGATGCTACTACAGTTCCGATTTCCTCGTGACTTGTAACCGATCAACTGGTGAACCCATACCATACTTTGGCCTTAGCAGAAGCAATATTGTTATTTCAAATATGTCCACAAGCAAGAGTGAGGTGGAGGTTATGATGTTTGTAGGCCGTGATTGCTACAACAGTTCAGGCAGAGTTAGAAGAAACGCGCCATATTTGAGGTTGACGGATGTTAGGATCTCCACCAAGAACAAGTTTGTCGCGATCGGGTGTGACACATATGCATATTTCAGAGGACGAAGAGGGAATGCGTTAGATGGTACAGGATGCATTTCGAGATGTGGTAGAAATAGTCTTCTTACAAATGGATCTTGCTCTGGTGTTGGCTGCTGTGAAGTAGCAGTGCCTGAGGGACTCAAGTCTTTTAACATGAGTCTTCGTAGCTTTAATAACCATAGGAATATAACAGACTTCAACCCTTGTAGCTATGCCTTTTTTGTTGAAGATGGGAAGTTTAACTTTTCGACGACTAACCTGATTGATTTTGCAAATGTAAGTAAGATGCCAATGATACTTGATTGGGCAATCGGAAACTTGACTTGTGATGAAGCAAAGGACACGAATAACTTCTTATGCAAGGGACACAGCAACTGTGATCAAAGTTATGGAGGTCCTGGATATCGTTGTCGTTGTGATGAAGGTTACGAAGGCAACCCTTATGTTGAAAATGATTGCAAGAGTAAGTTTTGATATCATATTTGGATGTTCTTTTACTCACCTGAATAATATGATTGATCATTTTTTATTCTGCAGATATTAATGAGTGCGCACGAGGAATTCATGATTGCGAACATGATGATCAGTGTGAGGATACAGACGGAAGTTATACATGTTCTTGTCCAGAAGGTTACTCTGGAGATGGTAAAGTTGGTAAAGATGGAACAGGTTGCACTGCTGATGAATCAACCATTATAAAGATAGTTATAGGTAAATAATGTCCAACAACATAGTTCAGTTAATATCTTAGGCTATTTTGAGACATAATATCAGCATTCATTCGCGCTATAAGTTGATTTTTCTTGTTGCAGGTATATCGGCTTCTGCTATATTTCTCCTTATATCTGTCACCTGGCTGTACTTGATACTCAGGAGGCGAAAGCTCATGATGCTGAGAGAGAAGTTTTTTAAACAAAATGGTGGATTATTGTTGCAGCAGCGAATTTCTGGCGATGGGAGTTCTCATGATCAAGCAAAAGTCTTTACGATGGAGGAGCTAAAGAGGGCAACCAACAACTACGATGAGAGTAGGATAATCGGTAAGGGTGGCTTTGGCACTGTTTATAAAGGAGTTCTTTCTGATAACAGAACAGTTGCCATAAAGAAGTCAAAATTAGTAGATCAAACAGAAGGTCAGATAGAGCAATTTATCAATGAAGTGATTATCTTGTCCCAAATAAATCATAGGAATGTGGTTAAGCTGATTGGGTGTTGCTTAGAAACAGAAATCCCGTTGTTGGTTTATGAGTTCATTCCAAACGGCACGCTCTCTGAACACATCCACAACAAAAGCAAGTCGTCGGCTATTACATGGGACATCCGACTCAGAATAGCAACAGAGACCGCTGAAGCACTTTCATACTTGCATTCTGCAGCATCTGTTCCCATCATCCATCGCGATGTCAAGCCAACGAATATACTTTTGGATGAAAACTATGTGGCAAAAGTTGCTGATTTTGGAGCATCTAGGCTAATTCCGATTGATCAGATTGAGTTGGCTACTATGGTGCAAGGAACACTAGGCTACTTAGATCCTGAATATATGCAGACGAATCAACTCACAGATAAAAGCGATGTTTATAGCTTCGGGGTGGTACTAGTGGAACTTTTAACTGGAAAACAGGCTATTAGCTTCGATCGGCCAGAGGAAGAGAGGAACCTAGCTATTCATTTTCTACTGTCTTTAAAAGAGGGGAGACTCTTCCAGATTCTTGATGAACAACTGCAGCTAAATGATGTTCCTAACGACATCATGCAAGTTTCAAGACTGGCAGAAAGATGCTTACGTGTTAAATGTGACGAAAGGCCTACCATGAAGGAAGTAGCGATCGAGCTCCAAGGAATATTAGCATCAAAGATACAAAAGCATCCATGGGTCCAAAGTGGTTCAAATGAAGATGAAGGTGAGTATTTGCTCAAAGAACTAACTAACAACTGTGAATTTACAGATGGTGGCAATGTAAGCAATGTAAGCTCAAGCACCTTTGATAGCATGATCAAGCATACTATGTTACCCATTGCTAGTGGCAGGTGAAGGTAGAGACTAGAGACTTTGTATGTTATGTTCTTCATCAACCATTTGTTGCATTAATTAGTTTTTTGTAGAGATTGATTATTTATTGTATCAACTGTTTGTATAAATAGCTGCATTAAGTGTTAAATGAATAATTTCATTATTTTATTATGCATGTATAAGGTAAATCTGTATAGATTTATGAGGTGCAGTTCATGATATTCAAGTCTATGAAGTTGGAAAAGACTTTTCTATGGTTTTAGCATGTTTATATATGTTTGGTAGAGAGGTGGGTGTTTGTCTAGTAGTGCTGTTTGGTAATACATACATGTCATGCTTGTTTCTTTTAACTTCATATGGTTATTAAAAGTGTTGATTGTAACATCTCAATTATTGGGTGTTTTACATATAATTAAGCATATAAAGTAGGTGAAGTTAACAGCTGGTGTTCATTTTTATGATTAGAAGTTTAAATTCATTCTCCTACATGCATGCTACAGCTAGTACGAAGTTGTTATATAATGAGATATATGTATACAGAAAGTGAAAAAACACAAGCACCGTTTTCAATCTTTGTTGCTCTTCCATCTTCTATGGGAAGTGAAAAGGCTGAGCAAAAAGAACCAGGTTTGGGAATTTCGAGTTTTTCGAATTCAAATTTGGATATTAAACGCCCCCTAAAAGTCATGTTTTGTAATGTAGTTATTGACCTCAGGTCGTCACGTGGTGTAATCCTCCACGAACAGTAAGATTTTCTGTTACCCATTTAATCTTGGGTCGGCCCAGATCCTCGAGTTCATGGGGCGGCAAACCTCATATCATTCGAGCCCACGAAGGTCCACTGGTCCATCGAGCTTATGACGACCAAAATCCAAACTTGTTTTTTGTTAAGTAATTAGAAGTTGGATATTTTTGATTGAAATATATGATTGACTTTGTGCCATGTGCCATAATATGGTCCACAATCTAGTACTAGAAAACACAAAAAATGCAGACACGTACACATGCAGGTTCTTGGAAGCATAAGTGATTCCAAAGACGATTTCACGTCAGCTTTGTTAGGTGCTAAAGTTGCTTTCTAAATAATTGACCTAAAACATTCGAGATAAAGTTATGCTCTTTTACTCTTATATCAAGTTTTTATTTAAAAGTTTTGGAAGCTATTTTTCTTTCTGAAACTAAGAGTAAGGAATTTTAATAAAAGATTTATAAATTAGGGGAGGATTATAGTAAAAAGAGTATATAATCTAAAAATACTAAGAAGCATTGTAGGCTTAACACGTGTCATTCTGTTGTTTTAAAGAGGATGATATTTTGTTCATTGTGTCAAATACGCTGACTCATTGTATAATATATTTTATATTATTTATTATATGTATTCATCATTGTATTTTATGTGTTAGATCATTTTCTGTTATTTTTGTTATTGTTTCCATAATATAAACTTGTTATCTATCATTGTGTTTTGCAACTAAAAGTAGATAATGATATATTCACCAATGTATTTTTTGAAACTTATAGTGTTGAAAATAACACAATATGTTATTTTTATTATTTTTTATAGATTATATAAACTTGTTGTTATCTATCATTTTGTTTTACAAATATAAGTAATGATGTTATTTCATCAATGTATTTTTCAAAACTTATAGTGTTCAAGATTCATTGTGTTATTTTGTTATTTGTTTTAATGTATTAGAGTAAATAATTGTTAATTTATTATTGTATTTTACATATTATAGATACATAACAATGTTACTCCACTATTTTATGTTTTTAGAATTCATCATTTTAAAGAAACACAATAGTATTCAGAAAAACATAATAACTAACAAAAAGTCACAATGAACTGCACTAAAAACACAATGACGAGTTATGAGTTTAACAACATAAAAAATATTGTCTTCTAACAATATTGTAATTGTTATAAAGATTAAAAACGTTTGTTTTTGTGGTGTAATTTTTATAAAAAAATAATATTGTATATAAAAGTTATAAACGTTTAAAAAAATAAAAGAACTTGAAAAAATCCGAAAAAGTAGTTTTTTTCAAAAGGGTGTAGGTAGCAAAAAATATTTATTACTAAAATGAGTGTTTTTCTTTATCTTTTTATTTTTAACTCATCAATTTTGATTTTTTATTTCTTCATTCAATCAACGTCTTATTAGTTCTTCTCCAATCAGACCAAGTCATCACATTTTCTAATTAAATATTAAATGCAACAAATTTCTTCTATATTTCGAACACAAGCACAAAAAATCTGTTAACTTATATTTCATCGATGTTTGAACTTCTATTTTACAGAACTAATAATTTATAATTATTCTTATGCTTTTCGTCCTAAACATCTTTATTTCATCGATGTTTGCAATAGGTCGTTTTAAACGTTTTATATTATCAGATCAACTCCTCACGCTCTCAAAAGTTTTTTTAAAGCGTTAGTTTATTTAAGAAAATTATCTATGACCATTTGTTTTTCTAAATATATTCCGATTTTGTTAAACGTCCTTTTTTAAACAACATTCAATTTTTACGTCAATTTAAAAATGGGTGTTGCTCTTTGCACCCTACTCTACTAACCTCTTATTTCATAATCATTTGTTATTATCTAATCATTTATTAACACAAACATTAAAAACTTCCCAACTACTCATTAATTATTATTTTTAAACCCACTCTTTAATTATACTCATGAAGTAGAATCCCTGCCTATATTTTCTTTTCCAAACAACGTTCCCTGACTAAATCAATATTTGCGGTATATAAAGAGTTTTTGAAAACTTAAGTTTCTTTTGTCAAACTAGATTCACACTGCATGAAAAATTAATTACATACGGGCTAATAATGCATACATACAATTTTACATTATTTTATATCTTTTATAACTAAAATTTTGAAACATTTATAAAGGCAAACATTCATTTTCCTGCTAAAATAAATAATATACACATCGAATAAAAAATTAAAAAGATTGTATATTAAGCTCGTTAAGAATACTAAAATAAATATCAACTCCACTTTGATAAATATTTTCAACTAACAGTCACTTGAAAAAAAACTTCATAAACAATAATTTCGAAGAAAAATACTCTTTTTCATTTTCTTTTAAATTTATTGGTTTTTGATATACGTGTATTGTTTAATGTATCATTAACTCTTTTATTACTTTCTAGTTTTAGATTTCAGTTTTCTTTTAAAAGGAATAATTTTGATTGGTTTTTTTATAAATAAACCAGTGTTGTCTGTGTTCGCGAGTGTGGGTAGCCTTTTGCAATGGGTTTACTCGGGTAACCGGGCTTAAAAATTATTCGTTGGCCGTTCAAAAAAAATAAACATAATTAATACATAGACTAGGGTGTGAATGAAAAATAGCCCATGGTGTATTTAGAAAAACCCTTTAAAAATAGTTCGTTTTATATACATTCATTGTAAAACTATTGGTTTTCTTAAACGTCTATTTTAGTGCTGCAGTTCTTAAAATAACCTTTTTAAAATCAGAGGGTGCTCTATGCATTATTAAAACCGAACGATTAAAAAGGGTATTGTAAAAAAACTGAACATAAACTCATAAAGAATGTTTAAAGAAACTGAGCAATTTAAAAAGGACGATAAACAAAGAACTTTTTTATAGAACTTTCGAAAATTCAAGAGATATTTAATTAAAAAAAATAAAAGTTGTTTAAGAAAGCTAAAAATAGAAAAAGAAGGTTAGAAAAAGCAAAAGACGTTAAAAAGCGACCGTTGTTAATATTTTCTACGAAAACGAATGATTTTAAAAATGATGCTTAAAAATAATAAAAAAAAGAATAATTGATTGTTTAAAATATAAAAATAAAAAAAACATCTATTTTGGTAAATAAATTCTCAACTACACCTATTTGGTAAATATTTTTTCCGACTACATCATTTTGGAAAATAACTTTGTTTAAATTACCACTTTAACAAATGTCTCCCCTATAATTTAATCTCAACCATTAATTAAGAAAATTGATGGTCGAAATTACTTCTTACACTTTATAATTCAACAGAACTTTTTATTTAAACATTTTCTTATAAGTTTGATATATTTCTTTTCTTCCGAATTTTGTTATTCTATTTTCTTATATGACTTCCATGAATGTCAAACACACCTCGCTGTCTTATGCTCGGTCCACCAGTACGTTAATGGAGAAACATATTGAACAAAACGTACTGTGTAATAATTTTCATTAGGTTTTTGTTTGTTTGTTTTTTTGTTTTTTACTTAAAAGATCTTTTATTTATTTATTTTATGGTATGTTGGTGTGTGAAATGGTGTCTCATTCCATAGGTCAAAGATTCAAGTATTGTGATGGACTATATGAAGTAGAATCAATAAAAATACGTAGACTGAATGAGTGTTTGGGTTGAAGTTGTAAACAATATAAGAGAAAAAAGAGGAATATAATATGTATTGAGCTCCACTCTTTGTTTTAACCTAGGAAAACTTAATTTAATCAAGGGTAATTTCGTTATTTAAATGGTATTATATAAAAATTCAAGTTTAAGTAAGTTTTCCAGAGATTATAAATTAATTTAACTAAGCTAGATTTCTTTTCTTCTTCTCTCCAATATTAAAGAAAATATAAAAACATGAAATGATAATCAAGTACTAAAGGCTTGTAGTCTAATGTTAGAAGAAAAATAGCTTACAAATAAAAAACCAAATCTTCTTGTAGTCATGCTCATATATATATAACATGCATCTCTATTCACCCTTCCCCAATAAAATACCCAAAATCACACACCCAAAGAAAGCAACTAACTATGCATTTAAAAATACTACTAGCAGTATCAGCTATTGCAGCTTTGATGGCAGCAAGTGCGAAAAAGGCACCATCTTGTGAAACTTCATGTGGCAATGTGACCATTACATACCCATTTGGTTCAGGTGAAGGGTGCTACTACAGCTCCGATTTCCTCGTGACTTGTAACCGATCAACTGGTGAACCCATACCATACTTTGGCCTTAGCAAAACCAATATTGTTATTTCAAATATGTCCACAAACAATAGTGAGCTGGAGATTATGATATATGTAGCTCAAGATTGCTACAATAGTTCTGGTCCAACGAGAAAGAGCGAACCATATTTGTTGTTGGGGGATGTCCGGATATCCACCAAGAACAGATATGTTGCCATTGGGTGTGATACGTATGCATATTTTAGTCCAAGGACTTTGAATGAGTCTGATGGTACCGGATGCATTTCTAGATGTGGTAGAAACAGCCCTATCACAAGCGGAACTTGCGCAGGAGTTGGCTGTTGTGAAGTAGCAGTGCCACTAGGAATGAACTATTTTGATACAACTCTTGGTAGCTTTAATAACCATACGAATATAACAGACTTCAATCCTTGTAGCTATGCCTTTTTTGTTGAAGAAGGTAAGTTTAACTTTTCTGCCACTGACCTGCATGATTTTAGTAGAGACAAGATGCCGATGTTACTTGATTGGGCAATCGGGAACTTGACTTGTGACGAAGCAAAGGACTTGGATAATTTTTTATGCAAGGGAAACAGCAAATGTGATCAAGGTTATGAAGGTCCTGGATATCGTTGTCGTTGTCTTGAAGGTTATGAAGGCAACCCTTATGTCGCAGATGATTGCAAGAGTAAGTTTTCATTTCATATTTGGATGTTCCTTTTTTTTCCTAGTTTACTTTCACCTCAAACTTAACAAATAATTGACAGTACTGTGTTATATGTAGATATTAATGAGTGTGAACGGGGAAAACATGATTGCGAGCATGAATGCGTTGATACACCAGGAAATTTTACATGTACTTGTCGGAAAGGTTACTCTGGAGATGGTAGGAAAGATGGAACAGGTTGCACTGCTGATCAATCCACAGTGATAAAGATAGTTGCAGGTGAATCATGTCCAATATTTTCAGTTTATATCATAGGCTACTTTGAGACATCAAATTTCCATTCTAAAACTAAAAAGAAAAAAAAAATAATATATCAGCATCAATCTTTTGGCAATAAGCTAGTTTTAATTCATTGTTACAGGTACCTCAACTTCTGCTATATGTCTCCTAATATTTGTCACCTGGTTGTACTTAATACTCAAGAAGAGAAAGCTCATGATGCTGAAAGAGAGATTCTTTAAACAAAACGGTGGAATAATGTTGCAGCAACGAGTTTCTAGAGAAGGGGGTTCTCGTGATCAAGCAAAAATCTTTACTATGGAGGAGCTAAAGAATGCAACCAATAACTATGACGAGAGCAGGATTATCGGTAAGGGTGGCTATGGCACTGTTTATAAAGGAGTTCTTTCAGATAACAGAATAGTTGCCATAAAGAAGTCAAAGTTGGTAGATCAAACACAAGCTCAAATAGAGCAATTTATCAACGAAGTGATTATCCTGTCACAAATAAATCATAGGAATGTGGTGAAGCTGATTGGGTGTTGCCTGGAGACAGAAATCCCGTTGTTGGTTTATGAGTTCATTCCAAATGGCACACTCGCTGATCACATCCACAACAGAAGCAAGTCGTTGGCTATTACATGGGACATCCGACTCAGAATAGCAACAGAGACAGCTGAAGCACTTTCATACTTGCATTCTGCAGCATCTGTTCCAATCATCCATCGTGACGTCAAGCCAATGAATATACTTTTGGATGACAACTATGTGGCAAAAGTGGCCGATTTTGGAGCATCTAAGCTAATTCCTACTGATCAGTTTGAGTTGGCCACTATAGTGCAAGGAACACTAGGCTACTTAGATCCTGAGTATATGCAGACAAATCAACTCACAGATAAGAGCGATGTTTATAGCTTTGGGGTGGTACTAGTGGAACTTTTAACTGGAAAAAAGGCTCTTAGCTTTGATAGGCCAGAGGAAGAGAGGAGCCTAGCTATTCATTTTCTATATTCTTTAAAAGAGGGGAGACTCGTCCAGATTCTTGATGAACGCTTGCAGCAAAATGATGTTCCTAGTGACGTCCTCCAAGTTTCAAGACTGGCAGAAAGATGCTTACACGTTAAAGGAGACGAAAGGCCTACCATGAAGGAAGTAGCAATCGAGCTCCAAGGAATATTAGCTTCAATGATACAAAAGCATCCATGGGTGCATAGTAGTTCAAACGAAGATGAAGGTGAGCATTTGCTCAAAGAACAAATCAATAACTCTGAATGTACAAATGGTGGCAATTTAAACTCAGATAGCATGAGCAAGCATACAATGTTAAGGCGTTAAGCATGGCTAGCGGGAGGTGAATTGAAGGTAGAGACTTATATCTACCAGACCTGGATCGAATAAGCTTGATCTTGTAAAAATAGTGAAACATTGTGGGACATGTAGCCCATTATAGTAAGAGCAAGCATACTCAATTATGCATGTATAGGCTTTTCTGTGATAATTCTGAGTTATATTGCATATACAATTCCATGAAGTAACAGATAACGTTTTAATGGTTTTGGTCTGAGGTCATTATATACATTTGTGGCATGTTTCTCTTATTTCATATGGTGTGTTGATTATTAATATATAGGATAAACAAATTTATATGATTTCATACAATTGATGCAGGTAGCCATTTTGATTTACTTTGTGCCCATAATCACTCTAATGCAGATAAAGTCTTATGACTTTTATAACTTTTGATGTATGTAAGAGGTGCTTTTTTTACCACCATCTTGTGAACATGTTATTAAGTTTCTAAGTATAAGTCAATTTCACTGTGTAAGTTAATAATTCTAAATAATTATGGTAAAATATATGCATCATTTGATACAATAATTCTAACATAAATGTCATATATGGCAATAGTAGACAAATTAAAATGCTTACTTATCTTGGCCTTGTAAAAATTCCACATCCATATGCAATATTAAGCTCATTATCCATCTCATCAAACCAAATCCATTTGACATCTTAGAAATGTAGCATCAAACCTGCAAGTTCATTGCCATAATAATAGAAGTTAATTATTTAGAGTGAAGTTACAAATAATGGTGTAGTAGATCGCATGCTAAGATTTATGTAACAGATCTTCAAGCATAATACATGAGAGTAATAGTAATGTAACCTAAAAATTTCCTTATTATCTTTAATCAGAATGCTGTTAAGCAGAAGAAGCGTAATTGTAATTGTACACGTAAAGCTACCATTCAGAAGACCAAATCTAGGCTATGTGCTTAAATGTCATGTCAGTGATAGCATTTTTGATGCATTAACACATGTTATTATGAATGAATTGATTAGGTTTTGAGATATACGTATTCATAGAAAAAGTTCATCCGTGACTCGTACAAACGCAAAAGTGAGACAAGTAGAAGGAGGACACTGTGTGTTGCACACGAGTAACGATATCTAGGAAATAGCCTTTCGATCGTACCTCAAAACTTCATAAATTCAATCGTTGAAGATGATTATCGGATGCAGTGAGAAACGCAAGTTGACGGACGCCTACAAAGGAACGAAGCATTTATCATATATGGGAGGGCTCTTGTTCAAAGTTTTCACCATCGAACCGGACCGGACGGTCAGACCGGGAACCAGTGTCACCAGCGGTCCGGTTAGGGGTATGCAAGTGGTTAATGAGAAAACTGGCTGGTTATAAAAGGTGTTTGTCATATTAAGAACCTTTTTTAGAACTAGAAGGGTGTCCGCGTCATGCGGCATGGTGTCATTTTACATCCGACACGTGTATTTAATATTTTGTTATTCTTGTATTAGTTTTATTAAAGTTTATTATGTTTTTTCTAAGTTAAAGTTAAAAGCACCAAATAAATGGGTTCTGCATGACTACTTGTACATATATGCATTAACTTATTGTACCTCGTAAAATACAGATTTGTTCAGCAAAAGGTTTACACCAAAATGTTTAAGAAAACACAAGTTAAGTTGTAGTCTTAAGACGTTTTTAAATGTGATAAATTAAAAGATATAACTGAAATATTAAAACATATTAAGTTTTTTTGGTTTATGGGTAGAAAATATTAAACTTTATGCAAGTGTTAGTAAGTGTAAGGTTATTATATAACTAATTGTAAGGAGTAATTTGTAAAGAATATTATAAATACTATTATACCCCCAAAAGTGGTTGTATCATATGGATTGAATATAGTAAGTGTTTTTAAATTTATGATATATTAAAATACTCTTCTCATATACTTTATATATAGTATAGATAGGTTACTCATATTATTTTGAATTTGTTTCATGTATTATAGGAAATGATCGTTAGCGTAAAAGAGAAAATATTATTATATTTTTTATATTAAACGAATCGTTGAAAGTGGTTATGAGTGGAAGTAATAGAGAATATAATAATAAAAGTATAAAAATATTAATTTGATCGAAAATAACCCATAAATTCCATTTTTCAATTCCGATTCTCTTCTTCCACCGCCACATGCATATCTTCTCCGTTGATAGGCCACCATCACCTTCAATTTCTTCCATTACTCTCGATAGCGGTATAATTGTTTCTCCCTTCATCCTTCCCATCATAGTTTTGGTGCAACAACACATTCGATTCTTGATTCTCCACCCTTATACAATTTCAGGTTAATCCGTTTTCCATCAATTATAAATTCACATTCAATAAGTTCACACTATAAAAGCAGAACCATTCTTGGTATCTTTTTGATTGTTATAATCAGGTACGAACACATAAAACTAATAAAAATCATATATCTAGTATATAAAGTTAGAGATCTAATTATGTAATTAATTTAAAGTGTATTTTAGAGTCAAGTATGTATTTGTGTTTATTGTGTCAAAACATGTGCATACATCGAATACATACATTGACTATGTTCTTTGGTTGATGTTAAACGATGTGTCAGTTCAGATGTTACTAGTGTTAACATAACCGCTTAAGTTGTTTTAACCTATTTGCACAACTATTTATTACACAAATGACTCTAGATATACTTCCTAGTAATGACAACTTTGACTCAAAACAAAACAAGTTTAATTTATACTTTCAACACTCCCTTTTAAACTAAACTTAGTTAAAGAAATATCTACAAGACTCAAATGGTTCTCATTTTTTTTAACAATTAAAACATCTTTTAGCGATAGATTACTTAGACCATATGTTATCACTACGCCAAGCAGCGTGAAAACCAAGCCACGTCATCCACCCACGCCACTGCCACCATTACAGGGTGGCCTTCGTCGGAGCTGGCCCCTTGGGGCGGTTAACGGCGCAGTTGCTACTCGTGGTGCAATTTGCAAAGGTAATATTATGGTTATTTTAATATCCCCTAAGTGTCTATCATGTGACAACATTTTTTTTATCAACCAAGCCTCATATGTGTTGCATACATTCAAGACTCAACTTATTTCAAGATTTTAAATGAAATTCTACTTTCAGATTTTTTTTTCTATTAGGAGAAAGTTAGCGTAACCTTTTTATCTAAATCTCTTACTACTAATAATAAAATAAATAGTTTACAACTAAAGGAGCTAATCCACTACATACGTTAATTTATATGCATATACATATTTTTAGATAATATGTATTTTAAACTTTATAATGTGATACAAAATAATTTAATAAAGTTTTCAAATTGATTTCTAGTAATTTAATAATATTTCATTCCATATTGGTGAATGGAAAAATGATAACTTTAAATAATTCTAGAAAAAATATAAAAGAAAAATGAAAGTTGTGTTAAATAGAATCTTTGTTTCATTATACATTTGGTAAAAGAAAAAAAAAAGGAGTACAAACTACAAAGGTTAGATTAGATTGAAAAGATTCATAAACGTATCTATTCAAAATATAACTTTGCTTTAATATGAAGGTTAGAACACCTTCTCTTTGAATTCATAAAAAACTGGAAAAGCATTACCTAAACTTTAATATTAATAAAAAAAGGTTAAAAAAACAAATAACTTAACATCTTCATGTACGTTTATATTCTTACTTGCTTCATGAGCTAACACCAACTGAGATAAAAGAAACCAATGAAGATCAAGAATTTCAACAAGATCAACACTCATAACCCACAAATCATCAACAAACAAGTTTCTGTTTTCTTATAATCCCCATATATGTCTGCAAATTCTGCGTCTACGCGTAAAATGGGAGAAATTGATTGGGTGATGAATGTGAATGAAGAACTCAAGAACATGGGTGATTCAACAACAGAAATGGAACAATGGAGAAAAAGATCAATCTACCGCGTGCCCACGTGTGTAACTGATCTCAACAAAAGAGCATACAAGCCACAATCGGTCTCATTCGGGCCATACCATAATGGAGATCCAAATTTAGAATCCATGGAAGAGAACAAACGTCGCGCTTTGCTTCACTTTCTGAAAAGATACAAGAAACCTTTTGAGTGCTATGTGGAAGCTGTGATGGAGGTTGTCGAGGATCTGAAGCACGCGTATAGCTCGTTGGATCAGAAGTGGCATCAAGATACGATGGGGTTCGTGAAGATGATGATCTTAGATGGGTGTTTCATGCTTGAAATATTGCGTGTAGCGACTAATGATGATGGTGATGATGTTGATGATTATGCTTCGAATGATCCAATTTTCAGCAACCATGGGAAGCTATACATCATGCCTTATCTCAAACGCGACATGCTCATGCTTGAAAACCAGCTGCCGATGCTGCTTCTTAACACGCTAGTCGCTGCTACGAAAGAAGAAAACGACCCAAACCAGGTGATGATAAACATGTCACCGTTTTCCATGAATGTTGAATTTTTGACTTTCAGATGATTTAGATAATTGTTATTGGTTTCTAGGTAACTTCTACTTCAGTATTTACTATTCTGACTTTGAATCCACTGGTGTGGCAAGCGGAATTTAGACTGCTGATGTGGCATGCGGATTTGCTGAGGTGGCATGTTAATTGATCAAGAGGCAAGTGACAAGTGGCTGAGGTGGCATGAAAAGTGTAGAGTCCGTTTGGTTGACCAGCGGATTCAAAGTCAGAGTCTGCTACTTTGGGTAGCAGAGAACCTAGAAACCAATGCTTTTTCATTTCACACCTAGAAACCAGTAACAACTATCTGAATCTTCAATATGTATTGACCAAATATTATTTGATTATGTGCATAACAATATACCAACTCAATTTACAGCATCATGAAGAATTTGTAAACAAAATGATGCAGAAGTTTTGCTCACCCTACTCTCGAATCACGAAAATGGGGAGATGCTTGCATCCCCTAGATGTATATCGAAAAAGCCTGCTATGGGAGAACCCTCATCACAAGAAGAAGAAAACAGTCACCAAATCATACCATCGGTTAGTCATCGAAGAAGGTGATGAAATCGTTAGATCAGCAACTGAATTATACGAAGCAGGAATTCGATTTAAAAAATCCAAATCAAGAAGCCTAAAAGGCATATCATTCGAAGGTGGTGTTCTGAAACTTCCTCCGGTCATGGTGGATGATGCAACAGAATCGTTGTTTTTGAACCTGATCGCATTTGAAAGACTCCATGTTGGGGCTGGGAATGAGGTGACTTCTTACATATTTTTCATGGATAACATCATCGACCATGCGAAAGACGTTAGTCTTTTGCATTCACAAGGTATAATTCAGAATGCTATCGGTAGTGATAAGGCAGTGGCTAAACTGTTTAACTCGTTGTCAAAGGATATTACTTTGGATCCAAACAGTGCACTAGATGTGGTTCATAAAAAGGTTCATAGCTACTGCAAGAAACCATGGAACGAGTGGCGTGCAAATCTTATACACACGTATTTCAGGAACCCGTGGGCGATCTTATCAGTTCTTGCGGCAGTTTTGCTCTTTGCACTCACTATTATTCAAACAATCTACACTGTTTTCCCACGGAGTTAGGGTCAAGGATCTTTCTTGATGCCAAAAAATGTAAGCATTGCAACACTCATGCAAACCCTTTCTGTAATATTATTAGTTTTGTTTATTATTTTAAAAACGGATCGTATTATGTTTTAAATATCAATTACATAGCGAAAATCTTTGAAGAGATTAAGAACTATTACAAGTTCTAAACAATCAAGTATAATCTGGAAACATAGACGTAAGTTGAAATCAATACGGGGTTTAAAGAGATAGATAAGTTTACCTATAGTAAAACAACCTTATGCAAAAATTGTTCCATCCTTCCCCAAGGGTATAGTCGATTTGGTGCTTTTAGAGTAGACGGCTATGTGGTTTGACACACCAAAGGCACGTTAAATACACTTTAAATAATATCTTTCGGATTATAAGCAATACACCAAGAACATAGCTACATGCTTCCATTTGGCAAAATCACGAAAGACTACGATATATAAAGATGTACAAAGCACAAAAGTAGGTGATGACTTCCATCAGCAATGTGTTGCTTCCAGAAACCGTGATAAATCATCCAGTAAAAAATGACAACAAACATTAAACTACCAAATCCTCTCCATAATCGAAGAACCAAGAACTATCGAGTATCAACCTTTTTGTTATTCAGATGTCCATCCTCACCAGCTTATTGTACAAAATGCGATCATCCCTCCCCGTATTGCTTTCCAGCAATGCACTTTGAACAAGATCCTGACACAAGTATACAAGTCAGAACCACAACATTTGTAACTTTTTATCTTTCTGGTGAAACTTGTAGCTTGCTACGAAGTTGATATTTCTAACCTTGACATCTCTGTGGGACAAGAAAATCCCCAAATTATGGATGATCAACCTCATGTCTTCAACCTGAAAAGAAATGAACCTTAAATGTTAAATAAACTTACCTTGTACCTGAACAAAGCAATGCTTTGAACTTAAAGCTATTATAAAAGAACTCGACATACCCTGATGTGGCCAACTCGATTTCGGTCAAAAAACCTGAAAGCCTATTTTGGAATCGAACAGCAAACACTTCTGATTAATTAGAGAAAAATACGAAAATGTTACAAAATATGATTTGAAGGGTACATGCCTGCAAAAGTTCCTTGTCAACATTCTCTTTCTTTTTCGTTTCCACCCTTTCCTTTTCCTTTTCCTTTTCCTTTTCTTTTTCCTGTTCCTCCGAATCTTCCAACTTTATACTCGGATTCACAGTTTCTTCAGCATTTGCCTCTTGTTCATTTTTCAGATTTTCTGTGTCATCAACCATATCCTCATCTTCTTCAGGATCTTCGTCGGGATCTTCTTCAGGATCTTCATCCATATCCTCATCACCTCCTGATTTCATATTTTCTACCTTCTCAGTAACAGTAGTTTCCACCTCAGTAGTAGTTTTCTCATCCTCTGTTTGTTCTTCCTGTGTTTCAGTTTTAACGGATTCGCTTTCCCCTTTGGATTCCTCAGTTTTTACACGCTTAGCAGGCGTTTTCACCTTTTCCTTCTCCAAAGTTTCTTCCAGCTGCCTCTTCTTTTGGTTTCTTTTAGCCACAAATTTGACCCGTAATTTCTGCAGTAAATGAAATGACACCAAAAAAAAATGAAAACAGAATCTGCATAAAACATGAAGTGGTATTGTTGATTCAGACAAACCTGGAGAAATGTTAAAATCCGAGAGCCCATTTGATACTGTAGCATTTCATAAAATGTTTCAGCAAACAATGACAACTGCAATAGTGAAGAGATTGAAGAAAAAAATGTAAGCTAAACCCATGTCATGAAACAGATTATTGATGTAATATTCAACCAATGTGTAAACACACCTCAAATGTTGATTCTTCAATATCATTGTCATCATAACCCAAAAGGGAATCCAGCGAAAGTGACAATGAACGCACCTGTCAAAGAGAATCACAATATCATGATACAAGCATACAAAACACAATATGATTAAAAAAAGCATTTCACTAAAAGAAATTATTATGGTTAATAAGCCACATACTTTAGAATCTTTGCTCCCTTTTGTTTGGAGAAACAGCCCAGGATGTCGAGGAATCTCCTCATCCATTTTCTTATCTTTGACTTCCTTCCCCTTTGACTCAGTTTTACCATCATTTTCTTTTTTCACCTTCGCCTCTTTGGATTTCTTAGCAACTTTCAATTCCTCATTATTTCCATTATTATTAACTTTCAATTTGGACAAAGGATCACTATCTACTTTATCTTCAGTCTCATCCTGTGCATGCTTGTCTTCGTTTCTCTTATCATTTTTATCTGAAGTGTCCCCATCCTTGCTCGGCTCAGGGGCCACATTTGGAGCCTTTAACTTTGAAGCTGAATCATCGACTTCCAGTTTTACCTCACTTTCCTGGTTGACTAACGTTTCACTTTGCTCCAGGCTAGTTATCCCTGCTTCCTCTACTACCTTGTCCTTGTTGGCATTCTTAGCTACCACTTTTCTCTTCACAACTTTTTTTATTATTTTCTTTTTAACAGTTTTCTTCCCACTTGCACCACCTGCACTCTTCGGATTATTTCCAGAAATATCTTGCTCTTTAACTGGTGTCACCTCTGGTTGTGCCCCCTCGTCTTCTTTCTTAACAGTGACATCATTGGGATTAATTTCAGAGATCTCTTGCTCTTTAACTGGTGTCACCTCAGATTGTGCTCCTGCCTCTCTGTCTTCACTCTTAACAGTGACCTCCTTGGGACTACTTTCAGAAATCTCCTGCTTTTTAACTGGTGTCGCCTCAGATCGTGCCCCTTTGTCTTCTTTCTTAACTGTTCTCTTAACAGGCACCTTTTTGATAACTTTCTTTCTTGTAAAAGTCTTCACAGCAGAAGGATTCTCAGTTGACTTCTCTTCTTGACCAGCAGCCTCTGAGTTTATACTACTAGCAGTAGTCGTCTCTTCCCCCATTTTAGAATCTAATGCATCACCTTGTTCAGCTACATTCTCTGGTGTATTATCTTTTTCAACAACCTTCTTTTTTACAACTTTTCTTATTATTTTCTTCTTTCCACTACCAGTCTTCTTGACAGCAACTTCTTCTACCTGTTTCTTTTCTTCAGAATTATTTCCTTCAACTTTCTTCTCTGTTTCTGCGCCACTTTCTAATTCCTCTTTTCCAGAATCCTTTACTTCTCCTTTTGACTTTTCATTGATCTTTGATCCTGACCCAGAGGGTCCAGAAGCTTTCTTTTTTGTTGGTGTTGAATCCTTCTTCACATCTTTGGTTTTCTCAGGTTCTGTCTCTGAGCAGAATCAATTGTCAAAATCTCAAACTTTAACACTTACATAAAAGCAAATAATGCATATATTACCTTTCAAGCCATCCTTCTTTTCTCGAGTGAGCTGTGCAAAACAGATTGAAGAAATAAATTTTAGTTCCAGATTATGACACAACAGCAAAGGTTTATTTTTCATTTCTCCTTTTTATCTATTTAACTTTTAGTTGCATGTCAAATAAGAAACTGTATACCTCTCTCTTAAGAGCATGCATACGTTCTCGCTCAGCAACAGCTTTCTTGTGGGCAAGCCACTGATCCCTCCAAGCATCTAATGAAGGCAAACAATCTGATAAATCTGGAAGATAGAGAACAGTGACCTCTTTATGGCTGAAAAGCCCATCTTTTCCAACTCGGTCATAATGAATCTGTAAACAAAGACATTAAAATTCAATGGTAAAAAAATAACTAATTAAATGATTAACAAGTCAAGATTACCTCAAGGAAAGGATTCCAATGTTGGCAGTTCTTTAAATCCAGTCCTGTGATGTCTTTGGCATGCCTACACAATAAAAACTGATTATTTGATAATAAGAGAACTTGTAAGAATAATATTTAACATGCAATAACAAACCTGATAGCCGTCTGAACAAGAGTTGACTTTTCAACTGAAGGATCATTGCCATCAACAGGTTCCCACAAGCCTCCAATTGCAATCAAAGAATTCCCATTCTTAAGACAAGCAAACCTAAGCATATTGCAAAAATGGGGAATTCGGTCCTCATAATCTCTTTCAGATGATAGCTCCTCTAAAGCATTTTGGCTAAGCCCACTCATCAATATTACCTAAATCAATTAAAAAAATCAAATATGGAACAATTTTATCAATCATGAGATAACATATGACAATCACAGTAAACTAAACAAGCAGCAAGAGTTTTTTTAATCCAAGAACTATGTTAGCCAAGTATTTTATTAATATAATATACTTATATTAATACTGTCTCAAAAAAATTCACCTTTCCATTCCATCGAGTACTCCCATGCTCTAATTTTAGAGGAGTGTCCACCATTGTTACAGCCGATGCCTCTGTATGCTGACTTTCCGCATCCACTTGAACAAAATCATGCTCAAAACTGTTTTAGCGTACAACAATTGGTTATTGTTTAACTGTAAGTGTAACATCCAAACTAATATACCCTCAGTCACATAATGGAGTGCAACAGGACTTTCTACAGATTAAGACATTGTTTGAATGTATTTAAGTCTTAACAAATGATCCTATTAATGTCAACTGCAATTCACAATGAAGGATGTTACTGCATAAACAACATTTCAGCCGCTATCTACCTTTATCATCCTACATTCCAACCCTTAATACTTCGGTAGAAAGTCTAAAACAGAACAAAAACCATACCTGACAGGAACATTCAAAGGAATTTTAATATCATCCCTTGACCAATTAACAATCACCTGCAACAATTTAGCATTTAAGTTATTATCAAATAGGGAGAATGATAAGTGACTCATCCAAAAGCCTGGTATACCTTGGAACATTCTGGAGAAATAAACAGCCTAGGATATCGCTTATCAATAGACAGATAACCCCTCTCTACATCTACCAAATTGGATGAATAAACCTGCACATATTGCACGTAAAAACATCAAATATATTTAAATATATATATTTATATGCGAGTAAATCTTGTATTCCAAATTTGAAGCCATTGACAAATTAGTCAAAGACGTGTCACAAAAACTCGATTGACCCATGCCTCGTTAGAGCTCAAGTCCTAATCAATCAAAGAGAACCTGGAAGTCAAGATAACTGAGATTAAAGTAGCCAAGCAACAAATTCACCCCAAACGACCTTAGTTCACCAAATTGCTATGATCTAAAAGCCCATAAGGATTCAATGAGCTACAAAAATGAATCAGGGATTTTGATGACAGATGAGCAACAAAAGAATGGCAAAAGGTGTATTGTGATTTGTGAATCAAGAGAATGAATCGTCAATGAAGAGATTTGAGTTATAGCAGTGTAACAGAAATGAATTAGGTTCTAATTCAACATAACAGAAAGATTGAAGCGCACAGGAAAGATCATCACCCACAGCCCAAGAAGAAAATGAAGTTGAAAAAGAATGGGAAGCTTATAATCATAGCTCTTATGTGCCTTTGGTTACCTTGCAAACATAATCTCTTCGTTTCTCTTTGACAGGTGTACGACGCCTTCAGGATAACAGAACACAAAGTTAGCATTATTCATGAAGGCTGCAAAACATAACTATAGCAGGCTCAATATTAAGAAGCAATATCCACCTATGTGGTGATTCTCGCCGATCCTTAGATATTCTTGGTGGGGTCCTTTCACGCCTATCTCTATCTCTATCTCTCTCCTTTTCACGGATACGTTCCCGTTCCCTCTTTCGTTGGCGTTCCCTTTCCCGTTCACGTTCCCTTTCCCGTTCCCTTTCACGTTCCCGTTCCCGTTCTCGTTCCCGTAAAAGCTCCCTACGACGTTCTTCGTCTCTTCGATCAAGTTCCCGAGCACGTGTCATATCATCTGAGTCAAGGGTTGAACTATGAAGACCCTTTCTCGAACCATAGTCCCTGCCAGGGGGCAGGCTAACTCCATAACCAGGATTAGCAGAGCTATTAGCATACACAAGATCATTCGTATCTCTCCGTGGGGCCAGAGTAGGGGCCACCCCTAATAATGATGGAGCATGTTGTGCACGATGTGACAGACCGGTTATCATTGATAAACTGTTAGGATCTGAATCGATTCTTGAACTATATGGCAAAAGTTCTTGACCCGCGTGACGAACATTAGCTGCCGCCCTTGCTGCTAGATAATCAGCTTGTCTGCCAGAAATGTTTTTTTTTTTTGCTACTTAGTGGTTTAAAACAAATCAAATTACTAAATTATTTCTTCAAATAGTACTGTTCTAGAAAGTGGCAAGTCATGTAGATAGAGTAAAGAAGTATGTCATAAGCATCAAATATGTCTCTTGCTCCTCATTCATTGGTAAGGAAATGACTCGAAGAAAATCCATGAACATGGTATAAATTAGAGAACTAGAGGTGGCAAAATGAGCAGGGAGGGCAGGTTGAGTAACAGCTCAAAATGGGTTCATGTCAAAACCGGTAATTTTGTATACGCGTCATAAGTTCATAACATGTCTTTTCCAGAAAATAACTTTTATTAACATTTAGTGTGTCAAATACAGTTACAAGAACTATACCATTTCACTGATGATCAGATCTGAACTAAAAGAAATTAGTCTGCAAACATCGTAGAGATCCATTACCTAGAACTCCCTTCAATAGAAGCCGCTTGAAGTGTCTGAGCCTGTAGCAATTCTTTCCTGAGTGCTGATGCAGCATCCAGGCGTTCATATATATCCCCCTATTTCAAAAATTATTAGATAGAAAACCAAAGACATCGTAGATAGCAAAAAAAAGGCTTCCATATTAACAATAGACTAAGAAAATTGTTGTACATTTAAAACAGATAGCAGACGTTGCTATATCAACCCAGTAACATGTGTATGGGTAGATTTTTCTCAAACAGGTCAACTTAAATGAATTAACTAAAAGAGAAGCAAGTGAGATGGGTCAAATGAGGCAAACGAATTGGAAGTTGCCCAGAGTCTCTTTTTGTAAAACAATGTTCCATTTCTTTATTTATAGATAATCTTTATATAACAATAATGAAATGCAATAATTAATTATAATAATGAACAAGAAGTGTTTGTGGGACAAATCAACCCCACCTGATCTGTTTCAACCCCTATCAAAATATGACCCACTTCAACCTGAACCCAATTTGACCCATTACCCAACCCACCCATCTTAATAGTGACCACCTATATAAGAAGAATTGTGATTGAAAAAAACCTGATGTTGATGATGACCATAAGCAACTGAATCAGCAAACCGACCAGTTGGCTCATTTTGTGTATCACGAACAGCATACAGGTGTCTATCCCCTGGTGAATAATCAGAAAGCTCACCCTTTTTACCATATTTTTGACTAACCACAGCGTAGTCACCAGATGACCCTTGCATGGTTGACCCATAACCGGTTCGACCTTCCAAACCAGATGGTCCAGATCCTTTAGCGCTTGCACCAGGAGTCTGCAGAAGTAGAGTTCGCATGGAATTAAGCTTGGTAAATCAAATATGACATTCTTAAATTAGAAATATAAAAGTCTTCTATCATTTAACATCCGCTAGGAGATGAAAAACAATCCTAAATACAATATCATATGTTGACTGACCTGTAGAGCACTGCTGAGTGCCATTGAACCATATACAGATGCGTATTGACCACCATAATGAGCTCCAGCGGATGGATGAGCTGCCAACATGGCTGCATGCCGTGATGACATTGACATCTGAGAGGCCCCCCCTTCAGACCCCAACTTCACTCAAATAAAAGTGAAGTCAGTAAATAAATCAAGTTAGTAGCAAAGTTACACATTTCACCAAATAAATGAGCATTTCAGCATTGCTGGAAATCTAAGTTCTCTTGATGTCATTCACATCTTCTGGTAATCACATAAATGCCACTCAATTTCTTTTTATAAGAACTCGTGTTATTTCGTAGCTTATATGAAGATTGGGTGAAGGTATTTTTCGGATGTTCCATTAAAATAAGATAATATATCCTTGTACATAATATATCAGTAGTAACCTAATGTTCTTTACATCTCAAATGACGGATTGTCTTTTAGCCTTTACATTTCAAGCAATATACTTTTAAATATAAAATGAGGGAGTCTCAAAATAAATATATAAAGAGATTTTTAGCTTGATTCCTAACAAAACCCAGGGTCTTTGGTACTGTAGAGTCTCTTTTATTTTGAAACTGGCTATGCAAAATGATTTTTATCTGGATTCATTACATAACTCAAGAGTCAAAGCCTTTTTTATTGTGAAGTGTTTCTTTCATTATGAGTAAGGATCTAGAAAACATTCAGCTTATCAATAAAGAATACATATGGTATTTTTCTCAATGCCACTAAGTCATGCATTTTTACAATTGCAAAACATGTAACATATTCTGAATTGTCAAGACTCAAGCCAACTTTTTAAACATAATATGCAAATGCAATTAATTAAGAGTGTTAATCTATTTTTTGTTTTTATTTTTTTAACGGAAAATGTACAACCGTGCTTTGTAGGATAAATGTCAAGCCCACCTACCTGCAAACCCCAACCCCCTCAGGAGGAAACCAACCTTGGTTTTAAATTGCGTGATGCGCTCCAATGCGTTTGGTCCAAAATTATGATGCGTGATGCACACGCATCACGTATGCGATGCGTTTGTTAATAATAAAAATACTAAAAATTATATGTACATAAAACGAATTTTACAAAACAAAACAAAAAAAAAACAAAAACGTTGGCAGCATGATAGTAGACTTGAAAAAGATTTAAAACGTCAAAAAGAAGTCTCTTGGATGCTTAGAGAAGCAAAACACAAGCTTAATGTTAAAAATTAAAAGAAAACAGAGATTGTTCAAGAGAAAAGTCAAATCTAGTTAAAAATTCTTGTTGCATGCATCAAGCGCATCTTGCAATTGGAGCGCAACTTGGAAATTACTGCACATCATGTAAACGTATTGCAATACCCGTGGTGTTGCACTTCAGACACTGCATCAGCTATTCAGCGCATTATGCGCGCAAGAAGCGCGCATTTTAAAACCAAGAAACCCACAACTGGGAAAAACCCCTGGCTCAACCCATAGCATTTTTGCTCTGGGCGAGACTCGAACCCAATACATCACCATTTTTAATTGTCTTGGGTACCTCACCTCAACCACTTGGGCTGAGAATCTTTTTTGGGTGTAAATCTATCTCATACAACATTTTTTCATAATATATTCTTAAATAAATAAATAGAAATTCTACATGTACTCAGGAGCTTAATTGATTAATATCTTAGATTAATCAGCAGAGCAATCCTGTCAACCACTTTAGCAAAACACTACTATACATTTCCTAATACCTGTTCGGTTGTTTGGTGATCAAATCTATCCTAATAAATCATAAAACCATTTTTTGTTCTTTTTTTAGTTCCATGTATGATGAGGATTGTAAGATTAGGTCATATAGAAAGCACAAGAAAATTTTATTCAGCCACAACTTTAGCTATTATTAATATTATTATATTCGCTATACTTTGATTATGGTAAGGATCATTATTCATTATTGAGGTTTATGAATCCCCAGTTCTTAGTACCAACTCCTTATCACCTTTAAAGTGAGTACTAGTTATATACTTATATCTATGATTACTTATGTATGCATCAGTTGTGATCCACCGATCCCCTAAGCTAATCCTTAATAGTCCAATCAAAAAGTTGAGTTTTTTTCTTTCAATGTGTTTTCATGAGATCCATTGGCTATCATATGTTTAGCGCAACGCTCCTTACAATAAGTAGTAGTTTATACACATGTGTGTACACGCGTGTCAAACAGTTATAATTCAAGTATATCTATTCTTTGGCTGTAAGAAAAAATCTTCTATTAAGAGATGCTCACAGTTATCTTTGGTTCTAAATATCCTATCTTCAGTTTGATGGCTCAAAGCTATTCAAAACCAATATACCATACAGATTGTAACAATAATAGCTGCACATGAAAGCAAGGCTTAAAATAGAAATCTTACATTTTGACCATAAGCAGATTGACCAGAGTAGGGCTGTTGCTGCTGCTGCCCGTATGTATTATTCCCTCTCGAAGGAAACATCCTGCACAAACCAAAAACTCATAAAGAAGAAAAACATACACAAATTAAACACCTCCAGTTCTGAGAATTGTATCGTCACTTTGTTAGAAAAATTCTGGATACGTTATGGAGCTCTAATTTCACGATTCTCGATCAAAAATCGTGGAAATGAGTTTCAAATCACAATCGAATCAATAACCCTAAATTCCATAGTACAAAACATGAATTCGAGAAATATGAAGATATGTACTGGGAATTACGTTATGCGGAGTAAACACCGGCGACGGTGAGGACGTTTTGCCGATTGCCGACGAGCGAAATTGACGGTGGTTGAGATGAGAATTGAGAAATAGCTGTTTGGTTTCGTTGAGTCTAGTGATGATGGTATTTTGGGGAACTTTTGGAGCCCTACCCGGTTCGGCCCGAATAAAATTGGGCCTGGTTATGTTCTTACATCGTAATATTATTATTTTCTAGAATTTAGAATAATAAAAATACACCCGATTTGGTAGATCCTACTACCTACTAGACTGGAGGTCATGAGTTTAAACACAGACATCATGTTTATTAGTGTAGTTTAGAAGTATAGTAAATTTGTCGTTAAAAGAAAAAGAATAATAAAAATACGGTAAACGGTTGAAATCTTGTAAATATAGGTTGTGAGTATTTATTTTATAAAATTTATAATTGTTGTTAGACAAGTATAATATGTAAATGCGTATATGTAAATATGGATGTGAAATGTATCTTGTTTCTTTGAGTAATTATAAAAATCCATCTGAATAAATTTTATGTTTGTTTGTGAAATTTTGATTGGAACCTATCTTGTTTCTTGTATCTATCTTCACTCGATTAAAAATATTTATTTTCTTCTATGTAATTATTTTTTTTGTAAAATTTTCATTTAGAATCACATAATAGTATTAAAGATGAAAGACAGTAATAGTTGTGTTTACATAGTCACGTTAAAAAATGTCAACTTTAATTGAAGGAGACAGTAGTGGTTGAGGCGATAGAATTTAAAGAAAGCCAAAAAACTAAGGGGCTGTTTGATTTTGCTGACCCGACTGACTGGCTGACTCGGTCAGCGGGTCAGCTTGTTTGATGTGCGTAAATGTGTAGCTGACCGGGTCTATAACATCTGACCCAAACCCCAAATTTTACTAATCTGACCAATTCAAGAACCCCACCCCTGCGTTGATCCCCCCTCCCCTACGCGACCCAAGTTCGGCCGACCCTCCCCCCCCCCCCCCCGGCCTGCTTTCGCCCGTTGCCCCTTCTCTTGCGCGTCGCCCCTTTCTCATGCGCCGACCCCTTTCTCCTGCGCTGGTGGTGTGGTGGTCAGGTGTGGTGGTCGTCGGTGGCGGTGGTGTGGTGGACAGCTACGGTGGTCGCCCCTTCTCCTGCACGACCCCCTTCTTCGGTCGTGGCTCCCCTTGGTGGCGGTGGCGGTGGTGTGGTGGTCCCCTACGGTGGTCGTTGGAGATTCCATGAGTGCTCCGCCTCCGGAGGTGAGGTGAATTGGATTGAATGTGTTGGGTGAATTGAAGGTAATTAAATTGAATTGAGGGAAATAAGATTTGAGGGTTGAAATGAAGGTGAATTTATATTGGTCAGTTTTGAATTGGAAGAAATAAGATTTTGGGATTTTATCATTCAACACTGATAGTCAGATGCTATCAAACAACCAAGTTTCAGTCAGATACAGACTCAGTCAAAACTTCTAACTGGGGCAGCTTCTGACTCAGTCAGATATTACTGAGTCAGCTGCATCAAACAACCCCTAAATCGTTTGTTACAATTATAAACTTTAAAATCATCAAATCTTACCATCAACTTGTTATATACCACCAGCATTTAATATAACCGTAAACTAAATCATTTGTTACGGTTAGAATTTTTAAAATCGACAAACTAAAATTTAAAGATAAACCAAACCTCAAACCCAAACCAATAGACGGTTAACATTAAACGACCTAGTTGCTGTCTTTATGAGTTAGGTTTTGGAAAGCAACAAAAGCATTTAGAACAAGTTATTTATCACTAGTACACACCATTTTATTGTTTAATAAATTTCTGTTGAACATAGTTTTATGATCGTTGGTGGAATGGTGACAGTAATGGCATCAAATTCTCATATGATTCGCACTTTTTGCTGAATCCCATAATCACTTCTATATTCTTTCACCACCAATAAATACACAGAGAGAGAAAGTCAAGAACAGAATGTTGTAGTGAGAGATGAACGAAAGCAGCATAATTATTAACCAAGTGGATACAATTTACCCTTTTTCTTGTGGGTCTCTCGTCGTTTGTTGATTTAGGGTTCGATTAAGGTAATTTCAGCTCGATTCGGCGATTCTAAGGTACTTACTTTCGTGAATTCGATCGATCTGAGCTGGTGTTGATGATATCAATGGAGGTTTTGATTTTTATACTTTTGGGCGTTGTTTCTATCTGATTTGAGAATCTAGGGTTTCGAAATGGGTATTTCTTTTCCTTTTTCCATCTGGATATTCGAAATTCTCTTCGTTTTGTAGCTCTACGCTACATATCTTCAACAACTGTTTCATAATCAAATTCGTTCGCACATACAAGGATTGAATGGTTGCTTAGTAGTATAGTATTCTGCGTGATGGATACGGGGTTTCACCATCGGCAAAACTCTGGTCTGAATCAACAAGCGATATCTTTCCAATCTAGCCCTAGGGATAACAAATCTGAGATGATTATGATGGGGGGTTTACATCGAATAAAGAGCACGGGTAGCTTGAATTTCACAGGGAATTCTGGTATTGTAAACGGTAGTTCGTCATTTACAGGAATTGGGAATTCCTGTGATTCTCTTGTTGTTGATTCTGCACCGGAGTTGAAGCATCGAGCTGGCTTGGATGTCGAGTGGACCGTTGAAGAACAGTATAAATTAGAAGAAGCACTTCCCAAGTATGTTTCTTGCTCCAGTTTTTTGGTTGCTTTATTCCTAATGTTTTGTACATCAATTACATAGCCATAAACAATATTGTTCTTGATTTATATGCATTTATCTAGATATGCTGATGAACCTGGTATCATAAGATATGTCAAGATTGCAGCCACATTGCGTAATAAGACCGTTCGTGATGTTGCACTGCGGTGTAGGTGGATGGGGGTGAGCTTCTCATCTTTTTAAATAATATCTCTATTTATTTTCATCGATAAAACACTATATCTTTAGTCCCCAACCGTATTAAGTACATCATCTTTGGTTTTAAAAGTGAGTATGAGGGGTGAGATAATGGAGGAGAAGTCATAGCGCCTAAGGGTATGGAGGCGGCACGTGTTGCCCATGTAGGTTAAAATTAGGACAATTCAGAAAATATTGTCATTTAGAGGATGATTTGTAAAAACAACCAAATGGATGGAGAGATTTATGAATGTTTACATAATGATGAAGGTCAATATGTAAAAGAGATGCAACTTTTGGTTGTACATAGAGCAAAGCCTCACGTCTGTGAAGCTCTCGCCTCTGCCTTGACTTCTGAACTTAAAAGCCTCGGAGCGTCTCATGCTTTTAAAGCGAAGTGACTACATTTGACCATCCTAACATGATATGCTAAAATGTTTGTAAAAAGTTCCGTGATTTGCATACATTTATGTCTCGTGCTTTTTTTAATACCAAGTGACTACATTAGACCATCTTAACATGACATGCTAAAAGTTTTCTGATCTGCATACATTTATGTCCATTTCATTCGGGTCGTGGAAGTAATACGTGTCGTTTAATTTGACATGTCTTGTCTTATTACGAGCTGCACAATTATACTTGGTTATCTGTGTGTAAGTTACGCGTTATGAAGATAATAAGGCTCCTTTCGTTAATCCTACTAAGATGGATCTTTGGCAGAAAAAACGAAGGAAACAAGAGGAACTGAATTTGTGGAAGAAGATCAAAGATAAGAAGGTATGACTATTACACTCTATCCGAAATAACCGTACTTGAAAGTTATTTATGGTAATAAATAAGTTATAGCCATGTCTAAATGTGTATATTGGGAAACCATGTGTTATCCGGCTCGAATTAGAATAATGGTGCAACCCGGATTTTCTGGTTTATGTTGCACAACATTAGAAACACACACCGCTTATAGGATAATGAGGGCTTTGATATGGTCAGGTACTCGGCCACACTTACATGAGATGATTTTTGCAAGATCCCAAGATAATAATTATGAACTTGCTTGTAAGAACTAAGGTCTAATACTCTGTTTACATTGCGTAAAAATACTCTCTTTCGCTCTCCATCCGAGATATATCATCAGTACAATGCTCATCATTCAACATGTCATTTATCCAGGATAAATTGATGGAATTATCCTCACAGCCAAGTGTACGATCGTATTCAACAATTAACGTGGCTCCATTTTCAATTTCAACGAATCATCGACCCCGTGGTGATGGTATTCACGCTGAAGGTCAGTGTTTATTCTGACCAATGATTAGGATATCTTCATATGCCAGTAATGAAAATAATCTTGCTAATGTATATGTTGGAGCAGCATTACGAGGCTCAATAAGACATCTGTTGGAACAGAACAGCCAAGTTCTTGGTCAGATCTCAACTAATATCTGTGCACTAAGGGTAAGTAATTGTTCCAGCGCTTCCTGAGTATGGCCATTGCAACGGTTAGATGACGTGTGTCTTTTGTATGTGTGTGTTTGAAAATTTTCATTTAAAAAGAATGCCTACAAAGATTGTTGTTTAGAATTTTGTATGGTTGACTAGTCTTTAGCTGATGCACTACAACATCAATCAACAGCTGCAGGACAATGTTGACCTCTTTAGCCAGATGAAGAACAATATAACCGCCATCTTAAACGAGTACGTGAAATATTCATAAACCAGTATAAGAGGTGGTAAAATGGGTGGGTCGGGTGGCTTGTGTAACAAGTCACTCAAATCAGGTTTGTGTCAAAATAAGTAAACTTCTAGTAGTTGAATGCTTCAGGTTGACTCAAAATCATTTTTTTAATAAAAACTAGGGTCTTAAGATATTATATATAATTTTTAAATAAACTGATTAGGAAGTGGTATACATTAGAAATACACTTCGGACGGCTTTCCACCAGTTCGACCCTGATCTGTTTGTTTTTAACTAAATTATAAATTTTACCCTTTTGACCCGTTAGATATAAAACATAACCCAAAACCGTTTATAAGAAAATAGGATGATAAATATTGGTTCTTTTGGCTAATGGATACAAATTCTATTTTCTTGCAGCATGAAATGCATGCCTGGGCCGCCACTGCCTGTAGCATTAAACGAGGGTCTTGTTAATAGCATTATCACGATTAAACGTCAGGTAACCATCTTTTTAATCTTATATCTTTGCATCTATAGTGGAAAAGGAGGTTTCATTACCAGAGTTAACAGTTTTCCATTTACCTTTGACGACACACGGCTTTTGGGAGTTATCTATGAAATACTGATATCGTTTTTGTTTAACAAACTGACAGACGATGATATTTCCCTCATCAGGCGGGATGAACATGAAACAAGAACCAGGATGCTGGTGAGGGATGGTTTCACCAGTTCATAGTTTTCTACAAGTACAGAATTGAATCCGCTTTAAAGTCAACGGTCAACAGGTTTTCACCCTCGACTCTACTCATCAAGAAGAAAACTTTATAGGGACTCTTGGGTCTTTTTCCTATGAAACTGTATTGATTGCTTATTTGAATCCAAACCCACAATAAGAAAGTTTGTAGAACATTTTCAAAAAGCTAAGAATGTTTAGCTTGCTGCTTAAATCAAGATCAGCCATCGAAGAACCATGTTTCTGCTGTATCTTAGTGATAATTAGCAAGGGGAATCCAACATCTTCATTGGTCTATTTCATTTTCAATTTTCAAATACAAGTCTAATTGGTCAGTTCGGGTTTAAAACCATTTATTAGAATACACAAACTATCCCATATTTGACACCTCTACCATAAACATTTAATGTTTGTGACCTTGTACACACAATAAGGTAGATCTTGAACAGTAATCATATGCTTAGTTGGTCATCTCTTGGCAAGCTTTGAACAGTATCAGACCATCTTCCAGGTGAATGATCACTGCTGTTAGACGACACATGAGCCGGTTCCATTCTCGTTTCTTTTATCATCCTCAACACCTCCCTCATCACCGGCCGGTTCTGTGGCACCAGCGAGACACAAGCCACTGCAATGTTCAAAAGAGCTGCAAGTTTCTCAGAAGACACTGGTTCATCACTAGACTCAGTTTCTTTTTGTCTTATGGACTTGACCCATGTAGGGAGGTCTGACCCATGTTCTGAAACTATGTCTTGGGATGGAGCCTTGCCGGTTAGGAGCTCCAACAGGAGAACACCGAAGCTGTAGACGTCGGCTTGCTGGGAGAGCGGGTTTTGGAAGTCGCGACATTCTGGGGCACGGTAGAAGCAGGAAACAGGGCTTGATTCCTCGATAGAGTTCGGGTTTTTGAATGCAATGAGGCCGTAGTCGGTGAAGCAAGATTCGAAGTCGGAGCCCAGGAGCACGTTGGATGATTTTATGTTGCCGTGACTCAGGCCGGCGGTTTGGTGGATGTGGAGGAGTCCAGTGGCCAAATCCTCCGCGATTTTGAGGCAAGAAGTCCAGTGAAGAGGTTTGCCACCAGATGATGTTTTGGATCCTGCAAGCAAACACCAAAAGTAGTTGATATACAATAAAAATGGTTGATCGTTAATATAGAATACTTTATATAGTTGATATATTTTAGTTGATATACAATACTTTACGAAGTAAATGATTAAGAAAAGGCAAGGGTTCCCATTTTTCAACTAAGTTATGAAAAAATATGATTATTAGCTCTCAGTCTTTCATCCTTTCTTAACTTCAAAAGCTACAAGAAATCTTCAAAAAACGTAATACTTTTTAGACGAAGTATAGGAACTGAAATCGATTCTCCAACAGAGAAAATGGTTCATTAGGAAAAAAAACGGCAGGAGAGGAAGTTTAGGATTATTAAACTAGATCGACTTTTTCGTCTTGTCATATTAAATGACACAAGCGAAACACAAACGAATTATCATACTACAAGTCACGCGTTAATCATGTGAAATTGTTGGTCACACAACTCTTCACCCATCACTTTCATGATTTTCTTTTACGTTATTAAAGAAGGTTATAAACTATCTATCTATTTCGATACGAAACATAAAGCAAAAAAAACCAAAATCAACTGTCAAAATAAACGCATACCGTGAATAAGAGAAAAGAGGCTGCCATTGGGGAAATAATCATACACCAACAACCGTTCTTCTCTCGCCATCAAATACGCCCGTAACGGCACCAAATTCTTATGCCTCAACCTCCCGATCACCTCCACGTGTCCACAAAACTCCTCCAGATCCGGCCACGTGGCGTCCTTCATCCGTTTCACCGTCACTATAAACCCCGTCTCCATCACCGCCTTATACGTACTCCCCACCGTACCCCTTCCCAACGTCTCCGCCGACGCCTTCAGCAGATCCTCCAGCCGGTACCTCATCTCCGCCGCCCCTCCGCCGCCGCAGAACACCAGTGTCCCCACCCCACCACCACCATCACCACCGTCACCACCACCATCGCCACCAGTCACTGCATCTTCTACCCCTTTAGCGAACACCGTGTTGTTGCTGTTGTTGTTGTTGTTCTTCTTTTTCTTATTATTAGTATTATTATTGTTACCTTTTCTCAAGATTAACATTAGTAATGTGATTACGAGACATAGTAAAGATACCCCACCAACGATAAATGCGATTATTGTGATAATCGGAGTTACACGGTGGTGATGGTGGTGTTTTCCGGTGGTGGTTGACGGATTGAACGGAGATGGAGCAAACCCAAACCCAAACCCACATGGAATGTTAAACGAATCGCTGCAAAGATCGATGTTACCGGAGAATGACGTTGAGTTGAATCTTAACAAAGTTCCGGTGGTGGGAATTTCGCCGGAGAGTTGATTGTTGGAAAGATTTAGGTATCTCAGGTGAGTTTGGTTGAAAGGTGGGATTTTTCCGGTGAGATTGTTGGAATCTATGTATAGAACATGTAGTCTCTGTAAGTGGAGGATTGATGTTGGAATCTTGCCGGAGAGAGTGTTGCCGGAGAGGACGATGGTTTTGAGGCGGTGGAGGGTGGTGATGGACGCCGGAAAGTCGCCGGAGAAGTTGTTGTGGGAAAGATAGAGTGATTTGAGGTTGGTTAAGTGGGAAAGATTGGGGATTTGGCCGGAGATTGAGTTTTGTTTGAAGCTTAAAACACGAATTTGATCCATTTGGTTTATGGTTGTTGAATCCAATGTGCCACTCAAGTTCATGTTTTCGAGAACAAGTTTTGATACTCTGTTTTTCAAGCATGATTTGACACCTTCCCATTTGCAGAAATCAGCTCCTTCCCATTGCAAAACGTTTGATCGATCGATTGATGATTTCAAGCTCAGAAGTGCTTCTTTATCACCACTGAACACATGTTGAAAACACAAGCAAAATAGAGTAAAGAAAACAGCTCTGTAGTTCATCATTTCATATGCAAAATCTTTAACAAAAGATGAAAAGAATTCGACTTTTTGATGAATTGGGAGGAGATTTCACATGGGTATTCCATTAATGGAGGTTTGAATAACTGAGCCCATGATTGACTGAATACCCATGGAGAATTGGAAGATTTGCAACCTTGAGATCAGCAACAAAGATTTGCTATCAAATCAAGTGTTGTTATCAACAGATATTGGAGTTTGAGTGATGAAAGATTGAAAGAAACATCTTTTAACCTTTGAAACAAGAAGACAAGATGGAAGGAAGAAGTTAATAATCAAGATTCAGATGAGACCAACTGGCATTATTGGTGAAGATGCAGGCTTGAGTCAGAAGGATGATGCAGACTGCAGACAAATGGTTAAAGAAACTTAGTGTGTGACTGTGTGTGTGTGTGTGTGTTTGTGTTGCTGTTGAAGTTGTTGGTTAGTAGAGTCACGGACAAATGGTCAAGTGAGTGTACACGTGATTTTCCAGGGGGTTAACCCCACTTCTTCTTTCTTGATGTCAGTAGGAGCTTTAATTAATGGAAGGTTAAATCTTGGGGTAACCAATATTAGTAATCTAACAGTTTATCTGGGAGAGATGAAAGCATGGGATCCTATGCAAATGCTCACCAATCAGTAACTTGAACACTTGAAATAAATGTTACACATATGTTATTGCCATTTGTTGTCCACTTATTTTAGGGTTATAGTTTATAATCTTTGGTTAAAAGAAGTAAACTTTATTGAAGTCATTACTGTCATATAATTGTAACCATGTCAAACAGTAAATGACACCAGATAGCTTATTTGAACTAGTAGCAGCATACTCAAGTAACTTAGGGTGCGAGGGTGGCAGGGGTGAAGGCGGTAATAAACAGGGATGGCGGTGGAGGTGACAGATGCAACAATGAGTGTCCAGAGATCACGATTCTGTTAGTTGAATTCCCTTTACGGTTCACTAATTAAAAAAATGTAAAATTCTTTTACATGAAGGGATTCGAATGAACAAACAAATTCCTATTCACTTTTCAACCAAATATTTGAGAACACCTTTCATATCTACAAAATCTAAGAACCAAATACATTAAGAAAATGAAGTTAAGATTCTAATTCCATTGAACTCTGCAGCTAAACGCGTCTAAACCGATTAAGAACTTTTAAATTGAATGTAAGGACCAGTACCATGATAAAACTTCAAATGTATCATGTAATTGACTCAAAATATAGTGTTAGCGGTTAATGATTCTAATATAAGTAATTTAGAGTGTGCATCATCATGTTATATGATATATAACATCTATATGTATATTTGGTCTTGTAGACAAATTTTATGGTCACAAGATTGGTACAATATCAAGGGCATGACTACTTTTAAACAAGCAAAACAAATGACTCGCTTGTCATCGTCTTGAACATCAACCCAAAAAACAAAGAAGCCAAATTGAACCAAATGGACATCATTAATGTTTGTGACTTGTATCCAATGCATTTTATGTTGTATCTAGTGGTCATTTGTTCGAATGGAAAATGAATTTTAAACAAAATTTACCCGTTTTAAATTCACATAAGTTGACATAAGTAACAGAAGAACATGAAAAAAATAAAATAAAAACCCGTACTACAAACTTCTGCATGCGTGAGGTTCAAGAAGACATCGGATCAACTTGAGTATGATGTACAAATAACATACAATCAACATCATAAAAAGACAAGGCTACTAAATAAATAATCACTTGGTGAAGTAAACTAATACATCAGTTAATTAATTGAACTAGGAATAAACAAAATGTTAAATGAACTAAAGAATTAAAAATAGTAGATAAATAAACTACAAAGAGACCTGAACCCATGTGAAACCTACCAAAACAATATTATTTTACTTAACCAAAATAGCCATTGATGTTTTTTTATCAAGACCTATTATGAAATCATTATTTTTACCGGTTTACTGGTTGGACCATTTTAAAAATTGAATTGCTCCTTAGATGAACTAAAAATAATACGCATATGTGTTATAACTAATTTGAAATGTAAAACAAAATGTAAAAATAATACACATGTTGATAAAAATGAACATAGAATAAACAAAATGTAAAGCTTATACAGCATATTCCTAGTTTGACCAGTCTCATCTAGTTCTAATGACATTTGATAGCCACATATCATTTTTATTTCGTAAGTTTGCCAACAATCTAAATCAGTACCAAAGTTTTAACATCAGGAACCATGGCTGATGTTCTTGCTTCTTTGCAATTAATAAACAAACTTTATGACATTCAATCTTTCATGTTGTGAAATAGAACCACAAGAGAATGATGATTGAATGTTTCGATGGTTCATAAACAAGAACCACAAGAGAATGGTGGTTGAATCTTTTGATGGTCTTATGAACCGCCTTAGAGACTTGATGACAGGGTATGAAAACCAGGAAGTGCTTGTTGTCCCGAAAGAAATCGAAAGAGTGGTGTCTAGCGACTTTGGACTCATTGGTTTTAAGAAAGCTGATTTGGCCAAGGTTTAGTCTGGATAAATCTGCTCATGAATTCCATAAAACGGTTAATCGCAAGTTAAAACATGCTGCATCCATGACTACATGATTTTTGCTTGAGAAACATTGTGGAAAGGTGATGAGATTTCTTATTTATGTTTAAACATATCAACCCGAACACAACCTAATTAGTTTCACGTCATACCCCTTGTTTTTACTTCTTATTTAATCTGTATGTTTATCTCATTCTTGTGATAAAAAGTGAAGCGGTTTTTTATTTCTAATTAACATAATCCGACTAAACTATATATTTGATTCACATCTTTGAATATATGATATGCTAAGATCATTATACAAATTTGACTGTACAGGTGACTGTCTTTAAATTTCGCTGGCCTTTTAAAATCTAAATAAACTTAATAATTTTATTATTCTGATGAGTCATTAAATACTTATTAATTAACAACTTTGATAGCTTGCTTCACCACTATAAGCTTCTAGTATTTAAGCATTTACATGGCAGACAATCTATGTAAAAGTAGTGCATAAGTTTATGATGGATACAACGCACCTCATGATCATAAAGTAAGCGCCTTCGCTTGTGAAAAATTAGCCTGCTCTTTCAAATTAGTAGCGGAAAACATTCCATTTACTTTCAAGAAACAGTTTCCTTCACCTTGTTGCTCTTTCTGAATGTCTTTTGCAGAGTTATATACAAAAACACTGCATTCTCTTACCTCAATCACTTCCAATGTCAAAATCTTCCCGATACCAATTGGGATGGAATTGAGTTTTACACAATGACGAACCACTAAACGTTGTAGTCTAGGAAAGTTATATTGCGAGCAAATCCATTGCCTTATGCCTAGATTATTCAATTTCAAGACCTTGAGTTGCCCAAATTCTGCATCCCCTGTCTCCCACTTTTCTCCAATACACGCGTTAAATTTTAATTTTAGAACCTCAAGGCTAGGTAGCAATGAGAATGTCCACATCTCTTCCCAATCCATGCCAGTATTTGACAACGTTAGTTTCTTAAGCGTTTCAGGAAACATAACAGGGTTGCATGATCTCGTTGCTTCATGGTAAGTAAATGTATTAAACAGCTTCAATTTTTCAAGGTGCTCCAGTGAGCCTAAGTTTGGTAATTCAAGATCACCTAGCGTTGATATTAAAGATCCACAAAATCCTAGCTCCCTAAGATTGGGAGTCCTTGAAAGTATATTCTGAAAAGATTGAGGGCTTACTTGGGATAATGTTTGCAGGCTAGCCATCACACTTGGACAACCATCATTTTGTGTCACTTGTAATTGTTGAGGATCCTCTAAAAGATTTTCTCCTGATTTTAAATATAGGTGTCGAAGATTCACCATATTCCATATGGTTTTTGGAAGAAGAACATTCTTCCTTGATGAGATTATCAGCATTAGTAAGTTAACAAGGTTTGATATTGAGGCAAGAGGACTTCCGTCATGCGCTTTAATGGCCAAGTATCTTAGATTAACCAACTGTACTACATCAGAAGGAAATGAGGAGATAATGATAGACCCTGCGTCCAGAATCCTAAGAAATTTGTATGTATCAATGATTATTGTTCCACCCTCTTGAAGAACTTTTCCTAGCTCAAACGGAGAGCAAATCATAGATGAGACCATCCCATACCTGCAAAAAATATGACCATGATTTCTTTATTTAGGAAGTCTATCAAGAGATTAAGAAACATGTTCATACCTAGAATTGTTTGAAAGGAAATCCTCTTCCTCGGCTTTTCTCAAGCAAAAATTGCGCAACAAGTCATGAATGCAGCATGTTTTAACTTGGCCATCGCTTTTTATTGTGGGAGTCATCACCAGGCTTCTCTTGATCAAATCCATCAAGAAATCCTCCGCAACATCCTCCAACATTCTGCTTCCAGTTTCATGTATGAACCCATGAGCAATCCATAGCCAAATCAGCTTCGTCATGGAGACTTCATAGTCCTCAGGGAATGCTCCAAAATAAAGAAAACATGGTCTTAAGTGAGGAGGCAAATGGTTGTAACTTAAAGCCAGTGAATCCATGTATTGACTTGGATCACTAACGATAAAAGAACGCAGATTTGCAGAAATTCTCCCCCACCAGGTACATGAAAAATTATTTTTCAGTAAACCAGCAGCTATGACAATTGCAAGAGGCAAACCTTCACATTTTTTACTTATCTCATATCCTAATGATTCTAACCGACCGGGGCATATTCCAGTCTTGAATACCTTCTTGAGAAATATATCCCAACTTTCACCGTCAGTACGAAGGCGCAAAACATAGGCAGGTCTTGCTGCTTGTACATGTGAATTCACCTCTACGTCACGACTAGTAAATATAACCCGGCTTCCAGTTTTGTCATCTGGAAAATACATTTTGAGATCATTCCAGGCCTTACATTCCCATATATCATCCAAGACTACCAAATATTTACGACCCTTTAATAGTCTGTACAGCTTTTCCCCCAATTGTTCATCGCTCATATCACAAATCTTATCATTATAATTATCATCAATAAAAGAGCATAATATTCCGAGTAACAAGTCCTTCTTGAGATATACTTGAGAAACGCAAGTCCATGCTCGAAAGTCAAACATATACTCGATCAGTGGATGGCTATATAGTTTTCTAGCCAAAGTCGTCTTACCAAGCCCAGCCATTCCTGCAATTGAGATAATCTGCAACTGCTTTGGAAAAGTTCCAGTAAGCTGATCAAGTAGTGTTTCTACTTCCTCATCAAAGCCCACAAAATCATCATCTCCGTGTACATTTGAGTTATACCTGATGCTACAGAGTTGTTCACAAATAACTATCATCTTATCCATTATTTTTTCTTCACGCTTATACCAAGATCCGCTAACCCCCATTTCTTCCATATCCTCATCTTCATACCCTAGCATCTTAACCACCACAGGTTCTTCATGCCTATCCCAAGCTTCACTATCCACCACACGTTCCATTTCCCTTAACAAAACCTGCACATGCTCACTTTCATACCCTATCATCATGTCTCTAAGATGATTCATGAGACCATCAAAAGATTCAGCTATCACTCTCTTTGAATCTAGTGCTTCTTTGACAGACGAATGGTCGTATCGCATAAGGTTGCGACGCAGTTTCTTTAAGCAAAGACTAAGAGCATCAGCCATGCTTCTTTTCTGATATGACAAGTATATCTTGTTCAGTGGAATATGTCAACAGTAGCTTAAACTTTGGCAGTGAAAGCCTTCTTTCTCCACCCCTGTAATGAAAAACAAATCAACACTAAACCCTAATCACTAAATTGCAGCCATGGATACATTTTATACATTTTAATCACTCATCACAGTTTGTAGAAGATTCATGTTTGCTTCTCTTGAAAGCTAACTATTGCAACATGTTTGATCAGAGTCAAAAACTCACCTCAATCATATGCAGAGTACAATTGTCTTACTATTATCAAAACGTTTGAAAGTTGAAACAGATGACAACATTATACCTCAATCACATCGCTTACATCGTAACATTTGCAACATGTTTGATCGGAGTCAAAAACTCACCTCAAATTATGATGATCAGACCCTGATTATCGCCAAAGGAAGAAGCCACTTCTCTCTCAGAACTCAAGTCAATGAAGACGAACCGCATATGAGAATATGACTCTCTCACTATGTGTTGTTGAAAAAAAATTTTTTGTTACGTGTTATACTGATGTAACGTATCTAAATAGTTGTTAAGGATTTAAACTTAATGATGTACATATATGTCAATTTAATATTAGGAATTATAATATATATTAAAACCCTTGGTCGGTTGCTACAGTGACCAAGGGTATTTTTGGTATTTTATGTTGAGGTGATACGTGTTGTGTTTCTGCTTTCTCTGCTCCCAGATGACCACATCCCCTTTTCATCTTCCTCTCTCTCATCTCTTTCTTTAACGCTCATCGCCTGTTGATAAAAGAAGACTCCGAATCAAACTTAAGATTCTTATTGTAGATGACAAATTGAAAGAAAAGCAAGGAATAAAAGAAGAACGTGATACAATTTCAGTATCAACAATGATCAAAATGTGCAAGGCACCTGTGATGGTACTTTGAAAATTTCTAATTTAAAGCAACACAACTACTCATTTACTAAGGGCATTTGTTAATTATTTTGTTTCTATAAAGCCCATTCTTGAAGAAAATGTTTTTTTGTCTAGAACATTAACAATTTCTCTTTTACTTTCCTCAAAGTTCAATCATAAGGGATTTGGTGTCTTCTGTGAAGTCAAGAATTTGCAATTTGAGAGACCATGTTGTAATTAGAAGCATTCTTTAAAAAGGTCCCTCTTCCATACTTCATTCTAGGTACAATTTAAAAAGATTATGCTTTAGGTAAAATTTGCTTGGAGTTCTTTAATTTGGATTAAAAACAAACGCTATCTGCATGATTTTTTATACTAAGTTGAGCCAACCATTGTCATACAATTTTATTCTAAATGTTAAATAGTTCTATCACACAATTATGAATGTGTTAATTTGGTCTGATATTTGTATGATTTTGCTTATGATTAGAGTTATCAACTAGAAAATGAGGACTACAAAGAGTTGATGTGAGTTTTACAATATGATATGTTATCTTTTTGACTTGCCAAAAGATAATATACAAGGAGATGATTTCCAGAGCAATCCTGATGGTAAAACATATAATTATCATTTTGTTTTTGCTTTAAATGAAGTAGATACATTTTCATTCATAAGTTTTTTGTTGACTTCCCCTCAAGCTCTTTTCGTGTGTGGATGCTTTAAATTGTTATTCAATAAAGCATGTTCTTTGGTTACTTTTAAGGGAAATGCCAATGGTACTATTTTAGAAATTTCAAAGTTGGAATTGATGAATGATTATACTTAAAGTTCAAATTGATTTTTAAAATTGTAATTAATCTTGATCCTCAGGTGAAGAGAATCACAAGTTCTTTTCAACGACGTACAAATTCGAAGTTTGTATTGATTATTGATTATAACTTGAGATTTATACTCTTTCATTTTTTTAATCTTTAATTATCAGCTAGGTGAAAAGAGTTGCAAAGAGAGTTGTAAGTTCTTCTCAAGGATGTGAAAATACAAAGTTTGCAATGATAAATGATTATACTTGAAATTCAAACTAAATTTAATTAATATTCGATCATCAGGTGGAGAAAGTTAGAGATATTTAAAGCATATATTACATTGATAAGCATGCTAAATTGATGCATAAGAACTCAAGTATGATGTCATTCCTCTTTAAAACATGTTTTACAAGTTTTAGCTTATCTAAACAAATTATATATTAATTAATATCTGTAAAAATAATTCAATACAATAGTTATTGTATACGGTGGTGTTATATAGATGTTTAATACTAGAGAATATAACTGACTATCGTACACGGGTCACCCGCCGCAACGCGCGGGGTAGCCCTCTAGTTATTATTATTATGGGATGTGCGTTTCTCATCCTAAAATATCAACAATAGTAAATTAATTTTAACCGATCAAATCTTCTTCGTAGTGGATGATATTAGATTTAATTTGAAAATATAATAATTGTTTTAGTTGGAGGTTTGAGCATATCTCTTTTCTGATATTACTGTTGAGATTAATCATCTTGAATTTCTCTCTAATAGTTTAAGAGGCAAAGTTGAGGTCGTAAACAGGATGTGGTAATCTAACTCTGTAATCGTCGCTACACATTTGACTCGATCCCTGACGCCTCACTCTATCATTACGGGCATGTTCTTCTTTGTCATATTACGTTGGTAGCTGGAATTTTATACACATCATTTGGAGCCTAGGGTTGGGAACAATGTTCTTTTGTGGGATCAAGAGATCTTGTGGAACATAAGCGTAAGATAGAGTGTCAGAGATAGAGTAACAAGAAAGATGAGGACATTAACGTATTTTGTCAATGCTTTCAACGAATGGTTTTTTTATCGATGCATCTAGTTGAGACATAGAAGACGAGACTGAGGCTCAGGCAAGATATGTGAATGACATAAGATTTTTTTATTTTACATTTAAATATATTTTTTATAAAAGAATAAAATAATAATTTCATATAAAGATATACTAACAATCAATAAATAATGATTTTTTGAATGGATGCACACACCCATCTAATTTACTTCTAAATTTATTTTACAATCCATCACGGCACATGACCACATGACCACTAAAAAAACACTATCCGATGACCATTAAGAAAAAAAACACTATTTACACTTCATGATATCATCAGTAGCAAATGTATGAACCATTCGAATATTTGCTCGCGAAACAAACAATCCAGATTATTAATTTTCAAATCATTTAAACAACTGAATCATTAATAGACTGAAACAAAAAAAACCACTAAATATCTTCTTATAATATGTAAGGAGACTTGATTCATATAACTTTTTATTACTTAAATAGTAAAATTGAGAGCAAAATATGTATTTGACGATGGATCCGACCACACCACCTAACCCATGAACCCATGGCCCGCCATACGCCACGACGAAGGCAAACACACCGGGTCAGGGTCAGGGTCAGGGTCAGGGTCCGGTTCTGATGCACCCTCTTGGCTAAAAGCCTGTGGGGTCTGGTTCTAATTTCACCCTCAGGGCTTCACCCCTTTCTCTCTCGATTCAAGCCTCTTTAGCGGCTCACTATCTTCGTCTACAAACCCCTTTTTACAGATTGAACATTATGCCACATCAATTCGTCTTTCATATACCACACCCACATCATCATCATCATCATCATCCCTGTTGAGCCGCCTCACAAACCCTAGATCCAACGATCGATAATCGTCTAGATTTTGCAGGTTTCTTGTTCTAACCCCAACAATGGTGGGCGGTGCTACCAATCAACAGCCACAAGATTCTCAATTGGCTCCGCCTCCTGCAGCGGCGACGGAGGAAGAGGAGTTTTTGAAAAGGAACACCGATTGTGTTTACTTTCTTGCATCTCCTCTGACCTGCAAAAAGGTAATCTTTTCTGTGAGAAAAATTGTGGGGTTTTCTTGTTCTTTGTGGTGTTATTAGATCTTTGATTAGTATAGGTTGTTTGATGTTAGTGGTTCGATGATGAATTGGATCTTGTTTAAAGAGTCTTTGAAGGTTCCATATTGAAGTTGTGAAGTTAAAGATTTGAATTTGTATACTTGTGTTTATGATTTTGTTTCTTCTGTTTCAAACTGACGTATTTTTTTAAATCTACGTCAATGTTGTTAGATTGTTGTGATTGTAACAGTTTATTTGACTATTTATTGCGCTAATCAGTCCTTGATGAGCTAATCTTGAATTGCAAAAAGACAATTTGAATTAGGGTTTCACATGGTTTTTATGTTGATGTTGCTCTGTAGAAGAATGCTAATCTATAATGTCTTTGTTTTTGGTTTTGAGAGACTTTATACCTTTTACTTATTATAAATCAGTGATTGCTTTAAGAGTATAAGTAAATGATTATGACGCATAAGCGTCAAAGCTTAAAATCGTTCTTAGCAGCATGTGACAATTATTTGACTGATTTGTTGTATTGGTCTTGTATTGTCTCATGGTTCTGAGCACAAGCATTATTTGATTATTGTTGCACAAGCAATAAAGCACGTGTTTTGAGCAGCACGTGACCGTTTGAATTAGGTTCATTGACTCATTGGAAATTAAGTTAGCTTTTGCATGGCTACAAGAATGAATCTACAATCAGAATGTGTTATATATAATGTTGGTCAAATTAAGAAGAAGCATACGTTTCTGATTCTAGTTCATTTGCCTTTTTAAATGGTTAAAGATTGAAATAGTGACGTCTGTAAAGAAACCTTGACTGACAATGTAAAGTCTTAGAGATTCATTGATGCACTTTTATATATGTTATTCTTATATATCAGCATATAGTACATTAATCTGAATAAACTCTGCCTTTTTTTTACCATCTGTTAACAGGGAAGTGAGTGTGAGTATCGCCATAGTGACATAGCGCGGGTCAACCCTAGGGATTGCTGGTATTGGCTAAATGGAACTTGTTTAAATCCAAAATGTGCTTTCCGTCATCCTGTAAGTCTTCTTATTAGGCTATTTTTTTCCTATTTAAAATTGATTTAGACCTTTGCACTTATACATTTATATTCAGTTACAGGATTTATCTCATAAATGGTTATTAACTTGTGATTTTTTTTTCAGCCTCTCGATGGACTACTGGGAGCTGAAGTTCCCACTCCTGTGGGACCTGCTGTACCTCAGGCTCCAGTAAAACAAGGTGTTGCATGCATATTCTTTCAGAAAGGTTTCTGTTTGAAAGGACATTTATGCCCTTTTTGGCACGGAGGACCAAACATAATCAATAATATAGCCGTCCAACCTGTGCATAATACTGTTACCAAGCCTTCTAACGTGGCTTCTGCGGGTCCGGAGAAATCCGTTCAAGAAAAAAAGTTAACTCAACAGGAAAATGCCCAAAAGCCCACAGAGTTTCCACCACATGGGAAACAAGTTCCTAGAGTGCAACCCAGAAACGGTAATGCTGGTGGTGGTGTTGTTATGGAGAAAAAGGTAGCGCCGCCACCTGAGGACCCTCCTAGGTACAAACCAGCCAATGTTGTCCCGACACCTGTCATGAGTGAATTACCAACCGGCAGGTCTAACCATGGTGTTTACGAGACTAATCATTTTTCAGATAACGAGGGTATAAATGGAAAGGATGGTGATGAATATTCAAGAGAGCCTACCCCTGGTTTTGATGTTCTTGTGGACAATGAGCTTGGAGATTCTGAATATTATCCTAGTGAGGAACAGTTTGGAAGATCTACAGGTCATGATTTTGATATGGGTCGGTCTGTTGACTATGATGTTGACCACGATATGTATCGCGATCAACGTGATTTTGACCGCTATAATAAGGAAGGGTACGCATGGGACGACCATAGAGAAAATTCTAACTTTGGAAGGAAGCGGTATCCTAGAGATGAAGGCCTGGATCAGTTTGACCAGACAGACTTACGCCACCGATTATCAAAGCCAAGGCGGGGTAATAATGGCGGTGGTTTAAAGTCAGTCATCAGCCGTGAACATTCCCGTGACAACCATACTGACAGGATGGCAAGGAGGGATGTCCACAACGGCCGCCGTCATGACCGCCACTTGGATTCTGGTCCCCTTAGTAGCCGGCTTCGAGGAAGAATAAAGATTCCAGAAAGGTCAACATCACCTGGCTATGAAAATGGCTCAAGGGCAGAAAGGGAAATTGACATGGGAAGGCAACAACGGTCTAGGTACTCACCCGGTAGGCCCGCACACGTATCATCGAACCGTAGCAGGTTTAGAGACAGAATAAAAGGCATATCAGATGATGATTACAACGACCGAAGAGATTACAGGGGTTATCGTGATAGCGATAGTGAATTTACACTGGGGAAGAGGAAATACCCAAGAGCTGAAAGTCAACAATCAGAAGACAAACTATCATTTGAAGGGCCAAAGCCTCTTAGTGAGATTCTGAAACGGAAACGAGGATCCGTTATTTCTTCTGTGAATAATGAAGATAACTACTCCAAGGAAAATGATGAAAATAATCATAAGAAAATAAAAGAAACAGCATCTGGGAACACTTTTAATGCAGACAACGGAAAGTCAACAGACAGTCACGCTTCTTTGAATCGTGAATTGAGCGATGTAGAGAATAAAGCAGCGGGATCCGTTGACGAGGATGCAATGCTGGACCAGGAGCTCGAAGCTTATGATCACAGGGATGGAGACTATGATTATGAACAGATTGATGGGGAAGACTACAACTTAGAAGAAGGTGAAGAATACTTGGAGGAAGGAGATGAGATTGGAAAGAAAGAGAGTGAAGTGTACTCTTAGATCCAAAACTTATGAGCTTTGTTTTCAATGTTTGTTGGTGTTCTGATTTAAAGCAAACTTTCTGATTGTAGTTTTTGTAGTAGTAGTTATGAGATCAATTCAAAAACCTGTTTTTTTTCTTGAGGTTTTTTTAGCTTGTATCTAATTTTGCATGGGGAAGTTCCTTTAGCTCCTGGATTTCAAGATTGGTATATTATTTAGGAATTTGAACTTAAATATTACTTTTCAATCTTGAACTCAATAAAGCTCATGTATAGTAATGTTGATTTACATTTGTTGGCATACAGAGCATTTTCATAAGACTGAGCAAAACTCTAAGTGACCATATACAACATAACAACAATAGACAAGTATAAACAACTATAGTTAGATTAAAAAACAATAGATATTTTATACTCCCAAGTGTATGTTGTGTTGTTTTGTCTTGTCATGTATGTGTTGAACAGTAGTGTATTGTATTCTATCAGTATCATTCATTGTTTTTTGTCAATGATCCACTCATGAACATAACTCCAACAAAAGCATAAAACTTGACGAAAGAATAGAGGATAGGGAGCCATAAAAGACATTGCATCAAAGTAACATGGATCATTAGTCTGTCAAAAGCTTTAGTGATAAAAGATTATATACAAAAGCATCTTACAAAACTATGATTCTCAAACTCAAAAGACATGATCTTCCATTTGTAAAACAACCAATGAAAATCAAACCTGCCACCTAGGAGATCATGTATCCATAAGATTCAACACATCATTTCTTTTTACCTTTGCTCTTTCTGTTCTTCTTTCCCTTGTTATTTCCCTTCTCTTTCTTGTTTTTTGCATCTTGAGTGTTACCACCACCTCTTTGGTTTTCTGCCACCATTGAATCATCACCTGTACCTTTGACATGATTCTTCTCCTTACTTGTTTGATCAACTTCAGTTGTGTTGCTGCTATCTGACGCTACAACAGCTAGGCCAATCTTCGGTTCCTGACTCATGACAGAACAGTTCATAAAATCATCTATCTTTGGCTTAATACTTTGCAGCCTTTCCACAACTCCTTGCACATTCTTCATAAAAACTGAATGCTCCACATCTTTTTGACTGAAAAAAGATCAGAAAATACCAAAAAGATCTTAGGATAATCTCTTTATGTATGTAAACTATGTATATAAACACGCTAAACCAGCAAAAAAATGAGGTATCATGATACCAGTGTCAAAGTACATCGGTTTAAACGATAAAAGTACAATTCGAAATTCACAATATTTGAGTCTAACCTTGTGCCAAATGCAGAAGAAAGCAGTTTGAGGTCATCATTTGCAAGATTCGCTTCACGTACAACTGTTGCATCTTTGCCAGAACAAAAATGTTTATCCGCAAGGGCGGTAGCCAATGTGACTATATTTTTATCCAATTCATTCTGAAAAAGAAATATTAAATAAAAGGCATCAAGCTTATATCAATGATAATAAACCTATCAATATCATCCATTACAACAATGATATTTTACCTTTATCATAGCTGCAGTTGATAACGTGTTCAGTTCCAGTCCCTTCATCCCCTTTGTAGCTTCTGAAATATCTTGAAGAACTTTCCAATTCATTTGCAGCTTCAAAGGATTGACATTCAGATTTTGATCTGGTAATGTGTTTGAAGATGGTGCCTCAACGATTTTGCAAGTATCATCATCGTTTGAAGGTTTTTGAACACAAAAAACAGTTTTTGGTGGGAACAACGCACCCATGATCTCCTCTTTAGACTTCCTAAGATCCAAAAAAATAGCACAAGGAGCTTGAATTCTTGAACTCGCATTTACCGAGGACACAATCAGAAGAGAATCATCAACACTCATAAATGCTTCTGCAACCGCCTCTGGATTCAAGTTCAAGTAACGACCCTTTCTTCTTTTCAAAAGGTCATTCACAAACTTCTTTGGAAGCAAATAGGCGATATTATTTTTTCCAGACAGCAAGTCAAGTAGTACTTGAGAACAATCAGAAACTTTCAAAGAAATTAAACACAGCAGCATGATCAACTTCAAGTATAACAGCGGACGGTAATAAGAATAATTGATATTCGAACTTTTAATCCATGATATAGTATCATTTTGTTTGTAGAGAATATGTAGAATCATTCCAACAATAAACTGTATCACATGATCTGGAATAATTTCTTTATGTGACGCATAAGTTGAAGTAGAAGAGTGAATATGCGAAAGCCATCCAACAAAAGAAGATTTTGCAGTAAAAAATATACGTGTTGAGAAAGATGCCATAAAAAGAAGACTTTCCAAGAGATACACAAAACTGTGAGGTGATATGTAGCCGGCACGTCTCCAATTGGCACTAAAAGTATCTTCCAAAGCATTCTGCAATGCTTGAGCAACATAAGCATCTCTAAAGCTTCCATTCATAAATATCTCAAAAACCGACTTCCATGCGGGATTCCATTGAATCCGAGCAACTATATGCTCGTAAAGTGCTATGGGTTTTCTAGAACCAAGACATATCATCATCACCCTCCCGATTGTCCAATAGGTGATGTCACCCTTGATGTTAAGATTTTGCTGAATAATCTCCTCAAGCAAGTTGAAAGATAGATCAGTCTCCCTTAAAGAGATCAAATCATCAGAGACTGACCTTCGCCAGTCTAACGGAAACACATGATCAAAATATGTTGAAGAAAATTTTAAAAATCTTTCCAGCTTTCTTGAGTCTTTAGCGTTAACATACTGGCAGTCTAAAAGAAACTTAGAAACCTCAAATATGTGAAGGAGAGACGTGCTTTGATGAAATACAGAACCGTTTGACTTTGACTTATGGAGACCTTCAATAGTTTCTAGCACCTTTATACCCACAGAAAATAACTCAGATTGCCAATAAGACCTCATAGCAAACACCAAATCTCTGACATCTATAGTTAGAAGCTTTCCGTCCCTACGAAGACCCTTTTGACCAGCTAATCTAATCCAATCAGCATGCTCGTTGACCAACATGTAAACAATGTTGCCTTTTAGACACTGCTTCCTGACCCCAAAATAATTTAGAAGAAAATCAACAAGACCCTCGTTTTCATTTGGTTCTTTGTGGAAACTTTCAAGACTCTCAAAAATAGTAAGTACGTTTTCCTTCCATGAATTCCAGTAAAAAACAAGAGTTCTAACAGAAACTTGGTTCTTAGAAATCTTGTCTTCACAGTGTTTACTGATATCAACAGGTAATTTGTCCTCCCAGTCATACTTTGAAGAATTCAAACAAATGTGAGAATCCAAGATTTTTCTAATAAAAAAGATTTCTCCTTTTAAACTCTTGTTATTCTGAGAAACATTCAAATCTTTTTGGAGATCGAGCAAGCTACTGTGCTGATCAGAGGATAGCTTAATCTCACAACAAACAAAGTCATGAAAACTATCTGAATACATTTTGGCAAGCGACTTGGCCGTTTCACAAAGTTTTTCCTTCTCAGCAAACTGCTTTAATGGCCATCCTTTGTTTCCATTTCCCCATAATGAGCTAAAGAACACATACCAAAGTAACAGAATAGTTGCTTGTTTAAAATGTCCAGCCTTCTCCAAAAGATCAGCTTCCTTTAAAATGTCACCCCAAGACCTTGCTAGCTCAGCAGCATCAAGAAAATGACCCGATTCTTCTTCTAAAATCAGAAGGTAATCAAGGCAGCCAACTGACCTTAAGAAGTCACGTTTGGATTCCATAGAACAGAAAGCACGAACGAACTTCAACATGGATTTAAAGTCTTTATGCTCATGGTAATAGAGAGCACAACTCTCCAAGAATTCTTGTTCAATCAGTTTTATTTCTTTAGTTTGAACATCACCATGCTCTTTCCATTGTTCTATAAACTGCAATCCTTTATCAAATAGTTTCCCTTCTCTGCAAACAGACAAACACCTGGAGAGCTTATCTCCTTTTGCATAGGCTTCGGCTGCATCACTATAGCACCTTGCAAGAGTGAAACATTCTGCTGCTGCATCCATCTTTCCACACTTAAGATAGATTTTTCCTGCATACATACAAGAGGTAAACTAGATGTGGTAAGATAGGCCGGTGAGGTTGATATGGGTGTGTAAACAATTTCTGTCCATTTTTAAGGTTTGAACAAAAAGATTTACAAGGTACTGTGCATCAAAAAAACTATTTTGCAGACCTTCAACCAGTTTGACACGTGTAATACTTTTATATAAAACACAAACTACCCACAACACCATTCACATAAAACGGGTTAAAATTGTGAGCACTAGTCATCAAGTTGTTGATTAAGTTAGTTCAGACACTTAACATTAGACGGCCATTTATGTTTAAAAAGATGTTACCGGCTCGTTCATTCTCCCCCAAATCACAATAACATGATGCGGCAGGCTCAAGTTTCCCAATAGATTCAAACATTCCTGCTGCTTCTCTAACATAAGCTATAAAAGCCTCAGGATTTGTTCCCCGCATTTGATCAGCAGATGCTCTCAGACCAGAAGCTTTGGCTAAGGTCTCCCACATTATATCCCCAGCTCTTTCAAAACACATTGTTGCCATTACAAAATTATTCTCATAATAAAGCTGAAAACCATACAATGATGATGAATGCATGTCAAATAAGGTAATAACATAGCAAGTCATAAGACAACTATAGAAGTAACATATATCAAAATAGACCTTTTTGCCACGCTCCCTCCATTCTTGAGGGCTGCTTGCAACTCGCATTGCTTGTGCCACTGAATCGTCCAGCTTCCTTACCTGAACAAGCCCCCTTCTTTTCCAGTAGTCAAACATCGGCTTGGAAAGTTCCTCTTTGTTCTCACATACCCATAGCCTTTGTCTGGTTCTAGTGATAGCAACATACAATTGTTTCAATTCAGAACATAAGACACTATGTCTTGACTCGTTGAAATTGGGAAATGACTGATGAAGTTTCTCATCAAGCCAATCACGTTCCTTCATGTATTCATATATAACCCTCCACTGTTCTTTCAAAGGGGAGGTCCCAAAAAAGTTGTATAGTAATACATCCTAAAAATCATGAAAGTAAAGTATCAGAAAACAAAAGCAAATTAATATCATAAAAAATGCATCATCAAAAATTAGTGAGAAACTTACTTGAAACTCAAGACCTTTACACTCCACAATAGTGAGAACAAGAGCTTGTTTTCCAATATATTCACAAATCTCGGTTTTTGCCATATCATCACGTACCAAAATCACCTGTTCAGCACCAAAACCAACTATTTCTGCGCCACTTCCACTACCACCAAAGATTGTCACAATTGCATTTTCATCATTACCAGACTCTAGCAGAACAGGAGCTTCGCCAGAAATAAGGCTAGTCTCAGGCTCCAAAACATCAATTGAGTGAGAAAAGTAACAGTACAAAATGTCAATGACACTCTGAGCTAAATCAAGAACTCCTGCGTGAGTTCTAAAATTTTGTTTTAATTGAAAAATCTCAGAAACGATGCCTTTCTCTTGTTTTCCAGTTGTTCTGGAGCTTAAGAACTCCTTATAAAACAGAGATCTAATATCTTGAAACCTAAAGTCAATGCCTCTTGCAATTGTTTGTGCAGTATCACCAGCAAAAATAAAACCCTCATCAACATTATGGCAAATATATTTAAAAAGAGAAATTTGCCTCATGCTAAGATCTTGAACTTCATCAATGTAAATGAAATCCATTAGATCACCTTCATACCTTACACTTTTCAGCCGATGATGAAGGTCAATTACGAGATCACCTAGATCAAATTCCCCACGTTCAGTTTTCATATTTTCATAAGCTTGAAAGAGGGCGTAAACATTCTCTCTTTTTTGTTTGGTTAAAGTGGAAGCACGACTTTCAGCCAATAAAGAGTAACCCTCAAAGCTCAGTTTACCACTACTGCATTCCCCTGCAAGCAGTCCTCCTTTAATATGAGAAATTATTTCGGTGAACACTCGAGAGGGATCAAGTTTCTTCTTGAGATTTGTATTAAAGTGAGGCCAGTAAAGTGAACAAAACCTATCAAATGTAACCTCCTTTAACCTTATGAAAGTTTGCAATGCAACAGATCCTGAAATTATATGATGAGAACTTTCTCTTGCCTCATTAAATCTTTCAAAATAAGAACTCCCTAATGTGCCATCCAGCATCATTAGAAACTTTTGGAACGTTATAACAAGAGGATAGTTTTTCACAGGAATTTCAACAAAGGTGTTTGGGATGTCACTGAATTCTATTGTAGAATCTGCATCATCAAGATTGATCTCTGCTGACAAGTTTCCATGACATGAAATACTGTCAAATACATCAATTCTTGAAGTCAGAATATATTATAAGCATCAACTTGTGAAGTCAAAATATATTCAAAGCAAAGAATCCAGAAAAAAAGAATTAGATATTTGTGCACCTTGTAAGGTGGGAAACATGTTGCTTTACAGCATAACATAATTTTGGGCTTACAGTCACAAACAATTGACGAAGCACACACGGTTTGCTACTTTCAGAATCATCAACAACTTTGACATCCCTATTTTGGCTTCTTTCTGTTTCATCAATCCCTTCAGAAGCAACACGGAATTTTTGTTCGTTTTGGAACAATTTCATTGTCAAAATTGTGGTTTTTCCAGTTCCTGATCTCCCAATTATAAATGAGCTTTTGCAAAAGAGAATTATATCCATCTGTTCATCAGTGACTTGCATTGGTAGGTCAAGTTCTTTACCAGAAAGCAAATGACTAACCACCCCTCGTGACAATGAGTAGAACTTCATAAGCAATAAGCTTTCACTCACTTTTGAGTTTTCAACATAATTTCTACCATCATTAGGATTCACACACCCTTCACTGCTACCTTCACCATTGCTTAAATTACGAAATCTAACAAGTTCTTGTGATGCTAGCCAACTCCTAGGAACTTCACAATTCCTGAGAAATTAAATAAGAAAGAGAAAATAAGCATGTATCACAATTCAAATTAAAATTTAGTAGACAACAAAGGAACCTACCCTTCCAAAGATTTTGATGTGCAACGATTGATATAGTCATCTGTGTAGGCAGAAAATATGCTCTCCAGTCGTTTTGTGAGTTTGGGAATCTCCTCCAACGGTAATATATCCCAAACTTTCAAAACTTGGATGTATTTGACTTCTTTAATAATGTCAACTGAGCAAATAATATACAAACCTTCAACCTTATATTTTTTCAGTATCTGTGAAAAATTTTCACAACAAACATCTACACTTTTGTTATTGGGCCGCCAACCACCAGAAAGTTTCAGTAAAAGATTTAAAACCACCTTCTTCAAGCGAGAAAATGCAAGCTTTCCAAATGATTTTCTAAAATCATCACTGAAGAGGACCTGATGGGATAAAAGTTAAACAGACAAAATGAACAAACACACAATATTACATAATGAGATAAATTGGTACAAAAAACAATCATTTAGGTACAGTACCTTCCACTTTTTATGTTTAAAATAAACACTATTCCCGTTAACCAGATCATCAAGTTGGTCAAGCTCTTTCTTTGCAGCTATGATTGTCGTCATCAAGCATTCATCAGCATCAGCATCAAATAAACAATGGCGATTCCTTGCATCACAAACTAATTCTTTCCACACGTATTCACTATTAGCAAGGGTTCTCTCATTGCCTAATACCCAGAGACAATGTCTATAAAAAATGAAAGACAATAAACATAGTCAAGCATATTTATGATAGCAAAAGGCTAAAGTATCTGGTGGGTGGGGCGCGATTGGGTAGTTGTTCAAAACAGGTTTAGGTTGAAAGCTAATAAAAATAACTAATGTTTATTATATCAACAAAAACAGCATTATTATTCTGTATACATTTGGACATCTTTTGACTGTCTGAACTCTTCCCCTTATTTAGCTTATCTAGTGAATTGATCGAAAATACACTTCCACAAAAAAGTAACTATAAGAGACTAATTGTAAAGAGAGTGACAGAATATCATACCGTGCTCTAGTCAAGGCTACATTAGTCCTTTGAGGACTAGATAAGAAGCCAACAGTCCCATGGCTATTAGATCTTACTGTAGATAAGATAATAATGTCTTCCTCTCCACCTTGAAACCCATCAATGGTTTTCACCTTTACTGAAAATCCATCATGGTTCTCATATTTGTGAGCAAGTTTTTCTTGAATGGAAACCACCTGGGCGGCATAAGGTGATACAACACCAACAGTAAGCTTCATCTTTGAGTCTTTCCATGCTATAAAATTGAAAAAGGAGGTTTAGCATTTGAGTTAAAAGAAAACAAAACTTACAGACACTTTAATCTAAAACAAGACAAGAACAGTAAAAAACAAATATATATATTGATTGACCATATTCAGCTTATGTTACCAAGAGTTACAGCATTTTTACACTTGCTTTACAACAAGATAAACCATATTCAACTATAGATATGTATGTTCTTTGATATTCTCCAGAAAAAAGAAAATGTAGGATTGAATACAGATACTAACTAACCGACAAAGATAAAAAAAAAGATAATAATAATAAATAAAAAAATGAGTGCAGATGATAGAACATAACCACACAATGCATACCTTTGTACAGATTATGTACAATCTTAATCACTATAGCCACCTCCACCATATTTCTCCAACTTCTTTCTTCATCATCCTTTTCTTCTCTTCCACCAACAACATTAATAAACGAATACGGACCAAACATTGGTCCTGAAAGATACTGTTTTTCATAACTTTTACATGTCACATTTTCAGCATCCAGAATATGCTTTTGATAAAATTTCTGATTTGGGAAAAAACTTATGGAAGGATGCATTCTGTACTGCACATTAAGTAAATGCATAGAATGCCCCAAAGAATTCAGTCTTCCAAACAGGCTTCTTCCAAAGCCAGATTCAATACATACCTGTTAACAAATAATCATGCTATATCAATAAACTTAAAAAAAGTAAACATAAAATGATATAAAAAAGAACAGGTATAAACATACATTGCTGGAAACCATTGCAGGTAATTGGCACTCATCTCCAATGAGAACAGCATGTCTCATACCAGGAAGCTGAAGAGGAATGGTTGATTCAGCCTCTTTTAACTGGGCAGCTTCATCTATGACCAAGATCTCCAACGGCTTCATTTCAACATTATGCAACCAATAGGAAGTAGAAGTTGTGCAGAAAATAAGAGAAGCATTTTGAAGGCAGAAGTCCATTATTGCAAATCTGTTTAAAACATTTGGAAGACCAAGTCCCTCAAGAGATATTTGCAAGGCTTTTAGGACAGACAGAGACTTGGCTCTAACAAAATTGATTGACGACATATCACCCAACTTGTGAAAGTCATTTTGCAATGGTTTAGAAGTGAAAAGCTGCTCAAGCTCTTCAGAAACCAAATTCTCTTCAAACAGTAGTGACTTAAAAACACTTAAATCATCCAAAAGAGAGACCATATTTTTGAAATTGTGTTCCCTCATGAAACTTTTTGGAATATGAGTCAAGAATGTTAAGATGCATCTCCTAAGTGGCTGTACAGATGAACTGAACCGGTCACGCACAAACTCAATGAATGATTTTACTTCCAACTTGGTGGCTTCAGTTTCATTTTGATTTTCGGCTGCAAGTTCTTTTTCTTTTAACAATTCATTTTCCACGAAAACATGATATCCAGAAACACAATTTTCAAGTAGATCAATCATAGATCTTATGCAATGCCTCCAACCAGTAAAAGACCCAAGGCACTCTGTAAGCCTCTTAACCCGATTTTCCAAATAGATTTCTTCAATCTCTGTACCAACTTTCAACCTTTGCTTGTTCCCAAACAAAAGTACCTCTCCAATACAATAAAAGGAATCTCCACTCGCAGTTGTAGTATTAGATGATTCCTTAACCAGATTTAGCACACGTGAAGCTACTTGAACTATAGCAACATTTGTTGGAGCACACGTAAGTGTCCTACGATTCATTTGCAGAAGAATAAACAACATCACACTTACAGTTGCCGTTTTCCCTGTTCCCGGTGGGCCCCATATCTGTTCCACAAAAGAACCGTGGCAACACTCTATTTTACGAAGGGCTTCCCTAATTGCTCCTGCCTGGGATTGATTCAGCTGATCCAAAAGATGCAAATCTAAATTTTCAGAAATATTGCCATCAAAAGGACATATATTGCAGCATTCTTTAACCTGTAACCAACATATTCAGAGTTAACAATGATAATACCAAATGGAATAACATCATTTAACCAATTATAAGAGTTACTTGACCTAAGTCTTACCGTAGAATCAGAGTAAAGAACCTCATTGATGATAGACATATTTCGATGCATGTGCAGTGAGTTCCAGATTCTTTTGTTGGTTGTAATATTCATCAAGAAAACAACAAACATCCCCTCTTGGAATTCAATTTGCTGTGAAGCTTTAACTTTGAAAAATACTGATGTACTATCAGTGTCATCTTCACCATCATCCTCAGGGATTTTGTTAACCAATGAAAATATCCACATTCTTCCCACACGCTGTAAATCATTAACAGATTCAGGTTTTCCATCTGCTAAAATAAGCAGATCACCAGGTAACGTCCGGTAAGGCTCTTTGCCACGTTCACTCATTTTGTTTCTCCAATTACCAACAGTTATATCATACATCAGTTTCCCATCACGGGCCTCACGGCCATTGCCTTTAGCCTCATGTAAGGAAAATATTTCAGCATATGGAGCTCTGTACATAATCTCCATAGCAGAAGCCAACTCAGCACGAGTTTCCTCTAGTAAAGGATAAACAAAAGAACCAAAATAGTGTTCTTTGGACCGAAAAGTAAGTGGTATATCCTCTACCTACAAATAATGCATCAAGTTATAAGAATGATCAAATACATATATGTTATGGACTGAATCATTCAAGGTATGTGACTTGTCCCATTGGTTGTATGGGAAACTAATATGGAATTTATAGCCCAAATTGGTTCCCTCACCCATACACTGTTTGGTCCTTAACAAAATCATGACTTATAAACAAGTAAACAACAAACAGCTGAACAACCCTTTTGAAATTCAATTTCATGAGTTAAACAAGTCATTTTTCTACTTTTGAAAACAAATAACCAACAAATAATAGGTCTGATTTTATGAATCAAAGCACCAAAACTGCAGGTTTTGAATGATTTACATACAGCAATAACCCTCAAAATCAACAAATGTGTGTATACATGAAGTAAATATATTCTCAAACATTTCTTAAAGAATACCTGATGCGAATAGAGGTTTTCATTCAGAATGTCATCAAGAGACCATGAAAATAACATCTCTTCAAAGTCATGATTAGGACTCCTAGGAGCTACTATCTTCTTCCCCAAATGATCTTCTTCCATTATCCCCTGTATGAGTACATAAAAATGGAAAGTTGAATAAAATGCAAAATGGGTTTTTACTGGTTCTTGATCATTGTTTCTTTAGGGAATGAAAAGGGTTTTCTTACTGATGAAGGAAGTGATCGTGCATACACTCGTAGCTAGCAGAAATGCAGTGTAAAGATTAAAAATCCCTTTCAGAAATCCGTACAAAAAAGGCAAAATCAACAGGGGATTTTATAAAAAAAAACAGAGGGTTGTGTCTTGAAAAGAAGAAGGATCACAAATGGATTTTGAAAATTGAAGTCAATTTCAAGTCTCCTCAACTTCTCCTTTTATTGATTTCTTTGTGCTTTTGATCATCCATTCATGCATTGCCATTTGTTGTCTTTCCATTTCCCTATAATATTACAGCACCAAGGTAGTGGTAACCCATGAAACTTTTGGTACAAATATGTTTAATCATCTATCTATATATCTATTTGCAAGTTCCTTCCAAATGTGTGTAACGAAATCACTAATAAACCAAATAACAAATGTCCGACTTACCTATAGATCGCAGATAGAAAGTTCACTAACAAATTACCAACATATATTATTTGGATAATTGGGGCGATATCACCGATGGAATATCAGTGAATAGCACATCGACGGATTAGCGAGGCTTTATCACTATCAGGTGACGCGAAATGGCATTTCATGACATTGCTCGAAAAATGTGAAAGAATATATCTTATTGAAGTTACAAATGTTATTATTGTTTATTTGTTCATTTGTTGAATACAATTTTTTTAAGACGGACTTAATTATCATATGACAAAATGTATATTACGTAACACATACTATTGTCTTGTCGTATGATTAATGTTTCTTCTTACAAAGTGACAGTTAGTTTAAGTCAATTTAAAGTGTAAGTGTAAGATTGAAAGTGTGAAGTTAAAAAGAATTAGAAAAACATTGCTTTAAAAGAAAAAAAAAAAGTAACAAACGATACTAGGATTTATTGGGTCTACAAGGCCAACCCTATACTACTTTACTTATTTTGTAATTTGGGTTCATTTGTCAAAAGCACTAAATATCCTTGGGTAGGAATTTCCGAATAAACATAAGTACATTTCACTTTTGGTCCAATTATTATTCTAAACGAAGTTTATTTAAATAATGGATGAGTACTTTTTATTGGTATCGGTATCTATCTGTAATATACCAAATAAGTGCCAACCCAATACTAGTGTAGCTCGTAATATTTTTATTTTTCGGTATCTTCGGTTTCCGTATTTTAAGTGCACTAGAACTGATGGATAACGAACAAAGAAAATCAGTACAAGATGCGATTTATACTTTTGTTCGTTTTCTGTATCGGTACTTTTTGGTTGGTGGTCGGTTTTCATTCATCGTCGAAATGGTGTTCGTTTTTTGGTGGTGGGGTGCAACTACGGTGCCGGAGAAACTGCGAAGATATTTTGAACGGATGGTGGTGGTCATGGTGGATTAGTGTTGTGAACACTGTCTATTTGTTTAATAGTATCGCATTTTTTTTTTTAGTCATTATTTGTTTTATAAATAGAAAAAGTGAGCCATAACATTTAAGATTTGTTATTGTTTTAATTAATTAAGTAAAGGGTATAGTAATAGCATTCACGTTGTATTTATTATTTTTATTCTTATAATTACATTAAAAATCATTAATTATTTTTTTATCTTTATCCTTATAATTACATTAAAAATTATTAATTATTTTTTTATTTTAATTAAATAATATTTTTATACCTTTTATTATTATCTTTTCACTCTCTTTCACTCACAGCCACTTTTAAAAATATTAAAAAGTTTAAAGTTAATTTCAAATTTGCTCTCTAAAATATAACAAAATTAAATACTTTCCTCCAAAATATTAAAAATATCAAATTTCCTCCAAAAGTTTATAAGTTGTTTCAACTTCAAACCAAAAGTTTTATTATTTTGGATTCAAGTTGAAACAACTAGTGAAACTTTAATCTGAAATTAAAATAATTCATGAAGCTTTTAAAGATAAATTGATGTTTTTAATCTTTTGGAAGAAAATGGTTAATTTTGTCAAGTCTCAGAGAGCAAAAACCAAACTTAACTCAAAAATTTATAAGATTTGAACAGTGAATCTTCAAATTTACAGATAAACAGTATCTCTATCCATTAACAACCACTCAAAACCATTCCGATTAATATAAGAATCTCACTCATAAACTTGTAAGGAATGGATTGTGAAGGCTCTAATGATTTCATATGCGCTTAACAAAAAGAACTTCATTCAATTTAGAAATTATCAGGGTTACATTTGACCAATTATGGTATTGATGGGTAATTATGGTCGTTGATAGACAACTAGAGTAGTTGATAATCAGTTATGGTTAACGAGCACTCGTAAAAACCAGTCGCAAAACCTTGTCGAAGGCCAACGTAAGATTTGTGACCACAAAATTTAGTTACTAGATTTGATTGCAAAAGTTGAAACGATGGCGGACCTACTCCTATGGGAGTTACCCTAAAAACAAATAATTAATTCACACTCAAATCCGGGCGCTTCCGATAAAATTTTGCAATCGCCCCTTGAAACACAATCTTTAATATACGAGCTAAACATTTAAACCCAAACTTTTAAATTTAGCCTATTGTTTAAAATTTAAATATCCATTATAATATTGTTAATTAATTCACTAAAAAATTAAACATATATATATATATATATATATATATATATATATATATATATATATATATATATATATATATATATATATATATATATGGATCCATTCAAATAAAAACTATTTTTTTGTAAAAAACCAAAAGAACCAACTTCCTCCAATCAAATTCTTCTAAATTGATTTATGTTTAATTAATTAAATTATATATACAAAGGGCATTAACGTAATTTAAATCAAGTAACTAAATTTAGTGGGGGTAGAATCCCACAACTGTCCCCGCCAAAATAGGCTGCAATTGTTTCTATGCGACATAAAAAATTATTAAAAAATTCAACCGTAGATTTGTAATTCAATTGATTGAATTCATTATTCATAATTAAAGTTTGGATAATTTTACCAAACCATAAACTTCAGGGAATACATAGATAAAAATAGTCAAAATTATTATTCGAATAAAATGCCCCATAATAATCTATACTTACTAGATAATATTTAACTTTTTGATCAATTAAGTTAAGAGTTAATGAAATAGGAAATCAGTGACAACTATAAGCATACTATACTAGATGTATTAAATCGATTCATAAAGAGAGAACTGCATATGCGTATATACACATCTATACATAATTGTAGTATGTGCATTGATGCATAATTACAATATGTGCAATAATGCATAATTGTTGTCTTGCCAGTGGATATATCATTGTTTCTTGTATGAGAAGATTAACATGGAGCTATAACTTGCATTACTTGAGTTATAATTTACAACAGTTTGACATTGACAAATTGTTTGTATCCAATTCAATTTATAGATGAAGAACACACTGATTTGATTGATAAAAATTCTCAACCAACATATAAGGTCCTTTTATTTTCTGGGAATCGCGTTGATGTTTAACCCTTTTCTCTTAACATGTTTTCACGTACATTAAAAATTTTAGTTTCTTGTTACGTTCCTGAAATTAGTAAATGAATTAGATGCCTCTGTCCATAGTAATAATAGATGCATCTGTGGATCATGATGAACACTCTAACAAATTATCTATTTTAAGTATACATTTTAGCGTACTCTACTCATTGATTTTATTACCAACAGTGTCACGACAGACCAAGTTCATGCATAGAACTCTTTGTTGTTTAATTGAGAAAATGTAGATTCGACTTTAATATTTAGGAGGATGGTTTTCATACTTAGCTAAAATTTTACAGGGGTCAATATTAGTAAAACTATGGTGTCGACTAACATCTACTTGCATATTCTACATATAAAAACCTAAAATCTATGAGTCACTTGACTGAATGACTGCATTAGTTTGAATGCAAGTGCATATCTATGTGCATAAATGCTATAGTCACCTATGTTCATAAATGCATATATGCATTATTACATATATACACTACTACACATAGTGTGTTGTATAAATTATGTTTACTCGAAAATACTCGATACCTAGACTGAGAAAAACCCAAACATATACAAATATCATTTATACAAGTACGTCATCGGTTGATATATGTAACAATTTTCGGATATACTACTACACATAGTGTGTTGTATAAATTATGTTTGTACTGAGAAGACCCCAAACCTATACAAATATCATTTATACAAGTACGTCTTTGGTTCATATATGTAGCAATTTTTGGGTTCGGGTCGGTCCCGAGGCAAAGGCAACGGAAGCAAGAAAGACCGAACCAATATCAAAATTGTGATTGAATTTAGTTCTAAACGATGAACCTGCTACTTCAGTTGGGCCGACATTAACGATCATGTTTACTCGCTTTAGTTCCAGTCAAACATAATCGCCAAATACAATACTCGACTAACAAGATCCTTGAAAAACATTACATCTAAAACAAAACTAATCTTCAATTTTAATGGTTGTGGTAAAAATCTGTTTAGTTTGTAAATAAAAATTTTAAAATTATTAAAAAATGCAGTAGATTTATATATTTTAATTAATGTTGCGTAGCAAAAGTTGGAAGAATTTTAAGATATAATAATTGTAATCTTACTTTCTCTCACTATATGTTAAAAAGATTTTTGTAATATAATAAATGTAGGAGATTTTATTAGTACGTTGGCTCTCTGGGGAAAGTTTTGAGAGAAGAAAGCGAGGCAGGTTAAAAAAGGAAATATTTGGATGATGGTTTTATCAATTGAACTTGAGTTACCAATATTGCCCTTGGTTCATTTAATCTGCATTTTTTAAACACTGTAGATTTACAAGTTTGCCCTTTAAATATCAACCATTGGATCATTAAATCTAGGGTCATTATTAGTTCTTTTAGTTTTTTATAAAATATTGGTTTTCAATAAAACCTCTCTCTCTCTCTCTCTCTATATATATATATATATATATATATATATATATATATATATATATATATATATATATATATATATATATAGGGGAAGGTTCCCTTGAAAACCATGTTATAAATGAAAATCATGAAAACCAAGGGTTACATATATGTAATTACATGTTACAAAGTATATAACTAATAGTTACGTATATGTAGGGGTTATGTATATGTACGTACGTGTTAACAAGTGTACAACTTAAAGTTACGTACATATAACTCATACAAGTTACGTATACGTAAGTCGTTTCGTCATCATTGTCATTACTTGGAGTTTAAACTAAATAATATATAATGAACTCAAAAAATAAAGTTAAATTTTACTCAAATATACTTTAAACAATAAAAAAGTCGAATCTATTATGAATTATGTGATTGGGAAGTGGTGGTTTTCATTTATAAACATGGTTTTCATTTGATCTCTCCCCTATATATATATATATATATATATATATATATATATATATATATATATATATATATATATATATATATATATATATATATATACATATATATATACATATATATATACATATATATATACATATATATATATATATATATATATATATATATATATATATATATATATATATATATATTATATACACACACATATGGGTAAATCGGAGAATGATATTGACATATGTTTGTTCGTACAATTTTTTAACAAAGATAGAAATAGTGGCGGTTGGAGCTTAAAAGTGGTCACAGATTTCACTAAATAGTGAAGATAAAGAATGAAAGTATCTATTTTAAGTAGAAATGGTGGTGTGAAACATCACTGAATAACGCGTAAAATGAAATTCTTAGGTTTGTTTTTAGTCTAAATGGAATAATGTCAACTTTGTGTTACATGCTCGAGTATGTTTAGCTAAGTGGTTCGTTCGTTTGAATAAATTCATGGGTTTGTAATGACATTTGAAAATGGTTGTGAAATGCTATTTGTGACACCAATGATACTTAGGTTAGGTATCCATGACATGTAATAAAAGAAGTCATGAGTTCAAGTCTTATTATGAGCAAAATGCTCAGAGTTGAACTATGGGGTTTTCTCATAAATGTGTTTCCTCCTGAGGGGGTTGGGGATGCGGTCCTGACTGAAAAACGGATATGTGGATCCGATTAAGATAATACTTATCCTCCTAAACAGGATCATACATTTAACGTTAAAAAAATTGCTATTTGTGACTAAAAATACGACAAATACCCATTTTTCTATTACGGTAAGTAATGTTTGAGTGATTGGTCACTTGGATTTGACATCTAGGTTTCTTGCAACATTTTAATATCATCAAATTACAAGTCATACACAAATTCTATTTCTATGATGCCAATCTGATGGTCAATAGTTTATTGTCAAATTCAATACCTTTAAAGATCAAAAAATGCATCAAATACTCAGCCCATCTTCATCTGTTCTCTCTTTTGATAAGATAAGGCCACATTATATGGTTGTCTTAAGCTTTAGTTATACAAGACTCATTTCAAGTCGGCTTCTACAAATGTAGTTTGATCGTATTTTTCATAAGCGTGCACGTTTAGAGCAAAGAAATCAGTCCTGTATAAAGATATTGCATAACAGTAACTTGAGGCTTTTCATGATGTTGATCACTATTCGCGGCATACGGCACTTTGATTCTAAAACACAAAAGACATGAACCTCGTCGCCTTTGTAAACTTACAAATCAATCAAGCCTTGACACGGAACTTGGAATTCTTAGCTGAAACAAAAAGGAAAAAAAAAACAATCTGAAGCAGACAACATAGATGATCATGTATCCATACAACCCGTCGCATCATTTCCTTTTACCTTTGTTCTTTTTTTTCTTCTTTCCCTCCCCTTTCTTGTTTTTTGCATCCCGAGTGTCCACCGCTTTGTTCCTTTGACATGATTCTTCTTCCCCTCTCATTTCTTGTTTTTTGCATCCCGAGTGTCCACCGCTTTGACTTTCTACATGTAGTGAATCAACATCACTTGTTCCTTTGACATGATTCTTCTCCTCACTTGTTTGTTCAACCTCTGTTGTGCTGCTGCTCTCTGACACTAGCATCTCTTCAAAATTTGACTCATGACTCGTAACGGGATGGTTCAAGAAATCATCTATCTTTGGCCTCATGAATTGCAGTCTTTCCACAACTCCATGCACAACTCTCATCATATCTGAGTGCTCCATATTATCTAGACTGAAAACAAATAAAGAAACCCAAGACAATCATAAAAGCTCTAAATGTATGTAATTATATACAAAGAAAAACATGAACAGAAAGAAATTAGTTTCTTAATACCGATCAATGTCAGATTAGATTGGCTTAAACAATTAAGAACCACTGCATAATTTACAAGAGTGCAAATCTAACCTTGTTCCAAATGCGAAAGAAAGCAACTTCAGATCATCATTTGCGACATTCACTACATGTACAACTGTTGCATCTTTGCCAGCACAGAAATTTCTATCTGCAAGGGCCGTACCTAATATGCCTATAGTTTCATCCAATTCTTTCTGAAAAATGAACATTAAATTCAAAGGCATCAAACTTACACCAGTGACAATAAAACTAAAAAAATCATTCATTTTAACCACAATAATATAATATTACCTTTATCATAGCTGCAGAAGATAAGGTGTTCAGTGCCACTTCCAGCTTCCCATCTATAGCTTCAGATATATCATCAAGAAAGTTCCAATTCAATTGCACTTCCAATAGATTCACATTCAGATTTTCATCAAGTAATGTGCTTGAGGAAGGCGCCTCATGAATCGAACCAGTATCATCATTGTTTAAAAGTTTTTCAACACAAACTGTAGTTTTTGCAGGAAACAGTACGGTCATTATCTCCTCTTTAGATATGCTAAGGTCCACAAACAGAGCAGAAGGAGCATGGATATTGGGACTTGCATTTCCCGAGCACACAATCAGAAGAGGATCATCTACGCTCATGAATGCTTTTGCAACTACATCTGGCATCAAATTCAGGTAACGACCCTTTCTTCTCCTTAAAAGTTCATACACAAACTTCTTTGGAAGCAAATAAGCAATATTATGTTTCCCCGACAATAAATCAAGCAGTACTTGAGAATAATCTGACACTTGTAGACAGATTAAAGACAACAACATGACTAACTTCAATGATAACAGTGGATGGTAATAAGAGGAATCCATACATGATCTTTGAATCCATGATACAGTATCATTTTGTTTGTTGAGAATTTGTTGAATCATTCCAACAATAAAGTGTAATGCAACATTTGAAATGGTCTGTTTGGGAGCAGTAGAGTGAATATGTGTAAGTCATCCAACAAAAGAAGATTTTGTAGTGAAAAAAACACTTGAACAAAAACAAGCCATGAAAAGAAGACTTTCCAAAAGTTACACAAAACTGTGAGGTGATATGTAGCCAACACATCTCCAATTGGCACTAAAAGTATCTTCCAAAGCATTCTGCAATGCTTGAGCAGTATAAACATTTTTAAAATCACCATTCATAAATATCACAAAAAATGACTTCCATGCAACATTCCATTCAAGCCGTGCAGTTATAAGCTTGTAAAGTGCTACGGGTTTTCTAGAACCAAGACATATCATCATCACCCTCCCGATTGTCCAATAGGTGATTTCGTCTTTAATGTTAAGATGTTGATGAATAATCTCCTCAAGCAAGTTGAGAGAGAGATCTGTCTCCCTTAGAGAAATCAAATCCTGAGAGACTGATTTTCGCCAGTCTAATGGAAACACAAGATCAAAATATGTTAAAGAAATTCTTAGGAATTTTTCTAGTGTTCTTTTATCTTTGGGGTTAACATACCCACAGTCGAAAAGAAACTTGGAAACCTCAGAGCACTCACAGTGGATTTTTTAAAAGTATGTGAGTGTGTTTGGTATATTATATGGAATGGTTTTGGGTGGTTGTGAGTGAAGGAGATAAAAAATGTTATTGTGGATTGGTATATTTGAAGAATCACTGTTAAAATCCTTATAAATTTTTTAATAATTTTTAAGTGGTTGTGAGTGAAGGAGAGAGAAAAAAATAATGATAATGGTATAAAAAATATTATTTAATTGAAAAAGAGAGAGAAAATGTAGTGATTTTTAGTGTAATTATATGGATAAGGATAAGGAAGCCACTGTGAATGCTCTCAAACATGTGAAGAAGAGATGTGCTTTGATGAAACACAGAACCTTTTATCACCGACTTATGGAGACCTTCTAGAGTTTCAAGCACCTTTATACCCATAGAAACTAATTCAGACTGCCAATAAAATCCCACAGAAAACACCAGATCTTTAATATTCATAGTTACAAGCTTCCCGTCCCTATGGAGACTCTGTTGACCAGCATTCCTTATCCAATGAGCATGCTCGTTGACCAACACGTACACAATACTTCCATTAACACATTGCTTCCTTACCCCAAAATAATTTAAAATAAAATCAACACGACCCTCATGTTCATTTGCTTCTTCCTTGTGGAAGCTTTTAAGACTCTCAAAAAGATCCAAAACATTTTCCTTCCATTCATTCCAGTAGAAAACCAAAGTTCTAACTGATACTTGGTTCCGAGAAGTCTTGTCTTCACAATGCTTATTTATATCAATCGGTAACTCGTCCTCCCAGACATACTTCGAGGTATTCAAAAGAATATGAAAATCCAAGATTTTTGTAATCGTAAAGATTTCCCCCCTCAAACTCTTGTTTTTACGAGAAACATGCAAATCTTTTTTGAGCTCTAGCAAGCCGCTGTGCTGGTCAGACAGTATTTTAAGCTCACTGCAAACAAACTCATAGTAGCTGTCTGAACACAATTTGGCAAGCGACTTTGCTTTTTCACAAAGTTGTTTCTTCTGAGCAAACTGCTTCAAGGGCCAACCTCTATTCCCATTACCCCATAACAAGGTAAAGAACACATACCAAACTAACAGAACCGTTGCTCTTTCAAAATGTCCAGCCTTCGTCAAAAGATCAGCTTCTTTTAAAACATCACCCCAAGACCTTGCCAACTCTGCAGCATAAAGAAAATTGCCCAATTCTTCTTCTAAAATCAAAAGGTCGTCAAGGCATGCTAATGATCTTAAAAACGCACGTTTGGATTCCAAAGAACAGAAAGCCCGGACAAATTTCATCATGGATTTAGAATCTTTATGCTTATGGTAATCGTAAGCACAACTCTCCAAGAACTTCTGTTCAATCAGTTCTATTTGTTTACTTCGAGCAGTACCATTCTCTTTCCAATGTTCTATATACTGCAAACCTTTATCAAATAGTTTCCCTTTTCTACAAACTGACAAGCACTCAGAGAAATTATCACCATTTGCATAGGCTTCTGCTGCATCACCATAACACCTTGCTATGGTGAAACATTCTCCTGCTGCATCCATCTTTCCATACTTAAGATAGATTTTTCCTGCACAAATACAAAATATCAAACTAGATGTGGTAAGATAAATAGGTTAAGGTTCTGACATGGGTTTTTAAATTTTAGTACACATTGAAATTGTAAGAACTAGTCATCCAATTGCTAATTCAACTAGTTCAGTCACTTAATCTTAAAACAAGCATTTATGTTTAAGTTTATAAAGAAGTTACCGGCTCTTTTATACTCCCCCAAATCACAATAACAAGATGCAGCAGATTCAAGTTTCCCAACAGATTCAAACATTTCAGCTGCTTTTCTAACATAATCTACAAAAGCTTTGGGATTCGTTTCTCGCATTTTATCACCAGATGCTCTCAAACCAGAAGCTTTGGCTAAAGTCTCCCACATTTTATCCCTGGCTCTTTCAAAACACATTGCAGCCATCATGAAATTGTTCTCATAAAAGAGCTGAAAACCATACATGGATCATGAAAGCATGTCAAGCAAGATGTTAAAATAAAAAATCATAAGACAACAGTAGCACTAATCTATATATATATACATATATATATATATATATATATATATATATATATATAGGGGAGAGATCAAATGAAAATCATGTTTATAATTAAAAACCATGAAAACCACAACTACCCAATCATATAATTTATAATTGATTTAATTTTCTAATTGTTTAAAATATATTTAAGTAAAATTCAACCATATTTTTCAAAGTCATAATATATTGTTCATATAAACTCCAAGTAACGTTGATGATGACGAAACGACTTACGTATACGTAACTTGTAGGAGGTATATGTACATAACTCTTAGTTGTACACTTGGTAACACGTACTTACATATACATAACTCATACATGTATGTAACTAACACATACTTACATATGTGTAACCCTTGGTTTTCATGGTTTTTAATTATAAAGATGGTTTTCATTTGATCCATCCCCTATATATATATATACATATATATATATATATACATATATATATATATATATATATATATATATATATATATATATATATATATATATATATATATATATCAAAATGGACCTTTTTGCCACGCTCTCTCCATTCTTGAGGGCTGCTTGCAACTCGCATTGACTGGGACATTGAATCGTCCAATTTCCTTACCTGAACAAGTCCCCGTCTTTTCCAGTAGTCAAACATTGGCTTGGAAAGTTCCTCGTTATTCTCACATATCCATAGCCTTTGTCTTGTACGGGTGATTACCACATATAATTGTTTCAATTCAGAACATAAGATGCTATGTCTTGACTCATTGAAACTTGGGAATGATTGAGGAAGATTTTCATCAAGCCAATTATGTTCCTTCATGTATTCATATATAACTCTCCACTGGTCTTTCAACGGGGAACTCCCAAAAAAGTTGTAAAGCAACACATCCTAAAGATCATGCAAGTAAAACATGAAAAAAACAAAAGCAAATTAGAATCACAAAAAATGATCTTTTCATGACAGAAAGATGAAGAAGAATATTACCTGAAACTCAAGCCCTTTACACTCCACAATAGTAAGAACAAGAGCATGTTTTCCAGCATATTCAAAAATTTCAGTTTTTGCAACATCATCACGTACCAGAATCACCTGTTCAGCACCAAAACCAGCGATTTCTGCACCGCTTTTATTGCCACCAAAGATTGTTACAATAACATTTTCATCATTTCCAGACTCTAGCAAAATAGGAGCTTCCCCAGAAATAAGACTAGTTTCAGGCTCCAAAATATCAACAGAGTGCGGAAAGTAACAATACAGAATGTCAATGACACTCTGAGCTAAATAAAGAACACCGGCATGAGTTCTAAAGTTGTGTTTCAATTGAAAAATCTCAGATACAAGACCTTTCTCTTGCTTTCCAGTTGCTTGAGAGGTTAAAAATTCCTTGTAAAACATAGATCTGATATCTTGAAACCTAAAGTCAATCCCTCTTGCAATTGTTTGTGCCGTATCACCAGCAAAAATAAAACCCTCATCAACATTTTGGCATATATATTTAAAAAGAGAAATCTGCCTCATGCTAAGATCTTGAACCTCATCAATGTAAACAAAATCCATTTGGTCACCTTTGTACCTTACATTTTCAAGCCGATGGTGAAGGTCATTTACTAGATCACCCAAATCAAAATCACCAAGTTCAGATTTCATCTTTTCATATGCTTGAAAGAGCAAGTAAACATTCTCTCTTTGCGGTTTGGTTAAAGTGGAAACACGACTTTCTGCCAATAAACAGTAACCCTCAAAGCTAAGTTTACCATTTTTACATTCGCCTACTTGAAGTCCCCCTTTTATATGAGAAATTATTTCAGTGTATACTTGAGAGGGATCAAGTTTCTTTTTGAGATTTGAATTCAAGTGAGGCCAATAAAGTGAACAAAACCTATCAAAGGTAACCTCCTTTAATCTTATGAACGACTGCAATGCAACAGATCCTGAAATTTGGTTACCCTTAGAACCTTTTCTTACCTCAGGAAATCTTTCAAAATAAGAGCTTCCCAACGTGCCATCGAGCATGATTAAAAACTTTTGGAACGTTATAACAAGTGGATAGTTTTTCACAGGAAGTTCAACAAAGGTGTTAGGGATGTCAAGGAATTCTTATGTAGAATCTGCATCCTCAAGATTGATATGTGCTGACGAATTTCCATGACATGAAATACTGTTGAATGCATCAATTCTTAATGTTAGAAAATATAATCAATGCAAGAGAAAAAAAAAGATACAAGTATTTGTGCACCTTGTCACTTGGGAAACATGTTGCTTTACAGCATAACACAGTTTTAGGCTTACTGTCACAAAAAGTTGGTGAAGAACATTATGTTTGCTACTTTCAGAATCATCAACTTCAACATCCTTATTTCGGTTACTTCCTGTTTCATTACTCTCATTAGAAGCAACTCGAAAAGTCTGTTCATTTGAAACAACTTTGTGGTCAAAACTGTGGTTTTCCCTGTTCCTGATCGCCCGATTATGAAGGAACTTTTGCCATATAGTGTGATATCCCTTTGTTCATCAGTGATTTCCATCGGTAGATGAGATTCCTTAGAAGAAAGCAAATGGCTTACCACCCCATGTGACAATGAGTAGAACTTCATAAGCAATAAGCTTTCACTCACTTTAGAGTTTTCAACATAAACTCTACCATCACCAGGATTCACACTTGCTTCACTGTCACCTTCTGAGTTGCTTAAAGAACGAAATTTAGTAAATTCTTGAGATATGGGCCAACTTATAGGAACTTCAAGATTCCTAAACAAGTAAAAATATGAAAATCAGTATGTACAATCACTATTTTAAAAAATTATAAATCAGAAATCAGTGTACACTATACAACAAATGAACATACCCTTCCAAAGATTTTGTTGTGCAAAGATTAATATAATCATCAGTGTAGGTGGAAAATATGCTCTCAAGTCGATTTGTGAGTTTGGGAATCTCGTCCAAGGGTAATATATCCCAAACCTTCAAAACTTGTGTGTATGTAACTTCCTTGATGATGTCAACCGAACAAATAATATACAAACCTTCAACTTTAATTTTTTTCAAAACTTGTGCAGAACTTTTAAAACAAACGTCCAGACTTTTGTTCTTGGGTCGCCAACCAACAGAAAGTTTCAGTAAAACATTTAAAACCACCCTCTTCAAGCGAGCATATTTCAGTTTTCCAAACAATTTTCTGAAATCATCACTGAAGTGTACCTAATGAAATACAAGTACAAACTAGATAAAAAAGCACAATATTACATAACAAGATAATTTTGCACCAAACCCAATTTTTAGGTACAATACCTTCCATTTTTTATGTTTAAAAAGAGCACTATTCCCGTTAACCAGATCATCAAGTTGGTCTAACTCTTTCTTTGCAGCTAGGATTGTCATCGTCAAGCATTCATCAGCATTGGCATCAAACAAACAATTGCGATTCCTTGCATCAAAGACTAATTCTTTCCAAACACTTTCACTATGAGTGAGGGTTCTTTCATTGCCTAATATCCAGAGACAGTGTCTAAAAACAAAAGAAAGACAATAAACAGAGTCAAGCATACTTATGAGAACAAAAAGGCTATTGGTGCTAATACAGTGTCTGGTGTAGTAGCTCAAGAAAAGTTCACATTAAAAACATTGAAGATATTATGACTACAAAAACAACATTATTATTCTGTATATTAGAACAAACCAATTTAGTTGGTCATAAGCATTTGGGCAACTTCTGACCGGTAGCTAAACTTTTTAATCTACATGCATGTTTGGACCAAACACAACAGAATTTTAATCAACCCATTTACGTAATTTTGGTCAAAATTATGCTTCAACAAAAAAGCAACTATAAAGATCAATGGTAAAGAGAGTAAGATGACATCATACCGTGCTCTAGTCAAGGCTACATTAGTCCTTTGAGGACTAGATAAGAAACCAACAGAGCCATGACTATTAGATCTTACTGTTGATAATATAATAATGTCCTCTTCTCCACCTTGAAACCCATCAATGGTTTTCACCTTTACTGAAAATCCATCTTGTTTCTCATATCTGTGAGCAATTTTTTTTGAATGAAAACAACTTGGGCAGCATAAGGAGATACAATACCAATAGTAAGCTTCTTCTTTGAATCCTTCCATGCTATAACAGAGAAAAAAATGTTATACTCGAGTGAACATACCACCAAGCATATATAAATGTTAGCATTTGAGTTTATTAAAAACAAAATTTGCAGCTAATATTGTATGTTCTTTATTCTTCTTTAGAAATATAATTGTTGAAAATTAACAAAAACAAGAAAAAAATGTAGCATTGCTAACAGATCTAGCCCACCAACAGAAAAAAATAGGTGCAATTTATAAAAAAAGCAAAATCTATACCTTTGTACAGATTTTGTACAATCTTAATCACAACAGCTACCTCAACCAAATTCCTCCAGCTTCGTTCTTCATCATCCTTTTCTTCTCTTCCACCAACAACATTTATAAATGAATACGGACCAAACATCGGTCCTGAAAGATAGTGTTTTTCATAACTTTCAAATGACACATTTTCTGCATCCTGAATTTGATTTTGATAAAATTTCCAATTTGGGAATAAACTTATCGAAGGATGCATCCTGTACTGCACATTAAGTAAATGCATAGAATGCCCCAAAGAACTCAGTCTACCAAATAGACTTCTTCCAAAGCCAGATTTGATACATACCTATAAACAAACATTCATGCTATATAAATAAACCATACAAGTAAACATAAACAATAAAAAAAACACTGACTTACATTGCTTGTAACCATTGCAGGTAACTGGCACTCATCTCCAATAAGAATAGCATGTTTCATCCCACAAAGCTGAAGAGGAATGGTCGATTCAGCCTCTTTTAACTGGGCTGCTTCATCTATAACCAAGATCTCCAACGGCCTCATTTCACCATTATGCAACTTGTAGGAAGTCGAAGTTGTGCAGAAAATAAGGGAAGCATTTTGAAGGCAGAAGTCTATTATTGCAAATCTGTTCAAAACATTTGGAAGACCAAGTCCCTCAAGAGATAACTGTAAAGTTTTTAGAACAGATAATGACTTGGCTCTAACAAAACTTATCGACGACATGTTCCCCAACTTATCTAAATCGATTGGCAATGGTTTAAAACTGAAAAGCTGCTCAAGGTCTTCCGAAACCAAACTATCATCAAACAACAGTGAATTAAAAACGCTTAAATAATCCAGAAGAGAGACCCTATTTTGGAAATTGTGTTCCCTCATGAAGCTTTTTGGAATATGAGTCAAGAATGTTAAGATGCATCTCCTGAGTAGCTGTACACACGAACTAAATTGATCACGCACAAACTCAATGAATGGTTTTACTTTCAACTTAGTAGCTTTTGTTTTATATTGATTTTCAGCTGCAAGTTGATGTACTTTAAACAAATCATTTTCCACAAAAACATGATATTGAGAAACACAATCTTCAAGTAAATCAATCATACATCTTATGCAATGCTTCCAACCGGTCATAGACCCAAGGCATCCTGTAAGCTTCTTAACCTGATTTTCCAGATAGATATCTTCAATATCTGTACCAACTTTCAACCTTTGCTCATGCCCCAACAGAAGTATGTCTCCTATAGAATAAAAGGAATCTCCACTTGCAGCTGTAGTGTTGAACGACCCTTTTACAAGATTTAGCACGCGTGAAGCTACTTGTACTATAGCAACATTTGTTGGAGCACACGTAAGTATCCTACGGTTCATTTTCAAAAGAATAAACAACAACACACTTACGGTTGTTGTTTTACCTGTTCCAGGTGGTCCCCATATCTGCTCCACAAAAGAGCCATGAGAACATTGTGTTTTACAAAGGGCCGCCCTAATTGCTTCTTCCTGTGATTCATTCAGCTGATCCAAAAGATGTGGATCAAAGTTTGTAGCAACATTGCTATCAAAAGAACAGATATTACAGCATTCCTTAACCTGCAACCAATTGTCAACACATTCACTGTTAACAATGATATAACCAGCTGAAAAACTATTATTCTACCGAGCAATAGTGTCACTTGAACAAAGATCTTACCACAGAATCAGTGTAAAGAACCTCTTTGATGATATTCATATTTCCACGCATGTGCAACGAATTCCAGATTCTTTTGTTGGTTGTAATATTCATCAAGAAAACAACAAACATATCCTCTTGGAATTTAATTTGTTGAGAAGCTTTAATTTTAAAACGTATTGATGTAATACCGATATCATCTTCTTCATCATCATCCTCGCTGATACCGTTAACTAATGAAAAAGCCCATGTTCTTCCCTCACGCTGCAAATCATTAACAGATTCAGGTTTTCCATCTGCTAAAATTAGCAGATCACCAGGTAACGTCCGGTAAGGCTCTTTGCCACATTCACTCATTTTGTTACTCCAATTACCAACAGTAACATCATACATATATTTCTCATCGCCTTTGACCACATTTAAAGAAAAAAGTTTAGCATGTGGAGCTCTATACATGCTCTCCATAGCAGAAGCCAACTCAGCATGTGTTTCTTCTAGCAGAGGATAAACAAAAGAACCAAAATAGTGTTCTTCTGACTGAAAAGTAAGTGGTATGTCCTCTACCTACAAGCAATGCATCAAGTTATAAGAAAAACTCATGTTACTGTAATATGATGTAAACTACAAAGGATCCATTTTAGAATTCAACTTCATGTGTTAATTAGAACTTAGAAGAAAGTCATGCATGTTTTATGTTTCTCAAAATAAGTAATCAACATTCTCTATGTTACTAATCAAGAAAACAAACAAATTAAACAATCATAAACATTCTGTGAAGTAAGGACTAATACATTGACTTCAATATCAAATGGGTTCAGAAAATATACTCGACATAAACATAAAACTTCATGAATCATGATAACAATATATGAATAGACTAAAGTTGGTGTCCAGATTGTTGTTTTCATAAACAAAATAATCTGCATGTTACAATGCATTAGCTATGAACGCTTGAAATAATCAACCTGATGTTTATAAAGATCCTCGTTCAAAATGTCATCAAGAGACCATGAAAAGATCATCTGCTCAAAGCCATGATTATGATGCTGAGTGGCTACTTTCTTCTTCCTCAGATGATCTCCCTCCATTATCGCCTATATCAAACACATGCAAATGCAAACTTGAATTCAAAGAAAAAAATGATACTTGTTCTTGTTCATTGTTTCTTTAAATACGAAAAGGGTTTTCTTACCAATCGTTGAATACTGTGATATATTAGTGTTTACATCAAAGTTAGTTAGTCAATTAGTCATCAGTTGACTTATAGTTTTGGTGTACTGTGTTTACTTGTAATTGTTTGAGGACTAGTTTAGTATATGTTGTTTAGTTGAGGGTGTAGTTGTGTAACTACTTTCATGGTTGTTAGGAGGTTGTTAAGTACCCTTAAGTACTCTCATTTGTAATCTTCCGAGATATCCTTGAAATTCTTCCGAGACCGGAATTTTTCTTCCGAAGCATAATACAATCAATTGTTTTCTCTGATCTTCAACATTATTGAGTTTTGTGTTCTTGGAATCGATTTCTTCAACAATTGGTATCAGAGCCTTGTGAGCTCGATCAACTGTGAAATCGGAGAAGAAACTTAATAGACAGGTGGAGATATGGTGTCGTCGACGAAGTTTGATCTGGAGAAGTTCGATGGCAAGAATGACTTCAGCCTGTGGAGGTTGAAGATGAGGGCCTTACTGGTACACCAAGGGCTGGTTGATGCGTTAAAGGGTGAAACCGGAATGCCCGCCACGATGACTGAGAAAGACAAGAAAGATGTAATGGAGAAGGCACACTCGGCAATCATCTTGAGTCTTGGCGATAGGGTTCTCAGAGAAGTGTCAAAGGAGAGTACCGCTGCCGCTCTATGGCTGAAGCTTGAGTCCCTGTACATGACAAAGTCATTGGCGAACAGACTTTACCTCAAGAAAAGATTGTATACGTTTCAGTTAGAAAGTGGAAAGACATTGGAGGATCATACGGATGAGTTTAACAAACTTATCCTTGATCTAGAGAACATCGAAGTGGAGATCAAAGATGAAGATAAGGCGATTATCTTTCTCTCTTCTCTCCCACAAACGTATGAGCATTTCGTTGATACTCTTATGTTTGGTAGGGATACACTGTCAATGGATGAAGTCCTCGCAGCGATGAACTCAAAGGAACTTAACAAGAAGAGGGAGATCAAAGAAGAAAGCTCTGAAGGCTTGACTGTACGAGGCAGACCGGAATCCAGAGGAAAGAAACCTTGTAACTCAAACCGTTCGAAATCAAAGGGGAAACGGAGATGCTTCGTTTGTAACTCAGATAAACACTTCAAGAAAGATTGCCCCGAGTGGAAAAGAAAGAAGCAGGAGTTCATCAAACAAAAGGGGTACGGTAATGGTTCACCAGAGAGTTCCATTGATGGATATGACAGTTCAGACGTTCTAATGGTATCTAAGGTAACTGGTAATGATCAGTCCTGGATCATGGACTCTGGCTGTTCATATCACATGACCCCCAATAAACACTTCTTTAGTGAGCTGAACTTGAAAGATTATGGCACAGTGCAGTTAGGGGATGATCGGAAGTGTACCATCAAAGGTCAGGGATCGGTGTCTTTGAAGTTAGACAATGGGACAGTTCTTAGTCTCAAGAATGTGAGATACATTCCTGAACTAAAACGGAACCTCATATCTTTGGGCACCTTCGAGGATGAAGGATATCATGTTGTTCTTAGGAACGGCCGGGCCAAGGTGGTTAAAGGCTCTATGGTTGTTCTAAGTGGGACCCGTAAAGGGAACAACTTATACTTGGTTGATGGAAATGTGATCACTGGGGATGTGTCTCTTGTAGAGAAGGATGAGGATTCTCATGCTATGATTTGGCATAAGAGAATGGGGCATATTAGCAGTCAAGGTCTTAAAGAGTTGCACAAGCAGCAAGTGTTAGGTGACCTTAACAACCCTGATACTGGGTTTTGTGAGCATTGTGTGCTAGGGAAGGCCCATAGGGTGAGTTTCAACAGAAGCAGGCATAAGTCGAAGGGTGTATTAGACTACATACATGCAGATCTATGGGGGCCTGCCAAAACATCGTCCTTAGGAGGTGCAAGGTATTTTCTCTCACTAATAGATGATCATTCAAGGAGAGTATGGGTGTTTGTACTCCGGACTAAGGATGAAGCTCTTCAGAAGTTCAAAGAATGGAAGGTATTGGTTGAGACCCAGTCTGAAAGGAAGGTAAAGAAACTCAGGACTGATAATGGACTTGAGTTCTGCAATAAATATTTTGATCAATATTGCAGGAATCATGGCATTGCCAGGCACCGAACTGTTGTTGGTACTCCCCAACAGAATGGTTTGGTGGAAAGGATGAACCGGACTCTTCTCAATAAGGTGAGATGCATGTTGATAAGTTCAGGGTTACCAAAACAATTTTGGGCTGAAGCCTTATCAACAGCTGCATATATAGTTAATAGATCTCCATCTAGTGCCATTGATATGAAGACTCCAATGGAGGTTTGGTCTGGAGTCAAGCCTGGGTATGATCATATGAGAGTGTTTGGGTCAGTAGTCTATTCTCATATTAGTCAGGGTAAATTAGAACCCAGAGCACAAAAGTGTGTTTTCTTAGGATATCCGGAAGGGGTGAAGGGATATAGGCTGTGGAAACTGTCAGATGGGTCTCCTAAGGTCATCATTAGTAGGGATGTAACTTTCAGAGAAGATGTGATGTATAAAGATGTTGGAGCTGTGGATCAAGAGTTGTGCAGGACTAATCATCTTGGTGAAGAGAGTGTTCAAGTTGAGGTGGAGGTACCCAATGAACTGGCAAAAGAAACCAGAGTTACTGATGATTCTGGAAGTGAATCAAGTAGGCAATCTGGTGATTATAGTATAGCCAAGGATAGGCCCAGGAGAAATGTTGTGCCACCTGCCAGGTTTAGGAGTTCTCAAGACCTTTCAGCTTTTGTGTTTTGTGCTGCTGAGCATGAGAGCATGTATGAACCTCTATCTTATCATGATGCTGCCAGGTCAAAAGAACAACAAAAATGGATGGCAGCTATGAAAGATGAGATGAATTCTCTGCACAAGAATAAAACTTGGGAGTTAGTTGACAAGCCAAGTGATAAACGGCTAGTGGATTGCAAGTGGCTGTTTAAAATCAAAGAGGGGTTACCAGGAGAACCTTTAAGGTATAAAGCACGGCTAGTGGCTAAAGGATTCACACAATCAGCTGGAATAGATTATAATGAAATCTTTTCACCTGTTGTGAAGCATACTTCAATCAGGATTATCTTGGCTCTAACTGCAGTTCTAGATTTTGAGCTTGATCAGCTAGATGTCAAGACAGCATTTTTGCATGGTAATCTAGAAGAGACCATCTACATGAAACAACCACCTGGTTTTGAGGTGGAGGGTCAAGAGGATAAGGTGTGCTTATTGAGGAAATCATTATATGGACTTAAGCAGTCTCCTAGACAATGGTATATGAGGTTTGATGAGTATGTTGTGTCTCATGGTTTTCAAAGAAGCTGTTATGATGTGTGTGTCTATTTCAAAGAGTATGAACCAGGACATTTCATTTATCTACTTCTGTATGTAGATGATATGTTGTTGTCCTGTAAAGATAGATCTCAAATTGAAGATACAAAGAAGATACTGATGGCTGAGTTTGAAATGAAGGACCTTGGAGTTGCTAAGAAAATCCTAGGTATGGAAATACATAGAGACAGGTGTGCTGGAGTGCTGAAGTTGACTCAAGAAGCATATGTCAATAAAGTTCTGATCAATTTTGGTATGTCATCTAGCAAGAGTGTTGTAACTCCATTAGCTGTGCATTTCAAGTTATCTGGTAGGGATTCTCCTTGTTCAGATGAAGAAGCTGCTAGAATGCAGGATGTTCCATATGCCAGTGCTGTAGGGAGTTTAATGTACCTTATGGTTTGTACTAGACCAGATTTGGGATTTGCTGCTAGCATTGTTAGCAGGTATCTAAGTAACCCTGGTAAGCAGCATTGGGAAGGTGTTAAATGGGTTATGAGGTATCTCAATGGAACTAGAAGTTTGGGTTTAATCTTTGGACATGTAAAGTCTTGTGATCCTTTGGTTTATGGCTATGTTGATTCTGATTTTGCTAAAGATCTTGATAGGGGAAGATCATTGACTGGTTATGTGTTCAAAGTATTTGGTGGTACTGTTAGTTGGAAGGCTTCTTTGCAGCATATCGTGGCTTTGTCCACTACTGAAGCTGAGTTTGTTGCACTTACTGAAGCTGTAAAGGAAGCTATGTGGCTTAAAGGCATTGTTACTGAATTGGGTTTTGATGCAAGTGGAGTGGTGGTGTATTGTGATAATCTTGGTGCCATTCAGTTGTCAAAGCATCAAGTTTTTCATGAAAGATCTAAGCATATCAATGTTAGGTTGCATTTTATTAGAGACATTATTCATTCTCAGGAGGTGAAAGTTGAATTTGTGAATTCTGAAGACAATGCAGCTGATATGCTTACTAAGTCTTTGGTTGGTTCTAAGTTTGCACATTGTTTGGATCTGCTTCATGTATCATGACTTTGATTCACACTAAGGTGGAGTTTGTGATATATTAGTGTTTACATCAAAGTTAGTTAGTCAATTAGTCATCAGTTGACTTATAGTTTTGGTGTACTGTGTTTACTTGTAATTGTTTGAGGACTAGTTTAGTATATGTTGTTTAGTTGAGGGTGTAGTTGTGTAACTACTTTCATGGTTGTTAGGAGGTTGTTAAGTACCCTTAAGTACTCTCATTTGTAATCTTCCGAGATATCCTTGAAATTCTTCCGAGACCGGAATTTTTCTTCCGAAGCATAATACAATCAATTGTTTTCTCTGATCTTCAACATTATTGAGTTTTGTGTTCTTGGAATCGATTTCTTCAACAAATACAATAGCAGTAATGCAGTGCAAAGATTGAAGAATGCTTTTAAAAACTTCGTAACGAAAAGCAAAATCAACTGGGGATTTAAAAAAAAACACAGAAGATGAAGGATCACAGTTAGATTTTGAAAAATGGAGTCAGTTTTTAAGTCTCCTCAGCTTCTCATTTTCTGGATTTCTTTGTGTTTTTGATTGTCCATTGTTGAAGAGCCATCTGTTATCTTTTCATATTATCAAACCGTCAAAGGTAGTAGCCATTTTATGAAAAAATATTTCTAAACTTTTGGTATAAAGGTCTATCCCCTGTTTGTGAAAAAATATATTTTTAAAATTTGAGTACAAAGGTTAATATTCATGTTGTATTAAATTTGAACATTTACAAATGAATTATATATGCATGTTCAGCTTCTTAATTTTACACTTACGAAGCTGTGATGAGATAGATTCAATCCAACATTATCAAGTCATTTATTTGTTATTTAGCCGAAAATTGTTTAATTTTACTTATAAAACACTAGATTAGTAAAATATTAGGTGTAATCTTTTATAAATACTCTAATTATATTAATATATGATTTTATTAATATACAATGTTGTTTGGGGTTTAGGATTATTTGAGAAGTCATAAGTACATTTATGCTTAATAAATTTGTGTTATATGTTTAAAAATTTAAGTAAAATTACATGAGACACTTATTTATCGTTGTATATATAGTAAAGAATATAGATTAATCTTTTTTACTTAACGTGTATAAATAACAACTCTTTCTAACACCTATTTTATTTTAACCAACAGGTACCACTTGATCCATGTGCGTGAAACCTCTCATCCGACCTCACCATGTCCATACAAAAATAAGGGTTTTGCATCCAGTTGTCTCTGTTGTTTATTCGACAGCCATGTTTGCCGCCCACTGTAGCCAAATACAGTGTGGAACACGATTGTTCTTTTTTTTTTTATCGTGTGATGATATATGAATCTAAAACTCTGGTTGTTGAATCTTCTCTACAGCCACACCTAAAACCTTGGCACGAAGGTACGCCGCCATTGATGGCAGAGCCGTTGTTGTATAGCAGCGACAAGAAGGTGACGAGTTAAGATGGAAGAGAAGGAGCAGCGACAATTGTATGTGGTGGGCGACAAATAGGATTAGGGTTTAGCGAATGCTAGAGTTAGGGCTTAGCGATGAGTAAGGTTAGGGTTTAACGGCGGTGGTGGTTGTGTGAAATGAAAAAGACAACAACGATTTGTATTTGCCTATTAAAGGTGAAGGTGGTAGTGGTTGTTATTGTAACAAAAGTAGCGGTGGTGCTACTATGGTGGTGTGAGAAGATTGTTGTGATGTTGTGAAGATAAGGGGTTGCCTTATTGGTTAACAAGAAAAAAAAAGAAGAAAAAGAGGAGCAGTACGTAATAGATGGTTGGACAGGTGGGCACCACCCTGATCATTAGGGTTTTGGCGATGATCAAGCCTTCCTGACTCCGATACCAAATTAAACCTTGTATTTGTAATCGTACTGAGTAATTATGTGTTTAGCGTTACAATAAAGGATGTTTTATATAGAAGACAATATTACATAAGTAGCCCTAAACTATTCACTAATAATAACTTAGTCTAATATAATTTATTACAAGATAAGAAAATTATAAGACATTTGGTTTTATAAATTTAAGTTATTTTGATTGTGGATAAAAGTTAAAAAGAATTGGGACGGACGAGGCATTCTTTTTCTTCAAATCATATCATACAATTTATACATGTATGTATAGATTAATCATTTATCGCTTCTAACAGCCATCTTAGAGTCGGATCTTTAAGTAAAAAGAACAAGCAACTTTTCAAAGCTGCTTTTGTCTATAAGACTATTTGAAACTTTTGTATACATGTACACAAGTTCACATTACTTTATCAATTATTTATTTTTTTCCTGATGTGATCGATTTTGTTTTGACTACTTCTACCTAAGCACTGCATCTTATCTTGTTTGCTTTAACTACTTTAAGATATATGTTATAATAATTATCAAAACCCGTGTCAGTGTTATATTGGTCAAAGTGAAATTATTTAAAAACTCGTGTATTACACGAATGAATGATATAAAATATGTAAATTATACATACATATATATATGTATATATAATTACTAAAATGACTTATTATACTGGGTTGGAGGAATGAATTTATCAAAGTCGGTTAGAACGACAACTCAACGGTTTTTGGTGTAGTCTATGGTGGTGCTCGGTAGCCTGGTTAAGTTCACAAACAACGATTGAATGGAAATGGGTTGTTGTTGGTTTGCATTGGCGGTATTGTAGAGGACAAAGTTATTCAATGAACGGATTCATCGGGTTTAATAAATTTAAAAATAATTTACACTTGGAAAGGATTTCAAAAATACGTGTAAAGGAAACGAAAAAAAAGAGAGAGAGAGAATGATTTAATTTTTGTTTTAAGTTATATGATTTGATTTTGTTTCAGATTCGGTGTGATAAACCTGTGAGTTAATTTTGATTACCTAAACATGGAACTTAAAAAGAAAATGTATCGTTTATTTTAGTTTCAAATCTTATAATTGTGAGAAGAAACTTTGAGCTGAAAATTAATTTATTAATTGGGGGTCTATCACTGTGTTATGTGTCTCTTTAAGATTTTTTTTTACTACGTGTAATAGTTTATTTAGTTAAAATACCATGTAGGTAAATATGAATTTATTTAAATTATTTTAAATCAAGAGTAGTGAGTTTAAAACCATTTTTAGTTAAATAATGTTAAGTGAGAAAAAATAAATTCATTCATCTCTTTTAACATCTGTTAAGGGTTTGGTTAAACATGAATTTAAAGCTCCCTTTTAATTAGGACATACTGGCTTTAACGCCTCAGTTGTGTTCATATCAGCAAATTTAGTGACCCCTATGGGCACCACTACATCCAGTCTAAAGTAAAAAGATTATAGTTACTATTACGAGTTTATAATTATTATTTTTTTAATTTGTTTATTAGTAGTTATTTATCTATTAATCCTTGATACATCCTTAATTTTATGTTGCGGTGGTTATTGACGTATTATCATCATCTCATTATCTTGCAATTTGGTTACACCTCTATGTATAAAATGATAAAATCAAAAAACCCTGAATTCTTTAAATTGGGGTTTCTATATATGTATGCAAATATTTTAGTGTTATATATATGCATGCACATTCCCATATTTTACTACACATAAAGATGTGTTGACATTTTATTACAAAAAAAAACCCACTTAAAAACAACAAAACACTTAACTAAACAACAAGTAACACGCCATAAAATAAACAACTCGAACTGGACTTTCAAAGGAACACATATGAAGCTAGCACACCATGAAGTTGTTGATAGGGGATGAATGGATGGATCGATCTAACAGTGTTTAGTGCAGAAGCACCTTCGTCGAAAACCACGACACTTTCCACTAGGAAACCCTTCAGATTTGCACACGTTACCACAGTTGGTGTGGCTCAAGCACGCTCCCTTGAACTTGTGGCTTTGCGACAAGCATGTCCTACCTTCCACCACCATCGGACCACCCATTTCTACATACATAATACATGTTAATACCCATATATAAAAATTCAAGTGTGGGCAAGAAAGTTCCCTTCGTAACAAAGTTAGTAATGTTTGTATACATTTAATAATTATACATATACTACTATAGAGATACATAATATTATATTATAATTACGATAAAAAATATATTACAATAAACCCTAACTAATATATTATTTATATAACTTTAATTGGCCCCCATAGGGTGTTCGTAATAGCTCGATCCGTCGCCATATTAATTAGTTTATACAAAAACATTCATGTTTTAATAGAGATGAGATGATGGATTACCGTTAGTCATTAGGCACATGACAACAAGCAACAATGCTGCAAATAACTTCATGGAAGGCTTCATCTTCACTTAGTGATTTAGAGAGAGAGAGGATTAATGGGTGATAGCATGAGCATGAAGGTGTTTATATAGAGTTTATGTTGTGAAGGATATACTTAATTAATTTTTATTTCTTTATTATAATTTACTGTTTTAAAAAGGAAAAAGCTAGTTAGGCCACTTTAACGCAAAAGAAAAAGAAATAGAACATGCTAGCGTTCTTTTAAAAAATGCAATACTTGTGTTAGTATTAGTTTAATATGTAGTTTTGGTACATCAACCGACCTTCTATTTTTTTCCCTAAATTATTTGATTATTGATTATAGTAAAACTTAATATTGACATGATTGTTATAATAATTAATGATAAAAAATCTAAAAGCCCTCTATTGAACATTTTTAACCAAACATGTTATGTTTTGAATTGAAAGTATTCCACTTTCATTTCAAGGATTTCTACAGAAAAAACAAGTAAGGAATAGAATTTCGCTTTCAAGTTTATCGAATTCCACTAAAACGCCACTTATTATACACATCTTTAAATATATTGTGCTTGAAAACTATTAGTTAGTTATAAACTTTTTGAGTGAAAACAGGTAAGTAAAAAAGTCATCAACCATAAGTAAGATTTTATATTTTATATAATTATTCCGGACGTTTAGAAAAATAATATTATTAAAGCTTATGGGAAGATATGATCATGATCGACAACGGTGCAAAAAGTTGAAAGCACTATGTGGTGTATGTGAATGGGTTTGCCTGCAACTTTTGATTAGATCACCAACCCATGTTTGATGTTTTGGTTCGACAAATGTATCATGAGCTGCTCTAAAAACGTATTATACAGTGAAACAATTTTTTTCATCAGCTGGTGAACTATTGAATTCTCAAAAAAAAAAGCTATTAATCTGATTTTCTCTAGCTTCTTTGGATGATAATATATATCTTTATAATTTAAAAGGTAACATATATAAATACAAAGACTAAAATCTTGTGCCCATCGCCCATGAGTGCTTTCAGGTCATCATAAAACAGGGCGGTCTAAATCGGTCATAAATATGCGCAAGTTATTATGTAGCCGCTGAAAACTTGTCACACGTAAGATGACTCTAGTTAGAAAAAGGATCGCAAAAATGGGTTAGTGACGGTTTTTTTTTTTTTGTGAGATCCCCTAGATGTCAATGTGTTTGTTATGTTGTTAGAAAAATAGGTTCTTATACAATTACTATATAGTAATATAACCTTAGTACTGGACTAACAAGTAAGTTGAAAGTTCAATGATTATGTATATGAAATTAATATGAAATAAAACTCATTTTTATCTATTATCATATATATTTATTTATGTCTAATGTTAAGAAAGACTTATTTTCCTATTTCGTTTAAAACTCATTTTTAACAAATTTTCCAAACGCTATATAGGTATTTCAAATCCAGTACGAGTCTTTTCTCCTTTTAAATTACTAATACATATTTGAAATTCATTTTTAATAAAACTTGTATTATTATGAAAAAAACCTTTGTTATACAAAATCCTTTTTCTAACATAAAGATGCACCAAATCAAAGTCATCATGTGTATTTTCTAAAGACGACATTATCATGCCTCTTGAATTAAATATATTATCTCATAATTAAATCTAAGGACTTTTAGAGATTCACAAAAAGCAAGAGTATTAGTTGTCATTGCTATGAAGAATGAAAGGAATTCTCAAGATGTGAAGAGAATCAAGGGTCATACAACAAAGAAAATAATTGATGGAAGAACATCCATGTTGGTTGTAGAAGAGAGTATCGTCACGACACCAATGAGCTTTAAAGTTACTACCGCTTTTTTGTTCAATACCATTTTTAGTTGCTATCGATTACCTGTTGCTACTAAACTGTTTGGTTTCTAGTGATTTCACGTATTACTTCTAAGCTACCTGATAGCTATCGAACAACAAAGTTAATACCAACACGGTGAGTTTGCTACCGACCTACCAATCTTTAATTTCTTCTTGTGAAGAACAATTTATGTTTTCGGCGCAAATTGTGAACACAAAAACAAAAGAAACACAAAGATTTACATGCTTTAGTTTAAGAGTCATCCTACGTCCACGTGACATACTAGTGAGTCAATTCTATTATGAGGTGTTAAAAACTAAAATTATAGAGAGGTCATATAATTAAGCTAAACAATTAATTATAGTCGGCTCCTGGAAACTAGAAAACCAACACCCCTTTGTGTTAAATATTTTTAGTGTAACTGGATTGATTAATGACCAATATTATCATAATATCCATCAAACAAGTTAGAAGGTGCGAAACACATATTTGTTAGAGTTTATTACGATCTTCGATATCAAAAACCTCTTTAGGGGCGAATCCCCTAAATAATCGGGGTTCCAAGGGGGCAATGCCCCCTTGGCGGGGTTTCGATGGTAGAGCCCCTTGTAGCGGGGTCCAAGGAGCCGCAGCCCCTGGCTGAGGTCGAGCTGAAATTTTTTATTTTGATATATTAAAAATTGAATTTAAAATTGTTTTTCAGAATTTAACATGTGAAATTCGAGTGGAAAAATGCGCAATTTTAGTCAATCTTGAATTAAAAAATAATAATTGCCAAATGACAGTTTCCACCCCTCTCTGAAAATCGCATTGTGTTCAAGAATTTTGGTCACTCTCGAATTTCCTCTCGGTTCACAAAAACACATACGAAATTCATACTTTGATTTTGATCTTGTCTGAGTTTTATCCGATTGATTTGTTCGGGTGAACCATCGAATAATTTCGATATGAAAGTGATTTTCACGACTCTCAAATTATCCAAGTTTGATTTCAAGTATTCAACATTTTGTCTTAACTTTTGAGATCAAAATCACGCTGATAACAATATATATGTCCAGAAGATGTCTTATTGCATGTAATCATTTTTCTTGTTCAAACTATTATATTTTTATATATTTACTCAAATGACTATTCCGGTAAAACGTTTGCTCAAAAAAAGTGTAGTGTTCATGTTTGAAACACTATTGACATCAGAACTTCAAATTCAAATTGTAATTTTTTTTACTTGTCAGTTGTCAGATTCAAAGATGACGATTTTGATTTGATGAGTTCAAACATGTATGATTCTTATAAGAAATCGGTTTAGTAGTACTTGTTGAGTTATGGGTGATCATTTCTTATCCCGATATTGACACGACATAAAAAATAACTAGAGTATGATATTTATATCTTTCACATTTAATAGATGTAGTGTGTTTAACTTAACCTTAACCCGTTTAATTACAACGTCAACATATTTATCACAATCCACCAACACGTTTAGTACTTTTACAACTTCATTGAAACCAGTTATCACCAATATCATAGTTCGTGTCATAAACCTTCGTAACTTAGGGGCTGTTTGATTGTGCTGACCCAGTATGAGCTGACTGAGTCAGAAGCTGATCCAGTCAGAAATTCTGACTGAATTTACATATGACTGAAACTTGGTTGTTTGATTATGTATCTGACTGACTCTGCTGATTAAAACTTGGGTAGAAGGCGGCGGGAGGAAAGGCGGCAGGAGGAAACCGGCCGGGGGGGGGGGGAGGGCGGCGGTTTGGGGCAGCAATTTGGGAGCCGGATGGGAGGCAACAGCCGACTGGGGGCCGATTGTGGAGAAGAGGACTCGGTCAGATATGTTAAAATAGAGGACTCGGTCAGACCATTTTTCCGGGTCAGATGTCCCGGTCAGCTGCAACAAACGCACTGACTGGCTGACCGGGTCAGCCAGTCAGTGGTCAGACGTGTGGTCAGACGAATCAAACAGGACCTTAGTTGGTGTAAAAAAGAATAAACACGCGACTTGATAAAATTCATATCGTAACAAGCAAAAAGCAAAATGAAACAAAACTTTGTAGCCTTGTAGAACACTCATTACAAAAAGAATTTTCAATACTTTGAAAAATATCAGCTTATTCAAAAAACAAAAGCATTACGTTCCTCTATAAATAAGGCATTTTGCTAGACAATGTTATTACAAAATTCATTAATATTTTAACAACAATATTCATTCATATAACAGAAAGAAAAGAGCAAGTGAAAACAATGGTATCAATTCCGGAGGCTACTATAAGCTCTGCTGACGGGCGGCAGCCCATACCACTGGTGGGATTGGGTACGGCGACCACCGGAACCGAAGGCGGTGACGATGTGAAGGCTGCGGTTATCAAAGCGATCGAGGTCGGTTATCGACATTTTGACACCGCGGCGCTCTATGGAACCGAGAAGCCTCTCGGAGAAGCCATCAAGGAGGCTTTGAGGCTCGGTCTCATAGAGTCACGGGGTGAGCTTTTCATCACCACCAAATTGTGGTGTGACTCCACCGAAGGTCGTCTTGTTTTACCAGCCATCAACCGGAGTCTCCGGTAAGATATTGTTGTTTGTTTAATTTTTTGTGGTAGATAAAAGTCGGTGGAACTTTATCGTTATCGTAGATAAAGGGACTTAGAGTTTGTATTTTTTTATGTGGTTATGATACGATTAAACATGTTTAATATAAAATATTATTTTTTTAATATGTTTTAAAACTAATTAAATTAGAAGGCTGGAATTCATTATTTTATCATTAATTCTTATAAGCAAAAACGAGTTCTCCTGTGAGGCTCGAAATTTGTTTTAAAAGTTTTGTGTCTAACACGATCCTCAGTCTTTTATGTTTCTACTCTTTTATTTTTGTTTATTTACAATTGTAAAAAGCATTGTAATTGTTAATTTATATTCTTTTGTATTGCTTATATTAATAAAAACTGTTTTATTTTAACTTTTATATGAACGGTTGCTACAATAATCTATATGACTTGACATAGAGAATTAGGACTGGAGTATGTAGATCTATATCTAATACACTGGCCGCTAAAGCTAAATCAAGATGATGTCAAAAGCCCAATTACAAAAGAGTGCATAGCTGCTATCAATATCAAGGATGTTTGGGAAGCAATGGAGAAGTGTCAAGATCTTGGACTCACCAAATCTATTGGTGTAAGCAATTTCTCTCCTCGACTAATCGAACAAATCCTTTCGTTTGCGAAAATCCCCCCAGCTGTCAACCAGGTGATTATCATACCCTTTTTTGGACTCGTTATTGTTTTTAAAGTTATCTCCTCGCTAATTTTTCATGTGGTTTTTGAAGGTCGAGATGAACCCGCTTTGGCAACAGAAGAAACTTAACGACTTCTGCAAAAAGAACGATATTCTTCTTACGGGTTACTCCCCTTTAGGTGCATTTGGTACTAATTGGGGACACAACCGAGTAATGGAATGTGATGTTCTTAAAGACATTGCCAAGTCAAGAGGGAAGACAATAGCTCAGGTACTCCTCATACCAAAAACTAAGCCTAAAGTTTAGGTAAAGTGTCAAGCTAGATTCGGATCAAGCATACCGCTTTAATAAATATCAATGTGGTTCAGGTTAAAACGAGACTAGGCCAAAATGAATCTGGGTTAATACGGGTCATTTTAATTAGATAAAAAAAGAATCAAAATGGGTCACCGCTATATTCTTTCATACGGCTAGTGGCGACGAGTGGTTGTCGTGGTGGCGTGACAGGGACTGCGGTGGTGGTGGAGAAGACGGTGGCAATTTCGGCGAGTAGCAGGTGGTGGTGATGGATATTGTTGTGGGGTGATGCTAGTCCATTTGGACCGTTTTGTGTTATAAAATTTATAATAGTGATTGTGTTAATTTGCTAGACTCAAACTAACAGCATATAATTTTAGTAGGCTTAACTTAACCTGTTATATAATTTGGGTTGTGACGTTACCAAAGACTATAACATGATTTTGATTCTTAAATTTCATTTTCATGTATCCATTATATATATTGTATTGTTGAAATGCAGATTACTTTAAGATGGATGTATGAGCAAGGTGTTAGTTTTGTAGTCAAGAGTTTTAACGCCGAGAGAATGAAGCAAAACTTAGATATCTTCGATTGGTCATTGACTGAAGAAGAGTTGATCAAAATAAGCCAAATTCCACAGCAAAAACATTATTATCTAAGTGGCGTGATGTTAAAAGAGCCTCACGATGTGCTCGCTGAAATTGATGCAGATCTTTCATTTTAATAAATTGTTTAGTCGTAAACCATACATGTCATCTACTTGAAATAACATGGATAAAAGATCACCAGTTTGATTGTAACATTTCAATGTGATTCGTTGCATAACACTGTTATAAGTATTAAAAATAAAATAGCATAATGTTTCTTTGTTGGATATATAAGTATTTTAATAGATAAAGTTTTTTGACTGATAAATTGGACCAAAAATTTTGGACTAATTTTGTAACTTTTAAAGTCTGATGACCAATTATGCAATCTGATCAAATCACAAGAACCATTTATGCAGTTTTTCTTATTATTTTGCTTTTCCTTGTTGCGATATGAATATGTTTAAATCATTTATTTTTAAAATGTAGTATTTTTTATAGGTTAATGAATAATGAAATAGATTTTGAAACTATTTTTCTTTCCTTCTGACATCAACTCACTTACGAGTTTCATGACACGAACTAAAGCATAGTAATGACGGATTTTAATGAAGTTGTGATGGGTTGTAATAAATACTTCAACATTTTAATTAAATAAATTAAACCGAACATGATTCATCTATTAAATGCCTTAAATATGGCAACGTGCCCAAAACATAATTATCGTACTGTGAGAAGAAATTACCACACCTAAGTATCACCAAACCCTTTTTCTTATACTAAGCGTACAAATTTGAAGTCACTTCTAAAATTTACAAGTCAGTAACAAATCTTTACATTGAATTTGAAGTCCTCTAAAATCAATGTTGCAATTTTAGAAAAATGAAGTCATAGATATATAAACATATAATCATTTACTCATGACAAATAATTACATGAAAGTATAACTCAATCAAAAGATATCACATGGACTGATGGACACATATTATACTATCACCGGGTTGATTCTAACCTTAAAAATTAAAAATAGTGTGTGTCTATCTAACAAACATGTCAACATAAAAGGAGAATGTTAAAAATAGATAATTTTCCCTTCCTAGGTGTTGTTCTTGGTATTGAAAAATACTGTTGAGGTGGTGTTTATTAACTCAATGAAAAAAATTATTTTACTTTTTGATACTTAGCTAGCCAAATGTCTTTAGAACTTGTCTTCTTAAGTCAAATGTAATATTTTTCTTGAATGCGTTTAGTCATTTTATCTTATTGATCGAGTTAACAATGACATATTAACTTTTAATATATGTAAGAGGATAAAGAAAAATAATTTTAAATACATGTTCCATTTGTGTCATTTAGAGACAATACAAATTCAACTATTTATAGAAATAATTATATTTTAAAATGAAGACATGATGATACAATTTTATATTTTTATAACAATTTTACATAATAAGTGATAATATGAAACATATGTACAACCATACAGATGATTGTTTGTTACCATTATAAGTTGATAACAAGTATAGTTACGAAGAAAAAACTTATTGAAATGAAAGACCAGCATCAATTTCAGCGATTACATCATTAGGCTCGCTCACCATTAAACGACTATAAACATGTTTCTGTTGAGGAATCCGACTTATTTTGATCAACTCTTCCTCTGTCAATGACCAGTCGAATATGTCTAAATTTTGCTTCATCCTATCGGCGTTAAAACTCTTTACTACAAAACTAACACCTTGCTCATACATCCATCTTAGCGAAATCTGCATTCAAGCATATAAGATATACATGAAAGTAAAATGCAGGGATCATAGGTGTTGTATTGTTTTACATGTGCGTCATAAAAGGAACCATTCATTAAAAAAGTAAGTTAATTTGTCAAATTGTTGCTACGCTATTCATTTACTTGAGTTACTCAAATTATATAGCTGGTCAATTTAGGTATACTGAAATTAATGTTTAGTTTTCACAATGAAAAGTACCTGAGCTATTGTCTTCCCTCTAGACATGGCAATGTCTTGAAGAACATCACATTCCATCACGCGGTTATGTCCCCATTTAGAACCAAATGCGCCTAAAGGGGAGTAACCAGTAAGAAGAATATCATTCTTTTTGCATAATTCATTAAGTTTCTTTTGTTGCCAAAGCGGGTTCATCTCAACCTTCAAAAACCTCATACACGTCAGTGATAATATAACGTAGAAATGATTATGACTTTAGGAAATAATGGATGATAACCTGGTTAACAGCTGGAGGAATTCGCGCAAAGGATAGGATTTTTTCTATCAGTTGAGGATAGAAATTACTTACACCGATCGATTTGGTGAATCCAAGATTTTGACACTTCTCCATTCCTTCCCATACATCCTTGATGTTGAAATTGGCTATGCACTCTTTTGGAATTGGAAACTTGATTTCATCTTGGTTTAGCTTTAGTGGCCAATGTATTAGATACAAATCCACATACTCGAGTCCTAAATTCCTGTTTTAATTTATAATTATTGATATTAAGTTTTGTTTATGCAATCGAAGTCATAATAAAAGTTAAATTATATTGTATACAACTATTAATGTATGTGGTGAGAATGTGGCAATAGTATAGCACAATCATATCATGTTTATATCTTTTTTCTATCGGAACGTAAACACACACAATTAAAAGGTTTCATTAAGGTATGTAGTTGTGAAGGTGGTTCTCGACGAAAATCTGTTGGTAATTGCGTGAGTCATTTGATTTATGACTTATCGCTGACGGACTTTCCTAATGGATTACCGATGAGTTGTTTAGCGATGGATTAACAACTGGTTTTCAAGACCACACTCGTACGTTTTTCCTAAAATATTACTGACGTATTGTTTAAGGATGGGTACCTAATGGTTTATTTAAACTATACTGATGACTATTCCCTTGGTAATTAATAGTTAATATTTCAATACTAAATTACATATTCTAAGCAATTGTTTATCTCCAAAACATTAATTTTTTAGAGTTGTAGAAAATTTAACAATATAATCTCTAACACTAGGTAATTAAAAGCCTTGCCAATTAACACTCACGCTAACTTTAAGCACACTTAATTTATAAACCACTGACGATATATTATATATATTTAACATAGGTGGTCTACCATGTATTAGTTACACATATCACGTACAATGATGTGGATTCCTAAACAACTATTGTAATTACTAAACATAGAACTTGGGTTAGCTTCACGTCAGACCAATGATCATGTACAACCAAATGTGTCGGGTCGGGTCGGGTCAGCTCGACGACTTCATGTTTTATAATCCTTTTTAAACATCTTTTAAAGTAGGACCAAACTTTTCAGCAAGATTTAGAAGTTGAAAAGAGAAATTCATGCTTTGTAGTTTAAACCAACTGTTCTAAAGAATTGTGTTTTTAGTTGTAACTTTGAAATTTTAGAGTAGTAACTAGTAATTATGTCTCTGCGCGTTGCGGCAGAAAAACGACCCGGTTAATAAAACACCAACGTATACTCATTCGTACAGTATGAGCGTTAATAATATTCAAAATATTATATAAAAAATAAAACCATTAAAGTTTATTCTTTAAAAACCATGCAGTGCATATTTTTAGTCTCATTCATGTTGTAATATATTAATTTGACCGTTAAAAAAATGTAGTGTACTTTTTGATGTATATAGTGTAATGAAAGTTATAAGTTAATAGTGTTTAAATTTAAGATGCAATGAAAATGAGTTGTTTCAATGCATAATTTATCATTAAGTTTATTTTTCAAAAAACATACAACACCTAAACATTAGTTGACCAAAGGAGACAAATGATGGTACAATCTTTAAAGCCTAGCGTACAACTACAATGCATCGATTAAGTTGCTAATTAGTATTATATTATATGAGAAACTGTTTTCGGGTAAAACATTGTGTTTATCTAAACTACGTATATGCGAGTCTGGTTCGTTAGCGGTTAGTCTAACTGGATTTTTTGTTTAATGTCGTGTTTGGGTTCACGATTGACAGGTTTGTGTCGAGTTCAACCCATAATAACATTTAAAAATGACCTATAATATCATTTAAATATGACCTAATATCTATCTAAGCGTGTGTAAATTAAAGTATATTTGTATCTTCAATCAAACAAAGTTATAGATGGTACAATTATTAAAAAATTAAAGCATATCCTTTTTAGTAAATTTAAATAACAACTAATGATTTTTAGCTCAAATAGTTAAAGTGAGATACCAAAGACATAAAAATATGAGAATGTCTTGAATTCAAGTCTCACTTTGAACAAAACTGCTCAAGATTGAACCAGTGAGTTTTACTAATTGTGAGTTTTCTCTAAGACGGTTGGGGGTATGGTCCTAGCTAGAAAACGAATAAGTGAACCCGATTAAGATAACACATATCATCCGAAAAAAGATCGAACGTTTGCCGTTTAAAAAAATAAATTTTAATTAACAATGTTATTATTCCAGTTGTAAAAGTCACATCCTAGAAAATGATCGAACTCAAAGGACTTGTCAGCTTGATATACTTATACATCCACCACATAAATAAACTTATATAAAAATAATATTTTGTGGAAATAAGAACATGTAGTCTTACCGGAGACTACGCTTGATGGCTGGTAAAACAAGGTGACCTTCGGTGGAGTCACACCACAGTTTGGTGGTGATGAAAAGCTCGGCCCGTGACTTTACGAGACCGAGCCTCAAAGCCTCCTCGATGGCTTCTCCGAGTGGTTTCTCGGTTCCATAGAGGGTCGCGGTGTCAAAGTGTCGATAACCGACCTTGATGGCTTCGATAACCGCGGCCTTCACTTCATCAGCGCTTTCGGTGGCCGCTGCTGTACCCAATCCGATCAGCGGAATGGGTCGTCGGCCATCGGAAGAGCTAATCGTCGTCACCGGAATGGATACCATTTTTTTCATACGTTTCTTTGATTACTAGTAGTGTTATTTAACATGTTAAATATACGTGTTCTTTTTCATCACGACAAAAGAAACTTTGTGATTATCTATTTGTGGAGAAACATATGCATCATATATGACGGATTGGCATACGTAAGCATGTTAAACACGTCACTTACTACTTGTTACATTAAATTTGTACTAATCTTTTAAATACACTTATTTTTCTACAATGCTATATTTTTTCCTCAAATGTCCTTTTTTTCAAAAAGGTTAAAAAAATTACATAACTGGGAAAGTTATTATAGGAGAAATAGCGTGAAGTGTGCTTAATCACCGAATGCGACATGTTGATGATCAGTCGTCGAGATAATGCAATATCCTTATCAGCCTGTGACATGTTGATGATCAGTCGTCGAGATAATGCAATATCCTTATCAGCCTACGTAGCTAAGGTACTATGTATGAGGATCATGTGGATAATATATATGTGTAGTTTCTTTATTTAGTGCGATAGTGTAGATTTTTGACTCGGTAGTGTTAATTTTTAGTGCGATAGTGTAGATTTTGACTCGGTAGTGTAAATTTTTATAAACATATCGAGTTCGCCCCCCCTAAAAAATATTAATTTTGCCCCCGCCCCCCCCTACGCGGATGTTCAAGCTCCGCCCTGCTTGCACATAAATTAAGAAAGATAACAGACGGAATATAAATATACAAAGAAACAAGTGATTATATTTGCGTTCCGATTTAACGACGTTATGTATCACCTAATTTATTTATCACGTTTAAAAAATGCTACACAGACGTATATTTGTTTCAAAGTTTAGTTTGAGAAACAATTGCGAGAATTACAAATCCAAATCTCGTGAACTCCTTACACAGAAAGTGCATGGGCTGCTTCTGTTCTTTCCCCAATTCCTGGTCCAACAGGCCCACAACTTTACTATCCTTTGGGCTGCCAACTAATGGATCAAAACAATAAGTCAGCCCATTTAAATTAAACTAGTTCAGTCCATTTTTTAATTCATTTATTGTTCAATTTTTGACTCGTACTGTATTTACTTCATAGTTTAATTAATTGGGCCTCATGTAATTACAACCATGTTTGCTAAAACATTAATAATCTTCATTTTCGCATGAGGATTTGTAGAAACCAAAACCATGCTTTTTTTAAGTATTTATTTCCTAACCTAAAAAGACATGAAAAACATATAAAAATAACTGATTCTACAAAAATAGTCGGGGTCACTTGACTCTGTTGGCTAAAGCATACCTCCGCCCCTTACTGAGCAACTATTAATCGTGTATTCACAAACCTGAAAAAACATCAACAAAACGCATAGAAGAACACCTTCTGTAGTTTGACTTATACTCTCGATCAAATTTGGATTCTTCAAAATTTCAATATCTTCTATTTCTCATCTAAAATACATGTAAATCAAGTAAATCAATAATTTTCATATCATTTATCAACTCTAAATGTTATGTAGATATCAAATCCACTTATATATCTCCATCAAAACTTATTAAAAACATAACTGATAAGAATACCTTGTAGAATATAGAAATCCCAAATAGACCTTATATCAATATTAATGTTACTGTCATGTGACCTGAATGACACATATCACAACTTCAAGTCGTGTATACAAGTTTCCACAAAACTACAAAGTAAATATACTCACTTCAGGCTCAAAATGCAACGTCACCTCTTAAACCTCACACATGCAGAAGCCTTGTACACCGGTTACAATCCGATAAAATAAAATTGTAACGAGATCAAGGAAAGTAAGGTTGCACACGATCATGGCGCTCATAGAAGACCCATTCAAACACAAAAAATAAAAAGAAAGAAAAAAGAAAATGAAGCTAACAACCGAGTCTCTTCTCTAGTGTGCGCAGCTTAACATATATCACACACGGCGCACACGCTACCTTACACGTTAAGCTTCCTACGCGCAAACAACACAACTTATATATAAACTAACCTACGCACTCTGTCGGTACTCTCACACATTCCACCCACCTTCCGCCACCACCGCCACCACCGTCACCACCGCCACCACCACCTATATATATACACTCTCATCCACTCAAACATGTCCACCACCGCAACTCACCGCCCTCCGCCACCAGTTCATCGTGTTCTAGAACCTTCGTCTCCGCCGCGGTTGATTCCACACCGGGGACAGGTTCTCCGGCGAGTGATCAGAGCGGTTTTCTCGTGCTTGTGTTTCGCCGGAGATAGGCGGCGGATGCGGCAGCGCCGTCGCCGGAGAACTTCGACGGTGTCTCCGGTTTATAGCTGAAACAGAGGAACGATGCGGAAATGACGAATCAGATGTGTGTAATTTAGGTAATTTTGTTCAATTTATGATTTAATTATGTTGTGTGAGTATACGAATATACGATTGTTCTAGTTACATCTTCAATTTCTGGATTGAGGAACAAGTTTTTCACGGTTTTTTGTGTGATTGTTGATCGGTTCTTACTGACAGCAAATGTAAAACCTAATTATGGCTGTTGTTTGAAGTTTAGTTCAATATTTGATTCATTTATGGTGTATAAGTGCTCGATTGTTCTGTTAAATTGAAGCTTTTTCAATTGATTAACAGTTTCTTTGTCAAATGTTTGTGTAATTGTCATAAAATTCAAAAGATTATTGAAGAATATGTTCATCTGTTGTGATTCTCTAACTGTTTCTCTTATTTGATCCAAGGCCACCGAGTGATCTGTTTAATGTTGAGTTGACTCGGTCTAGATTTTGGGTAGATTTTATATGATATAATGATTATAAATTTATAATTACAAAGGGAATCTAAGTATGAAAAGATTATCATTATACATTTTTTTTATTTTTTTATAATAAAAGGATGTGCAAGGTCTATAAATATGAACAGATTGGAATACGAGAATCATGGTAATTAAAAATTTGTGTGTCAACAAGTAAACTCACAAGTGATGAAATGAATATTATTAGACAGTCGGATGAGAAGTAACAAAAAGTTGAAAATAGTAAAATTACATGGAGACACATGTGAAACGAATCAGATCACATATGTCGGTACTTTGAATGTTTTTATTTCGTTTGTTAGTAAATGGTTACAATAACACTAAATCAGATATGAAATAACTTGTAATTTTATGTTTCTTGTAGTTTTTGTCTTGATTCTCATCTTAATCTTTTCGTTAAAATCGTATTAGAAGTCAAGTTTCATATTATCCTAAGTTAGACCATCAACTTTTGGAACTAAACTTTGGCTTAATATTTAATAAGTGGACAAATGTGAACGGGTTGAAGATGTCATTGTCAAATAAACAAAAAATAAATCATATAAATTACCTAATATCATAAAAACTAATAGACAAATTGCTGTCATATCATCTTAAAACTTATTTACAAATATCGAAACTTAAGCTTTAAGACTTGAAGATACGAATGTACAGCTAATAATACTATAATAGTAAAGAATTTGTTTGACTTTTCAACTATCCAAAGTCAAACGCACGTGTTTCTGATCCTCCGTACAGTTTATCAATTCGACTTAGGTATTTGTTTTTCGGGGCTAATTAATTCATGCAACGACTCAAATATATTTTCATATTATATATTTTATTTTTTGATCGAAGAAAAGACCCCTTTATTTCTAAATTATATCTTACTTATAGGTTGGAGCCTGTTTACCATATAGAGACTTAGTTTTTCATCATTTGACTACAAGCAAAATAGCAATTCACATAATCTATTATGGTAAATATAGTTAAACTAGGAATTATACATGCGCTACGCGGCGGAATAACATCTTTTTTTATCGTAATGAATGGAGTAGTATGTTACCTCACTTGAGCGTATATAGTTACATATACCTTCAACCAAAACATATAAAAAAATAAACATGTTGTAGTTTTGTTACAAATCAAATTCTTTAAATACAAAAAAAATCATTTTATATACACTTAAATTAAAAATAACATTTTTACTTAAAATCTCAAAATACAACAAACGACGTTGATATAAACATGGGCCAAGCATTAAAGGAAAAGTATTAAATTATTATTTTTTTGGATCTTATCTTATTGTAAATTAATACATGGAGGACACGTAGGCTTGCAAGAAGCTAAAAGTGGGTCACCTTTTTACATAGAAAAAATGAAGTCAAAACTCATATTGACATAGACCGAATCTTCTTATAACGACTTGTTCCACTTGCAAACGCAAACCGTGTATTTTTTTAGTTTTATAGTCAAACCACACAAGACCCATATTATCTTTCCTTTTCCCTGGTCAATTAAAATCTAAAATAAACAAAATTAGTATATAATTATGATTAAATTTATAAAAATATTGTAGAGAGTTACGTTTCAAAGTATACAAACTACTTTAATTAAGTCGTATGACTTTAAATAAATTATTATTGTTTAAGAAAATATAATAAAAGTAACATAACACTCATCGCAATAAAATTACATACTCATTTCTTGTGATAACCTAAATTATAGTCTGTTAGAATATTGGATTGAACAATCACACAATAAAACACAATTATATGACTAATCATTAGTCGATACTTTTTTATTAATAAAAGATCACACAAATTCAATTATTATGCACCTTTATTTATATTAAACCAACTTGCATCATACTTTAACTCTAATTCCTAATATAACCTATTAAAATCCAACAATTATCTCATAACACCTACATAATTAATAATTAATACTAATAATTATCTAAAAAGCTTTTTTTATTCATCTCGAGTTTTTCCTCCAAACATATCTCCAACATATTAGGATTAACTTCATCATTATCGATCTATATTAGCATATGTGCTAACTAAATGATTAGAGGTGGAACTAAGTTTGATATTGTTTCTCCAAACATATCTCTAACATATTAGGATTAACTTCATCATTATCGATCTATATTAGCATATGTGCTAACTAAATGATTAGAGGTGGAACTAAGTTTGATATTGTTTGTTTAACAACCATAGTTATTTTTTTTCTTGTGAACCTATACTATGTCAAACTCCGGTTACAAACCAAACATATTACTCTTTCATAATGTACTCTTTTAGTGTTATTTGTTATTAAATGTCGCAGCTAATCAAATAATTCCTTTGTCACATATCTAAATTATGGTTGGAGCGTATTTAACAGCATGCATATTAGATAACACATGCTTGTCCATGCATGCGTTCGGATGAATTCAAGGATTTTCACAACAAGATGCACTTGATTTAGTTCAATATCCAATTTCAATTACTAAGTACCCACTAAGGATGAATGTGATTGATTCCATTTGTTTAAGCAAAACTCACGTATGAATCGTTTAATGGATATACATATGGATGTTTGAAGTGGAGATACATGTGATAACTATAACAATAATTATAAGTGGTCACTAAACTTGATTATCATGGGTCCATATTCATGTATTATGGATTATTCATCAAGTGTGATGACTTACAGTTATTACAATTACATGCGGGTACAAATTCGGATGAAATAAAACTCACGTATGGATGTTTTAACCACCAACATTTCACACTCGGATAATTTGATTTTATATGGAAAATGATATTATAATTATATGCAGCCTCACGACAATTCTTAACCTTTAATTCAATCAAAAATAACAAACCAATCATTACATTCAGTTATTAACATACACTTCTTTTATGTTTCGGTTTAAATTGAAATGATGACATAGAGAGCCGTTCTAGTTCTTATAGACATTTACTTAGAAAATACATGATTAGAAAGATAAATTATTTATTGTGGCATTTATAAGAACACATTTAGGCATACAAATGGATGTTGTATAGTTGCGCATGTGGACACATTTATAAAAAAACAAATACTATCTATAAAATAAGGAGAAAAAAAGATGGTGAGAAATAATATTATATAAAGTAAAACAAAACTATATATCAAAATAAAATCTAAAATGTATATTTTCAAGAAAATAGATACGTTTATCTTTGGTTTCGCCATCAAGATATGATGTATATATCTTCAAATTGATGACAAGTTTAAATATAAATCACAATTAATGCTCGATTGAGGTTAGCATTTGTGACTTATATTTAAACTATCCCGACTTGAAAAACCACAAGTTCAACAAATGGTCATCTGACCGTCTATATTTTCTAAAAATCACAAATCGCTTCCTAAAACGGCTGTAGCCCTGAAAAAAGCTACGAACCAGTGTTTTTACCCGCCTCTGGTCAAGTGATCAACAATCAATTTATCCGGTTAAAAAGCGGGTTCCTAACTTGTCAAGAAAACGGTCTGAAATCAGTTCGGTTCAATATAGAAAACCGTTTCCGGTTTAACATCCGACCTCTACGGGTCGATGATTAGTTTGACACAAAGATCCGAAAAAGGCAAGCCCATTTAGATTTGCCCGTCAACGTGTTTCAAAATACTGGGCCTGTAAAGCCCATTGTGAATTGAGAATTTGAGACCGGTCAACCCAATTGGTCCATCTCTTTGACTCTTTCTTTCACACATGACACATCAGCTATGAACTTGAATATGTTTTAAAAACCAGATCCATCAATCATACTAATAACTTTTTTTAAGTAGTAAACATCTCCTACTCGTACTCTTAAACTACTTTAAATTAATTTATATCATGTTTAGGTTTGAACTTAAAATATTTTTTTAAAAATACAGAGTTTTTACCAAATAAACTAGCCTTACATTAACAATCATACTAGTAACTAACCAAGTTTTATATATACTTTCATATGTGCACTCATAATACAGATTGAATTGATTAAACATATATCATATATCAAAAGCCAAACTGTTAAAGTTTTTAGAAATACATAAAATTTTGATACACTATCTATAAATTGAAATACGAATCACTAAGATAAAATATAGGAAAAATTGATAAGTATAATACAATAAATAATTCAAACTTATATAAAAAAAACTAGTCGTAAAAGCAAATAAAAATAAAGTAGTTGGGTAACAGAATGACTATGTAATTTAAGTGTAAGATATATATTACTCATAATTCAAAGAAACAGTTTTCTTTTATCAACCTAGAACGAAATATGAATTGAAGTATCAATAAAAAGATACTAAAATAATTTTAAAATGTTTAAATAATACTATGCATCTTTTCAAATGTATGAAAACTTCGGATCAGAAGATATATATTTTAGATTTTGTGCAATCATAATAAAAAGATCAAAGATAGAGGGAGAGAATCTAGTGTAAATTTAATTCTATTTAAAAAACTGATATATATCTGTTTGGAAATAAAATCAATGGATATATACACATGAATATTATCTCCTTCAACCTTGTAGTACAAGTCACCTTATCATTAATTCACTATATATAAGATCATCATTCACTCATACTTCTCTCATTGTTATTACTCCATACATATGCAATTTCTCTCGCTTTAGTTAGCATTGTTTCAAAGTGATCATACATATTACTTTTTTCTTCTTCTTCTTCTTCATCTTGTTGAAATTATCAATAAGATGTATCCATATAACTATTATCACCACACCAATATGCAACACCAACAACCACCTTATTACGCCTACGGTTTTTCTATGTTTCCGGTGTATGATCAATTCATGATTCCTGTTAATTACTTCACCGGCACCACATACCCTCCATATACCATAAGCTTGAATCAACCACCTATGCAGTATCCATATTATACACCCATCGATCCATACGCACCTTATCACAATACACTAGAAGCAGCCACATTCTTGGATACATCTCTTTACTTGAGGAAAGTTTGATCATGGACGAGTTAGAGGCTGATCCAGAACTACAACAAAGGCTAAATGCAAGTACAAGTGGTGGTTCAGGATTATCAGAGGAAAGGATCTCCGAGCGTTTACATGTGTACACAACTGAAGGAAACAGGGCAGAAAATTATGAAGAAGTGAATGATAGTTGTTGCATTTGTTTGTGTGAGTATGAAAAGAAGGAGGAGATGGGGATACTCGAATGCGGGCATCAATTTCATGCCGAATGCATCAAACGTTGGTTGTTATCGAAGAATGTTTGCCCGATGTGTAGGTCTACTGCATTGACGCTATAGATAATTATTGATTTTGGTACAGATACGATATAGTAATTCTGATATTTGTTTTACAATTGGTTTGTGATACTAGTTCTTGATATGTTTACTAGGTTGATATGAATTCATTTTTATTTTTTTATTTTTTTATTTTTTTATGATAATTGCTTGGATATTAAGTCCTTAATTTGTGTGTTTTTTTTTGTATTTTGATTTGGAAAATCGCAATTTGATGATATATACCTGATTTCATGATTACAAGGAAACGAATAATATAACTTAAAGAATAATGGCTAAAAATAACTAAAAGATATATATTGGATAGTGTACATTTAATACCCCCAAACTTTTGAGTAATTGGAAGTCGAATCTGCTTTTTCGGTGTGAACGTAGTTCATCAATTAATGTAAGCACCAAGAGTGAATGACTTAGGTTACAATCTAGTCTCCTTTGTAACAAGACAAATTGCAATATTAAAATTAATTTTAACATGCAGGTGATTTTAGTGTCATCAAGACATATAGGTAATTAACGATCATTTAATAACAAATGAGAAATTAAAATATACATGAAATCAATCTTAAATTAACGCTTAACACCCCCCCCCCCCCCCCTCTTTTTCTGTTTAAACTGGTTTCTAAGTTAAAAACGGGTGTTTTTATTTAGCTCTGATTAAGTGACCGACAATCAATTTACCTGGTTAAAAAGCGGTTCCTAACTTGTTGCAAAAACGGTTTGAAAATCAATTTGGTTCAATAGAAAACCGTTTCCGGTTTAACAACCGACCTCTACGCGTCGATGATTAGTTTGACACATAAGTGATAAATCCAAAAAAGTGAAGCCCATTTAGATTAGCCCGTCAATGCGTTACAAAGTATTGGGCCTATAAAGACCATTGTGAATTTGGGACCGGTCAACCCAATTGGTCCATCTCTTTGACTCTTTCTTTCACACATGACACATCCTCTATGAGTCTATGGTAAACTTGAATATGTTTTTTAAAAACCAGATCCATCAATCATACTAATAACTTTTTTTAAGTAGTATTTTTTTCCTAGATCTTAAATTATTTTAAATTAATTTACATCATGTTTAGGTTTGAACTAAATTAAAATGTTTTTTTAAGAGATAAAGTCTTTACCAAATAAATTAATTTCACATTACCAATCATACTAGTAACTAACCTAGTAACTAAACGTGTTTTATACTTTCATTTGTGCACTTGTAATATTGATTGAATTGGTTAAACGTATATCAAAAGTCAAAACTGTTGACAATTTTAAATTACATAAAATTTGATACATTATCTAAATTAAAATACAAATCACTAAGATAAAAGATCGGAAATATTTAAAAGTATAACACAGTAAATAATAAATCAAATTTATATGAAAAATATAGTCGCAAATGCCAAGATAAAATTTAAAATTTAAAAATAAAACATTAGTTGAATAATAGAATGACCATGTAATTGAAGTATAAGATATGTATTAAAGTCATTATTTAAAGAAACAAATTTCCTTTATCAACCCAGAACGAAATATGAAGTAGCGATAACATAAAATTTCTAAGATAACAAAAAATATATAAAAATAGATTATATGCATCTTTGAAAATTTCAAATAAGAAGACATTATATTTAGATTTTGTGCAATCATAATAAAAAGATTGAGATAAAGGGAGAGAATCTAGTGTAAATTTAATCCTAATTAAAAAATAATATATATTTTGTTAAGAAATTAAATCAATGTAGGATATATATGCATGGATATTATCTTCTTCAATCTTGTAGTACAAGTCACCCTATCACTAATTCACTCTATATAAGAGTATCATCCGTTCATACTTCTCTCATTATTATTACTCCACACATATGCAATTTCTCTCGCTTTAGTTAGCATTATTTCAAGGCGATCATACCAGTTTCTTCTTCATCTTTTTTTTCATCTTGTTGAAATTATTAATAAGATGAATCCATATTATTATCATCACCACACCAATGTGCAACAACAACAACCTTATTACGCCTATGGTTTTCCTATATATTCGGTGTATGATCCATTCATGATTCATGTTAATTACTTCACCGACACCACATACCCTCCATATACCATAAGCTTGAATCAACCACCTATGCAGTATCCATATTATACACCCATCGATCCATACGCACCTTATCACAATACACCAGAAGCAGCCTCATTCTTGGATACATCTCACGACTCTTGGCTTCATGCGTTCGACGCTTTACTTGAGGAAAGTTTGATCATGGACGAGTTAGAGGCTAATCCAGAACCACAACAAAGGCTAAACGCAAGTACAAGTGGTGGTTCGGGTTTATCAGAGAAAGGGATCTCCGAGCGTTTACATGTGTACACAACTAAAGGAAAGAGGGCAACTGAAGAAAACTGTGAAGAAGTGAATGATAGTTGTTGCATCTGTTTGTGTGAGTATGAAAAGGAGGAGGAGATGGGGATACTCGCATGCGGGCATCAATTTCATGCCGAATGCATCAAGCGTTGGTTGTTATCAAAGAATGTTTGTCCAATGTGTAGGTCTACTGCATTGACGATATAGATTATTATTGATTTTGGTACACATACGTACGATATAGTAATTCGGATATTTGTTTTACAATTGATTTGGGATACTAGTTCTTGGTATGTTAACTGGATTGATATGAATTTGTTTTTTTTTTTATGGTCATTGCTTGAATTTTGAGTCCTTAATTAATGTGTTTTTTTTGGTATCATGGTTTGGAAAATCGCAATTTGATGATATATCAATATTTTCATGATTACAAGGAGATGAATAATATAACTCAAAGAATAATGACTAAAAATAACTAAAAGATATATACTGGATAATGTACATTTAATACCCCAAAAGCTTTTAGTAATTAAAAGCCGAAATATGCTTTTCGGTGTGAAGGTAGTTCATCAATTAATATAAGGATCAAGAGTGAAGGACTTAGGTTACAATCTAGCCTCCTTCGTAACGAGACAGATTGCATATTAAAATTAATTTTAACATGTCGATGATTCTAGTGTCATCAAAACATATAGGTAATTTGCGATCATTTAATAACAAATGAGAAATTAAAATATACGTGAAATCAATCTTAAATCAGCGCTTCAACCCCCTCCCTCTTTATGTTTAAACCGGTCTTAAAATCAACCTGGTTCCTAAGTTAGAAACCGGTGTTTTTATCCAGCTCTGGTTAAGTGACCGACAATCAATTTACCTGGTTAAAAAGCCAGTTCCTAACTTGTTACAAAAACGGTATGAAAATCAGTTTGGTTCAATTATAAAACCGCTTTCGGTTTAACAACCGACCTCTACGCGTCGATGATTAGTTTGACACATAAATCCAAAAAAGTGAAGCCCATTTAGATTTGCCCGTCAATGCGTTACAAAGTATTGGGCCTGTAAAGACCATTGTGGATCGGGAATTTGGGCCGGTCAACCCAATTGGTCCATCTCTTTGACTCTTTCTTTAACACATGACACATCCTCTATGGTAAAAACTTGAATATGTTTTTTAAAAACCAGATCCATCAATCATACTAATAACTTTTCTAAGTAGTCAATTTTTCCTACTCGTACTCTTAAATTACTTTAAATTAATTTACATTATGTTTAGCTTTGAATTAAATTAAAATGTTTTGTTTAAGAGAGAAAATCTTTACCAAATGAATTAATTCACATTAATAATCATACTAGTAACTAACCTAGCAACTAAACGTGTTTTATACTTTCATTTGTGCACTTGTAATATTGATTGAATTGGTTAAACGTATATCAAAAGTCCAAACTGTTAACAATATTAAATTACATAAAATTTTGATACATTAAAGTATAATACAGTAATTAATAAATCAAATTTATATGAAAAATACTAGTCGCAAATGCCAAGAAAAAAATTAAAATTTAAAATTAAAAAATAGTTGAATAATACATGTAATTTAAGTATAAGATATGTATAAAAAGTCATTATTTAAAGAAATAGATTTCTTTTATCAACCTAGAACGAAATATGAAGTAGCGATATCATTAATTTTCTAAGATAACAAAAAAAATATTAATATAGAATATATACATCTTTGAAAATTTCAGACAAGAAGACATTATATTTAGACTAGGTTAGTATACCGTGTATTACACAGGCTGAATAAATAAAATATTAAATAGTTATTAATAAAAAATAATAAATTATAAAACGACCTTCTGATATAAGATATAATTGACATTACGTACGAGTGATAAAAGGACGACATCTTTTTTTTAACTTTTGTTTAATCTTTTTTGTTTTTTTCAAAAAAAGTTGCTTTTTAATCTTTTAATAATTTATTTATTATAACTTTGAAATTTAATTATTTTTGTTTCAAATAATTTTATTTTTTAAAAGCCACAGGTTTTAAAACATATTTATGTTTTTTAAAAGTTTGATATTTTTTGAAAAAAAATATTATTTTGTATAAAATATTTTTTTAAAACTTGCATTTGTGGAAAACTCTCTTTTAAAAAAATATATATTTGTAATATGAAAAATATTTAATAATATCATTTGTAGATAATGTGATATTTATTAAGAGAGAGAAGCGGAAAAATAAAATTTTAAAGTTCTAGAATTATAACAAGTGGCATATAAAACCATTCTTTTATTAGTATTGATAGATTTTGTGTGCAATCATAATAAGAAGATCGAGATAGAGGGAGAAAATCTAATGTAACTTTAATCCTACTTTAAAAAAATGATATATATCTTGTTAAGAAATAAAATTAATGTAGAATATATACACATGAAGATTATCTCCTTCAACCTTGTACTACAAGTCATCTTATCACTAATTCACTATATATAAGTATATAGTACCATCTATTCATACTTCTCTCATTATTATTACTTCACATATATGCAATTTCTCTCGTGTTAGTTGGCATTGATTCAAGGTCATATATACCAGTTTCTTCTTCTTCTTCTTCATCTTCTTGAAATTATTAATAAGATGAATCCATATTATTATTATTACCACACCAATGTGCAACAACAACAACAACCTTATTACGTATATGGCTTACCTATATCTCCGGTGTTTGATCAATTCATGATTCCTTTTAATTATTTCACCGGCACCACATACCCTCCATACCCCATAAGCTTGAATCAACCACATATGCAATATTCATATTATACACCCATCAATCCATACGCACCTTATCATACTAGACCTGAAGCATACTCATTCTTGGATACATCTCACTACTCTTGGGATCAATTGTTCGACGCTTTTCTGGAAGAAAGTCTGATCATAGGCGAGTTAGAGGCTGATCCTGAACTACAACACAGTGTAAACGCGAGTACAAGTGGTGGTTCAGGTTTATCAGAGGAAAGTATCTCCGAGCGTTTATACGTGTACACAACTGAAGGAAAGAGGGCAGAAAACTGTAAAGAAGTGAACGATAGTTGTTGCATTTGTTTGTGTGAGTACGAAAAGGAGGATGAGATGGGGATACTTGAATGCGGGCATCAATTTCATGTCGAATGCATCAAGCGTTGGTTGTTATCGAAGAATGTTTGCCCAATGTGTAGGTCTAATGCATTGAAGCTATAGATTATTATTGATTTTAGTACACATACGTACAATATAGTAATTTGGATATTTGTTTTACAATTGATTTGGGATACTAACTCTTGGTATGTTAATTGGGTTGATATGAATTCATTTTTATTTTTATGCTCATTGCTTGAATATTGAGTCCTTAATTAATGTATCTTTTTGGGTATTTGGATTTGAAAAATCTCAATTCGATGATATATACTTGATTTCATTATTACAAGGAAACGAATAATACAACTCAAAGAACAATGGCTAAAGATAACTAAAAGATATATATTGGATATTGTACATTTAATACCCCAATGTTTTGAGTAATTGGAAGCCGAAATTTGCTTTTCCTTCGTAACAAGACAGATTGTAATATTAACAATTAATTTTAACATGCCGATCATTTTAGTGTCGACATATAGTCCATTTACGATCATTTAATAACAAATGATAAATTAAAATATAAGTGAAATCAATCTTAAATCAGCGCTTCAACCCCCCCCCCCCCCCCCTCTTTTTTCTATTTAAGCCGGTTTTATAATCAACCTGGTTCGTAAGTTAGAAACTAGTGTTTTTATCCAGCTTCAGTTAGATGACCGACAATCAATTTACCTGGTTAAAAAGCTGTTTCCTAACTTGTTACATAAACGGTTTGAAAATCAACCGTTTCCGGTTTAACAACCGACCTCTACGCGTTACAAAGTATTGGGCCTGTAAAGACCACTGTGGATCGGGAATTTGGGCCGGTCAGCCCAATTGGTCCATCTCTTTGACTCTTTCTTTAACACATGACGCATCCTCTATGGTAAACTAGAATGTGTTTTTAAAAAACCAGATCCATCAATCATACTAATCAATCATACTAATAACTTTTATAAGTAGTAAATTTTTCCTACTCGAACTCTTAAATTACTTTAAATTAACTTACATCATGTTTAAGTTTGAACTAAATTAAGATGTTTTCTTTAAGAGAGAAAGTTTTTACCAAATGAATTAATTTCACATTAACAATCATACTAGTAACTAACCTAGCAATTTAACGTGTTTTATACTTTCATATGTGCACTTGTAATATTGATTGAATTGGTTAAACGTATATCAAAAGTCAAAACTGTTAACAATTTTAAATTACAAAACTTTGTGATACTTTATCTATAAATTAAAATACAAATCATTAAGATAAAAGATCGGAAAATTCGAAAAGTATAACACAGTAAATAATAAATCAAATTTATATAAAAATTAAAGTCGCAAATGCCACGATAAAATTTAAAATTTAAAAATAAAAAATAGTTTAATAATAGAATGACCATGTAATTTAAGTATAAGATATGTATTAAAGTCATTATTTAAAGAAATAAATTTCCTTTATCAGCCTAGAACGAAATATGAAGTAGCGATAACATAAATTTTCTAAGATAACAAAAAAAATATTAAAATAGATTATATGCATCTTTGAAAATTTCAGATAAGAAGACATTATATTTAGATTTTGTGCAATCATAATAAGAAGATTGAGATATACGGAGAGAATCTAGTGTAAATTTAATCCTAATTAAAAAATGATATATATCTTGTTAACATATTAAATCAAATGTAGGATATATATCCATGAAGATTATCTTCTTCAACCTTATAGTACAAGTCACTCTATCACTAATTCACTATATATAAGAGTACCATCCCTTCATACTTCTCTCATTATTATTACTTCACACGTATATAACTTTAGTTTGCATTATTTCAAGCATATACCAGTTTCTTCTTCATCATCTTCTTCATCTTGTTGAAGTTATTAATAAGATGAATCCATATTATTATCATCACCACACCAATGTGCAACAACAACAACCTTATTACGCCTATGGTTTTCCTATATATCCGGTGTATGATCCATTCATGATTCATGTTAATTACTTCACCGGCACCATATACCCTCCATATGCCATAAGCTTGAATCAACCACCTATGCAGTATCCATATTATACACCCATTGATCCATATGCACCTCATCACAATACACTAGAAGCACCATCATTCTTTGATACATCTCACGATTCTTGGCTTCATGCGTTCGACGCTTTTCTGGAGGAAAGTCTGTTCATGGATGAGTTAGATGCTGATCCAGAACTACAACAAAGGCTAAACGCGAGTACAAGTGGTGGTTCCGGTTTATCAGAGGAAATAATCTTCAAGTGTTTACATGTGTACACAACTGAAGGAAAGAGGGAAGAAAACTGTGAAGAAGTGAATGATAGTTGTTGCATTTGTTTGTGTGAGTATGAAAATAAGGAGGAGATGGGGATACTCGAATGCGGGCATCAATTTCATGCCGAATGCATAAAGCGTTGGTTGTTATCGAAGAATGTTTGCCCGATGTGTAGGTCTACTGCATTGACGCTATAGTAATTCTGATATTTGTTTTACAATTGGTTTGTGATACTTGTTCTTGATATGTTGACTATGTTGATATGAATTCATTTTTATCATTGCTTGGATATTAAGTCCATAATTTGTGTTTTTTTTTATTTTGATTTGGAAAATTGTAATTTGATGATATATACTTGATTTCTTGATTACATGGAAACGAATTATATAACTCAAAGAATAATGGCTAAAAATAACTAAACGATATATATTTGATACTCTACATTTTTTAACCCCAAAGCTTTGAGTAATTGGAATCGAAATCTGCTTTTCGGTGTGAACGTAGTTCATCAATTAATGTAAGCACCAAGAGTGAAGGACTTAGGTTACAATCTAGCCTTCTTCGTAAAACCGGTTTTAAAATCAACTTGTTTCCTAAGTTATAAACCGGTGTTTTTATCCAGCTCTGGTTAAGTAACTGACAATCAATTTACATGGTTTAAAAATCGGTTTGAAAATCAGTTTGCTTCAATTAAAAAACCACTTTCTGTTTAACAACCGACCTCTACACGTCGATGATTAGTTTCACACATAAATACAAAAAAAAGTGAAGCCCATTTAGATCTGCCCGTCAATGCGTTACAAAGTACTGAGGCCTGTAAAGACCATTGTGAATAGAGAATTTTGGACCGGTCAACCCAATTGGTCCATCTCTTTGACTCTTTTTTTCACACATGACACATCCTCTATGCCTCTATGGTGAACATGAATATGTTTTCTGACAATGAAAATTACCAATACGATCATTTGACCAAAACATTTTTAAATATAGTCACCGTATATCACTCACGTGGCATTTTTAGAAAACTTATTTTTTAGATACGCCGACGATACATGTCCCACGTGGTATATATCGCCGGAGACAATTTTTTTAATATTTTATTGTCGGAGATAGGCCAGAGATAGATCACTTATTCTGTATCGCCCAATTTTTTTATAAAAATAAAAATACGAATTTTGAATTTCTTATTAAAATAATTCATTAAGCAAATACCATTTTTTAAAATCTTAAAAAAACTTGTTTTTTAATGAAAATATATCTATAAATACTATAAATTTCTTACTCCATTCACTAATATATCATTCGAATCTTTAAAATGTGCGGACAAATGACGTACAAAAGATTTTTCTTTGAACTAATAATATTTTTATATACTTGTACTAGTTTTTTGTTTTTTTAATTTGTTTTTAAATTGAGCGATACACGAGGGACTGTGTATCTCTGGCCGGGGATACATAAATTTTATATTTTGTTTCTTTTGGGTGATACACGATATACAGTTTATCTTTGGCTGGCGATATGTAATTATTTTTTTTTGTTTTTTAATTTTGAGCGATACTCTATCAATACCATATGTATTGGTATCATCAGAGCCATAAATCTGACGATACCACATGTATTGGTATTGCTAGCTAGAAATATTTGGACACTTGTAATAATCTGATTCGTTGAATATTTTAGAATTTTTCAAAGTCGATGTCTATTATTATTAATTTAATTGGTAAAATGGCTAATTTAAAATTTTTCCATTTTTAAAAACTAGATCCATCAATCATACTAATAACTTTTTTTAAGTAGTACAATTTTCCTATTCGTACTTTTAAATTTCTTTAAATTAGTTTACATCGTTTATACTAAATTAAGATATTCTCTCTAAAAGATAAAGTATTTACCAAATAAAGTAATTCGCATTAACAATCATACTAGTAACTAAAAGTGTTTTATACTTTCATCTGTGCACTTGTAATATTGATTGAATTGGTTAAACGTATAATAAAAGTCAAACTGTTAATAATTTTAAATTACATAAAATTTTGATACATTATCTATAAATTAAAATACAAATTAATAAGATAAAAGATCGGAAAATTTGAAAAGTACAATACAGTCATAATAAATCACATTTATATGAAAAATGCTAGTCGCAAATGCCAAAATAGAAATTAAAATTAAAAACTAAAAAATAGTTGAATAATAGAATGACCATGCAATTTAAGTATAAGATATGTATAATTTATAAAAGTCATTATTTAAAAAAACAAATTTCTTTTATCAACCTAGAACCAAAAATGAAGTAGCGATATAAAACTTTTCTAAAACAACACACAAAAATATATTAAAATAAATTAAACGCATCTTTGAAAATTTCCGAAAAGAAGACATTATATTTAGATTTTGTGCAATCATAATAAGAAGATCGAGATAGAGGGAGAGAATCTAGTGTAAATTTAATTTTACTTAAAAAGAATGATATGTATCTTGTTAATAAATAAAATCAATGGATATACACATGAATATTATATCCTTCAACCTTGTAGTACAAGTCACCTTATGATCATTAATTCACTATATATAAGAGCACCATCCATAACATAATCCATTCATACTTCTATCATTATTATTAACCCATACATACATTATTTCTCTTGGTTTAAGTAGCATTGTTTCAAGGTGATCATATATACCGGTTTCTTCTTCTTCTTCATCTTGTTGAAATTATTCATAAGATGAATCCATATAACTATTATCACCACACCAATATGCAACACCAACAACCACCTTATTACGTCTACGGTTTTTCTATATTTCCGGTGTATGATCAATTCATGATTCCCGTTAACTACTTCACCGGCACCACATACCCTCCATATACCATAAGCTTGAATCAACCACCTATGCAGTATCCATATTATACACCCATCGATCCATACGCACCTTATCACAGTAGACCGAATGCAGCCTCATTCTTGGACGCATCTCATGACTCTTGGCTTCATGCGTTTGACGCTTTTCTAGAAGAAAGTCTGATCATGGGCGAGTTAGAGGCTGATGCAGAACTACAACAAAGGCTAAACGCGAGTCCAAGCGGTGGTTCAGGTTTATCAGAGGAAAGGATCTCCGAGCGTTTACATGTGTACACAACTGAAGAAAATAGGGCAGAAAACTATGAAGAAGTGAATGATAGTTGTTGCATTTGTTTGTGTGAGTATGAAAAGGATGAGGAGATGGGGATACTTGAATGCGGGCATCAATTTCATGCCGAATGCATCAAGCGTTGGTTGTTATCGAAGAATGTTTGCCCAATGTGTAGGTCTACTGCATTGACGCTCTAGATTCATATTGAATTTCATACACGAACCAGTAATTTTGATATATGTTTTACAGTTGGTTTAAGATACTAGTTTTTGATTTCTAGATGTTAACTATGTTTACATAAATTCGAATTTATTTTTTGAAGTTTATATGCCCATTTCTTATATATTGAGTCTGCGATCAATATGTTTGAATGTTTGAAAATAATATTCTTGAAATATATTTACTTTTAAGAGTCTTCTACCATTTCTTGAAAATCCCATAAGTATTTCATTAAAAATAAACACACTCTTAATATTGTTTGTTTTATGTAAATTAATTACTCTGAACTTTTATATTATCCATCCTATCGTTGTTTCAAAGGCTGCCTCATATCTACTTCATTTACACCAACAATATGTCATATATTTCATATCTTTTAACATAAGTTACACACGATCTAAAAGGTAACCGAAACCGAAGTCGAAACTAACACAAGTTTTTATTTTTCTAGAGAATTCACACGACTCTTAATGTTTTAAGTGTGAAATAAAAGTGTAGTAGTTTCTAAGTAATCCGCTACCCCAGTCACCCAACTCTAACTTCTCTGATTTTGAATCCACTGATCAATCTAACGGACTCTAAACTTTCACGTCATCTTAGCTACCACTTATAATCAACCTCTTGATCCGTTAGCATGCCACCTCAGCAAATCCACTTGCCTACGTCAACAAAGTTTATAGTACGTTGTCACACCAGCAGATTCAAAGTAAAAAAAGTTAGAGTGTGGTGTCTTAAATAACGGATCGCCTAGAAACCACTAAAATCACATTTCACACCTAAAAACCACCAACAACCGCCCTGTAAAGTCTAAAACATTCAAACCATCACCATCACCATCACCATTCAACCGCACTAAACACCACAAGCACCGGTGTCAAATCTTCTGATAGGAACCAGAAGCCGGCTTTCGCGAACGCGTACTATTCGCTCTCCCAAAGCAGCAGCAGAGGTAAGATGCCACCATCTTTAAGCTGTTTCTGAGCACTTGCCCTCTTTTCGGTATCAACCGAGGCGCGGTCGCACCACCGCGGAACACTGGTTGTCGGGACATCCTGGTGGCAAAGTAGATGACACTGTCAGTAAAAATAATTGAAGTTGGAAGATTGCCGACATGCATTATATAGTGAGCTAGTTATCAGTGTAAGTGCCGCGTTAAACGACCACACAACGTCATAATAGCGTGTGATGGTAGTTATATGTATGTATGTATGTAAGCATGCATGTATATATATATATATATGTGCATATATGTGTGTGTATATGCATGATGATTGTTGATGAAATGATATCTCAATGGGTCGTCGTGAGTCGTCTCCATGGGTGTGTTGCGAAGAGCTTGAATCTACTCGGTTATCACGCGTATGGAATATATGGCTACCAAAAACATTAGTTTTTTTTAATAATTATAATATTATTTAGTTTTAACAACTTTATTTGAGTTGATAGATATGCTATTTTATTATTAATTTATTTCAACATGTACTTTTAAATATGTACTTACGCATATTAAAATACATTTTTATTATGGGTGTATACGTCTTTTATTAGGATTCTTTTTTGTAAACAGTAAATTTTTATTTATCTGTATATATGTACATAGTTTCGTTGTTTGATATGTTTGCCGAAATGATAATTTTGAGTTTAAATGCACTTTGTTTATCGAGTTTTACTTTTATCCGTTGTAAGCTGTAACGTAAACGTATCCACACCACGTGACACATATATGTACATGTTTACACATATGTAAACCCGCGCTTACACAAAAATAAGTAAAATTTCTTCATGACAAAGATCTGAATAAAATATAAATTTAAAACCAATTTAATAATGATCTGTATTCTGGAATCCCAAAAGTGAAATCCCAAAAGTAAGTAATATCATATTCTTTTAAATATTGAAAGAAAGTACTTGACTTAGTCAATGAATCAATCATGGTTGGTGACAGCGTAATTTTTTTAAAAGCATTTGTGTTATTTAGAATAATTATTATTCTTTTCGTGTGCTTTTAATAATTTTAATTTTTAAAACTATCATTCTTAAAATTTAGATACAAACAACCTTGAAGACTAAACCCGCGTTTGGATTTAATGGATTCAATTAAGTGTGGCTTAACACAACTCCTCCCACCAACCATGTAAAACTAATTGTAGGCTTCTGACATTGACATAAAATAGATGATACAAAAGTTTCTATCCTTTTTCATCTCTTATGACCAGATAATTCTAAAGAGGACACAACGTCTTTACAAAGAAGACAAAGAAGAATAAGAAGAAGATAAATAAGAAGAAGAAGAAGAAGAAGAAGAAGAAGAAGAAGAAGAAGAAGAAGAAGAAGAAGAAGAAGAAGAAGAAGAAGAAGAAGAAGAAGAAGAAGAAGAAGAAGAAGAAGAAGAAGAAGAAGAAGAAGAAGAAGAAGAGAAGAAGAAAAGAAGAAGAAGAAGAAGAAGAAGAAGAAGAAGAAGAAGAAGAAGAAGAAGAAGAAGAAGAAGAAGAAGAAGAAGAAGAAGAGAAGAAGAAGAAGAAGAAGAAGAAGAAGAAGAAGAAGAAGAAGAAGAAGAAGAAGAAGAAGAAGAAGAAGAAGAAGAAGAAGAAGAAGAAGAAGAAGAAGAAGAAGAAGAAGAAGAAGAAGAAGAAGAAGAAGAGAAGAAGAAGAGAAGAAGAAGAAGAAGAAGAAGAAGAAGAAGAAGAAGAAGAAGAAGAAGAAGAAGAAGAAGAAGAAGAAGAAGAAGAAGAAGAAGAAGAAGAAGAAGAAGAAGAAGAAGAAGAAGAAGAAGAAGAAGAAGAAGAAGAAGAAGAAGAAGAAGAAGAAGAAGAAGAAGAAGAAGAAGAAGAAGAAGAAGAAGAAGAAGAAGAAGAAGAAGAAGAAGAAGAAGAAGAAGAAGAAGAAGAAGAAGAAGAAGAAGAAGAAGAAGAAGAAGAAGAAGAAGAAGAAGAGAAGAAGAAGAAGAAGAAGAAGAAGAAGAAGAAGAAGAAGAAGAAGAAGAAGAAGAAGAAGAAGAAGAAGAAGAAGAAGAAGAAGAAGAAGAAGAAGAAGAGAAGAAGAAGAAGAAGAAGAAAAGAAGAAGAAGAAGAAGAAGAAGAAGAAGAAGAAGAAGAAGAAGAAGAAGAAGAAGAAGAAGAAGAAGAAGAAGAAGAAGAAGAAGAAGAAGAAGAAGAAGAAGAAGAAGAAGAAGAAGAAGAAGAAGAAGAAGAAGAAGAAGAAGAAGAAGAAGAAGAAGAAGAAGAAGAAGAAGAAGAAGAAGAAGAAGAAGAAGAAGAAGAAGAAGAAGAAGAAGAAGAAGAAGAAGAAGAAGAAGAAGAAGAAGAAGAAGAAGAAGAAGAAGAAGAAGAAGAAGAAGAAGAAGAAGAAGAAGAAGAAGAAGAAGAAGAAGAAGAAGAAGAAGAAGAAGAAGAAGAAGAAGAAGAAGAAGAAGAAGAAGAAGAAGAAGAGAAGAAGAAGAAGAAGAAGAAGAAGAAGAAGAAGAAGAAGAAGAAGAAGAAGAAGAAGAAGAAGAAGAAGAAGAAGAAGAAGAAGAAGAAGAAGAAGAAGAAGAAGAAGAAGAAGAAGAAGAAGAAGAAGAAGAAGAAGAAGAAGAAAGAAGAAGAAGAAGAAGAAGAAGAAGAAGAAGAAGAAGAGAAGAAGAAGAAGAAGAAGAAGAAGAAGAAGAAGAAGAAGAAGAAGAAGAAGAAGAAGAAGAAGAAGAAGAAGAAGAAGAAGAAGAAGAAGAAGAAGAGAGAAGAAGAAGAAGAAGAAGAAGAAGAAGAAGAAGAAGAAGAAGAAGAAGGAAGAAGAAGAAGAAGAGAGAAGAAGAAGAAGAAGAGAAGAAGAAGAAGAAGAAGAAGAAGAAGAAGAAGAAGAAGAAGAAGAAGAAGAAGAAGAAGAAGAAGAAGAAGAAGAAGAAGAAGAAGAAGAAGAAGAAGAAGAAGAAGAGAAGAAGAAGAAGAAGAAGAAGAAGAAGAAGAAGAAGAAGAAGAAGAAGAAGAAGAAGAAGAAGAAGAAGAAGAAGAAGAAGAAGAAGAAGAAGAAGAAGAAGAAGAAGAAGAAGAAGAAGAAGAAGAAGAAGAAGAAGAAGAAGAAGAAGAAGAAGAAGAAGAAGAAGAAGAAGAAGAAGAAGAAGAAGAAGAAGAAGAAGAAGAAGAAGAAGAAGAAGAAGAAGAAGAAGAAGAAGAAGAAGAAGAAGAAGAAGAAGAAGAAGAAGAAGAAGAAGAAGAAGAAGAAGAAGAAGAAGAAGAAGAAGAAGAAGAAGAAGAAGAAGAAGAAGAAGAAGAAGAAGAAGAAGAAGAAGAAGAAGAAGAAGAAGAAGAAGAAGAAGAAGAAGAAGAAGAAGAAGAAGAAGAAGAAGAAGAAGAAGAAGAAGAAGAAGAAGAAGAAGAAGAAGAAGAAGAAGAAGAAGAAGAAGAAGAAGAAGAAGAAGAAGAAGAAGAAGAAGAAGAAGAAGAAGAAGAAGAAGAAAGAAGAAGAAGAAGAAGAAGAAGAAGAAGAAGAAGAAGAAGAAGAAGAAGAAGAAGAAGAGAAGAAGAGAGAAGAAGAAGAAGAAGAAGAAGAAGAAGAAGAAGAAGAAGAGAAGAAGAAGAAGAAGAAGAAGAAGAAGAAGAAGAAGAAGAAGAAGAAGAAGAAGAAGAAGAAGAAGAAGAAGAAGAAGAAGAAGAAGAAGAAGAAGAAGAAGAAGAAGAAGAAGAAGAAGAAGAAGAAGAAGAAGAAGAAGAAGAAGAAGAAGAAGAAGAAGAAGAAGAAGAAGAAGAAGAAGAAGAAGAGAAGAAGAAGAAGAAGAAGAAGAAGAAGAAGAAGAAGAAGAAGAAGAAGAAGAAGAAGAAGAAGAAGAAGAAGAAGAGAAGAAGAAGAAGAAGAGAAGAAGAAGAAGAAGAAGAAGAAGAAGAAGAAGAAGAAGAAGAAGAAGAAGAAGAAGAAGAAGAAGAAGAAGAAGAAGAAGAAGAAGAAGAAGAAGAAGAAGAAGAAGAAGAAGAAGAAGAAGAAGAAGAAGAAGAAGAAGAAGAAGAAGAAGAAGAAGAAGAAGAAGAAGAAGAAGAAGAAGAAGAAGAAGAAGAAGAAGAAGAAGAAGAAGAAGAAGAAGAAGAAGAAGAAGAAGAAGAAGAAGAAGAAGAAGAAGAAGAAGAAGAAGAAGAAGAAGAATAAGAAGAAGAAGAAGAAGAAGAAGAAGAAGAAGAAGAAGAAGAAGAAGAAGAAGAAGAAGAAGAAGAAGAAGAAGAAGAAGAAGAAGAAGAAGAAGAAGAAGAAGAAGAAGAAGAAGAAGAAGAAGAAGAAGAAGAAGAAGAAGAAGAAGAAGAAGAAGAAGAAGAAGAAGAAGAAGAAGAAGAAGAAGAAGAAGAATAAGAAGAAGAAGAAGAAGAAGAAGAAGAAGAAGAAGAAGAAGAAGAAGAAGAAGAAGAATAAGAAGAAGAATAAGAATATAAGAAGAAGAATAAAGAATAATAATAATAAGAAGAATAATAATAATAATAATAATAATAAGAATAATAATAATAATAATAATAATAATAATAATAATAATAATAATAAATAATAATAATAATAATAAATAATAATAATAATAATAATAATAATAATAATAATAATAATAATAATAATAATAATAATAATAATAATAATAATAATAATAATAATAATAATAATAATAATAATAATAATAATAAGTTTAGCATTTTGGACATAAATTTTGAAAAAAAGAGAATTATTATAATAACTACAAAAATAAAACTACTTAATTTACTTGTTGACAAATCAGTTATTAGATATCTTAAATGTTTTGTACAATAATCAAATTTTGATAGGCTAAATCTATTTTAAGAATAAAAAAGTTCAAAATAAATCACAAATTTTTAAATATGACACGTTTGTTAATTTACTAAATGGGTTAACTTTATTTTAAAACACTATATTTATGCGAAATCCACGTGAACAAACCTAAATCGTTTAATTTTTATTTTTTCTTTAAAGCTTGTTGTAATTATACGTACAAATGTATATGAGATATGTACATATAAACCAATTAAAATCATTATTTTAGTATGTTTTTAACTTTTAAATTTTACCCACATATATATAGGTAATATAACTTACACATGAATTGCACAAGTGTAGGTTCAATAAATATGTATAATATCTTGAAAAAAATTAGTTTCAAAATTGATGGATATATATTGAATTTAAAATAAACTTTTTATATTTTAATAAGGTTTTGAATTGAAAAAATGAAAGATTTAATTTTTTTCGTCCCTCGTTAAAAGTTGTGTTCTGCATAAAACAGTATGTACTATACTAAATTACTGGATTAGATACCCGTGTGTTACACGGATTAAAACAGAAGAATTATATAATATATTAAATATATGTTATTCTAATATATGTTATATATAACGTAGCAATAAAATTATTACATATAACAAACACATTTAAGTCAATAATAATATAAACACACAAATGATTTTAGTATTCATAAATATCAATAAACCTTTTTCTATGTATTTTTAAAACTTTTAGTTTTAATAATGATTAGCTACAAATTAAGTTATATTTTAACGAAATTAAGTCTCATTAAATTATTTTTATTGAAACCTTATTTTTGTCTAGAAAAATATATTATTAATAAGTATTAAACTAACATTTTTTAAGAATTTTTTTAAAGTAAAGATCTTTACCAAAAATTATAAATTTTATGTGGTAGGTATATGTGTACAATCTTACATAAGACCTAGGTGGAGATAATGTTAACAAACTAAGAAAATAAACATGTGACTGACTATTAATTTGAATTATTAGTATAGATTAAATAAAATATAATTTATAAAATTGCATATATTACTTATACGGCAAGTGAACTATCATGGTATAACTGATAATAATTACTTAAAATCCATGATATCACAAAAGATAAAATTAGTTGGTTATTTAATTGATTAAAATATCATGTTACTTAAAATCCATATCTTAGGAAATCTAGAAATTATAGAAAAGATAACGATTTGTGGATTTGCATGATACGTACAGAAAAATACGATGTTTTTCCGGCGGGAAAAAGGGTTTCTCAAGATTACATTATATCAATGCAACACAAGAAACACAATCACAATGCACCAAGGTTTTACATTCCTATAAAATCCCAAATCCCCAAATTTGATTACAAAAAAAAGTTACCCTTCTTCAAATTAAGCTTTAATTTGATTTCAGCCATCAGGGTTTTGACTGTAACCACTAATTTGTGCTCGTTGATTGATTATTGAACGAACAAGAAGAACAATCGGAGATGGAGAATGGTGGGGTTTCGTCAGACTAGCGAACAATGATCTCTTTGTTTCTTGAAATTTGACCAGAGTGACGATACTACCAGGCGGTTTTTGCAGGTTGATTGATTATTGATTTGTTCAACTGTTGTTTTAATTGTTTGATTGATGTAGGGTTTAAGTGCATATATGTTTCAATTATGTTTTTTGCCGGTTTTGAAATTGAATTGGAGTTTGTGTTTGGTTAATCTTCCCTATTTGGACGTGAATGTTTGATCTGATGAACTGCATTTTGTGGGTATTGAATACTGGAACTTTTTTGTTTTGATAAGCAGAAATTGGGGATTATTGCTGATTGTTGATGAAAAGGAAAAGAAAACATTGTTCCTGTTGTTTATCTGTAAAAGTTTGATGGAGTTGCTGCAGTTTTGACCTCTTAAATGTAACTGTTATAGTGGAGGGGCAGTTGCTTGTATGGAGTTTGATTTAGGAATAGTTATGATGAATTTAGGTTTTATGTCGGTTTTTTTGCCTAGATTTGAAAGTATGAATGTGTTATCGTTATTGTATAAAACTAAGATTAAGCTTCTCATTCTTTCTTGTCCTTTCTCATGTTTGTGGTTCGGTTCTCATCGATACAAAGTTGTTATGTAAGACGAAAGAAATTTTGTATTCGGTTTGAACATATGCCTAGAACGCGGTAGTTAAGTCTCTATCTCTGCCAGAAAAGAGAGAATTTTTCTGATAAGTTCTCGATTTCAGGTAGAAGTTTAACTACTATGTTATTTGGTTTATGAGAAGTACTACTAAAAACAGAAAAGAGAGGTACAATTTTGTAACATTTTTCTTATTTTAGTTTCGGCTTGGAAATTTCTAGGCATGCCTCTAGAATGATATAACATACTCCCATTTTACTCGTAAGCATTTTAACTTGTTGGATCTTGATGCTATATGATGCTAAGTTAGTGAGTGTAGCCATTGCAAAGCTTAATTACAGTGATATTAGTGGATATGGGTTTGCTCTTTCTATTGTATGCTATTACCATCCTTATTTGAGGAGTGTAAGATTATCTTCATTTGCAATTTTATTGTTTTGAACTTAACATAGAAGGCAAGTTGAACTGCTAGTTAAGTTTCTTTGCATGATAAACTTTTTATAGTGATTGAGATCTCCCATAAGAATTTTATAAAGTCAACAAATTACAAGTGTCTAACAAAGATTGTATGAGTATGTTATCTATAAGGTTATATTTTTGGTATTGATGTTGCTGATTCTTATGTTCAGGCAACAGGCTGGAAGCTTGAAGAAGCTATTCAACTTTTTTATGCAGGAAATGAGTTCGCAAAGCTTCATCGTCTCCATACATTCCACCACCAGAAAATGAGGTGCTTATGCCTAAACTAATATGAAATCCATAATAATATTTCATGTGCTCATTCTTGTTAGTTGCTACTTTAATATATCAGCCATTTAAATTGTTACATCATCTGTACAATAATTCTCAGTGGATCATGCCATATATTATTTTCTTCTTGAGTTACTTTATTATGTTATTTTCATCAGTGACATCCAAAGTTCGTTCTTTTTTTTCTTTTTTATTACAGCCTTAGACCATCAGCAGTTTTGAACCTCATACAACAGTTCCATATAACAGTTTTGATGAGGAGTTCAATCATCCTGGAGTCTGGGGAGCAGATGAAGGTTCCACATTAACAGCAGAAACTTCTGGAGATAACCTTGCTTCCTTGTACCATCCTCCATTTGCTTGTACCATCCAACATTTATCATTGATCTTAGTGACATATAATTTTTTTTTAATTTATGTTTCTTTTGATTAAAGGTCTAAAAGGGATTGATTACTGGCCATAATATGTATTATCAACAAAAAGGTCATACTTGATTTGCTACATTTTCAGGCGAAAGAAACTGCTAAAGGCAAGACAGATGGCTTATAGTGAACATGCAATCCACCACAGAGTTTAGCTCGCATATGGTATATTTTCACTCACCATTATCATATGTTAATTGTTGGAATTTGTCACTAAATGTTGTTTTTGATTGATTATTATGCAGCTCAACCGCGATACTTGGGGCAATGAAGCTGTTGCTCAAACAGTCACCTCGAATTTCATCTTCTGGCAGGTGCGTTTCATAAATAAGCGTTAATTCATCAGTCACAATGACTAAAGGGAAAGATAAGATTCTCATTAGTTTTTATGAGTGCTTTTTAGTATACATCACTTGAATGCTTTGCATGTTTTTCATTCCTATCACTTCCTTTAGGGTTATCCCAAAAACTACAGAATCACCTCTTCTTTTTCCTTAATAGTTATTACTTGAATAACTATAATTGTGTTCTACAAGCTATCTTTATATTGGTTTTTGCTAGTTATAGACTTTTAATATCTGAATTCTTGACATATATGCCAACTCAATATTATTTGTGTTTGCATGTAGATATGTGACGACACTGAAGAGGGCTACAAGATAAGTACATTCTACAGGTTGGATTATGTTCCTGTAACTCTTGTAATTGACCCCATCACGGGTCTGAAAATGCGTTTGTGGCGTGGAATGGTCCAACCTGAAAGTTTATTGGAGGTACACTATTTAATTATTCAGTTGTTAGTCACACATAGTAGCATAAGTATCATAATTTTCTAATCAACTAATTGGATGCTTGAAGGGTGTAATATCTCAATATAAACTTAACAAGTTCTAAATAAAGCATGAACTTTATGCTACAATAAAATCATGGATGTGCAGAATTCTCTCAAATCACAGGATGTGTTACAAGTTATGGATAGTAGCCCGAAGGATCATCATATTAGCTTGTCTAACAAACGTGCAAGAGAAACCTCTCACGCTTCTCCTTCCAAAATCCAAGGTCCAACAATTGCGTTCTTTCATTTTATTTGATAATTTTAGTTTATTTTATTTGTTACATATTTTATAAGGCCTTGTGAGTGCAAATGAAATAAATGAAGATGATGAGGAAATGAAGCTGGCACAAGCATTATCAATGGCAACACTGAAAGATGTTAAAGAGGTCCTAAAAGAAGAAAAATGTAACTATCCTCCTTTGCCCGAAGAATCCAAAGGCGATAAAAGGTTGCTTTGTAGGTTTGGTGTCCGCCTTCCAGATGGATCGAGTACTCAAAGGAATCTCTTACGCTCTGATCCGATAAAGGTAAAAGAAAAGTTCTATTTAGTTTGTCTGGGTTGGGTGGTTTGGTTAACGGGTCAAAATATGCACTTTTTTGTTTAGGTCTAAAATGGGTCAGGTAGGCTTTTTAGTTCAAGTTTATAGTCTTCTTTAAATAATTCATGTTCAACACGATTACAAACTAAATACTATTAAAATAATATGATCTTTTTAAGAAAGCAATTTAGTAGGTTGTGTGCGTTAAAATACGCTTTAACCTTCAAGGGGTTGCTCAATGGTAAGAGCTTCAATCACTCTAGTGATCTCTGAGATTTGAATCCAGCTTTCATGGTTTTCGGCCTTAACTCCCTTGAAGGCCACACACCCATCACAAATTGCGTTTTACTTAATCCTGTAGGTTAGCAGAGTATGTGCACTCCCTTTTCCCATAAGGGGGTTCTCATAGTTAAAAAATATGCTTCGGGTGATTTTAACCTATTTGACTTGTTTGTATTTTAGCTAAAATTTGATTTGATTTTAACCTATTTGACTTGACTTGTTTGTGCTGCAAATTGTGGTGATGAAATGCCACTTCGATTGACTCATGCTATTCCTAGGGCCATGAAATACATGGATTATGATAGCACGTTAACCTTTGATGACTTCGGTGTTGCGAATTCCATGATCTCAGTTACTTGGGAGTGAAGTCATAAGTGTGATTTGGCTGCGCTACATTTTTGCCCATGACATGTGAATGTTTTCATTCCGTTTATGGATATTATCTTTTCTTCTAGTATTAGTGTTATACCTATTGCTTCTAATTTTGACCCAAAGACGAGAATGTTTTAATTATTACCTAGTTTAGAGCTCTTGTCATCCTTCATGGGTCTGGGTTTGTTTATTTGTTTACTTGGCATAGAAGACAACTCCAGCAATAAGATCCTCATGAAGTTCAATTATGTTAAAGTAAAATATACAAAGATTTTGGTACTTTATGAAACAAAACTTTAACATTTTGATGATCATGAGATAGTTCTATTTGCATTTTAAGTACATGCACTCATGAGGCCATGATCTAGTGGTATGGTGTTTCATCAAAAATAAAATCAGGTATTACCACAAGGACATTTTATATAATCTAACTCTAAAAGTAAAACTAGTTGTAAAATGTGTGTTTTTGTTAAATGGATTATCAAACTTCAAGGGCTTTTTGTCATGTTTTATTATGCTAGATTGTTCCCTTCCTCTTTGACACTGTGGTCGACCCTTTATCCCTAGCCTTCGCTCTTCATAACTCCCTTTATAACCATCGTCGTCACAACACCTTCTTGTCTCCTCTCTCGGTCGACTTCTCTAACACTTACAACAACATCTATTGGCCTACCTCGTCTCTACCTCTTCACGACGTGGTGAACTCAAAAGCATTTAACAAAGAAATCGCAACATCAATATATCGCGATAAAATGTCCAAGTCAATATATCCCAAAAAGAATAACATGTTCTACCAAAATGCCACTCAAATTATCATCCGCATTTCCAATTCAATCTTGACCTAATTCAGTTGGAATCCAATTTGGGGGTTTATCATTTACGTGACCATAAGCACATAAACCCTTCAACTCCCGTTTCAACTGAAGTCAATCGTACAACTACATCGCCGGCGATCGATCATCTGATGGCCGAATCGGAAGCTGCAGAAGCACCGGCTAACAATAAGATACGAGAAGACGATGCACCAGCTGAAATGAAGCCATGGGAGCAGCATTCTGCTGTGATTAGCATCCCTCGATACGATTACAAAGCCCCCACTTCCTTGCTCCGTCGTTCATTCTCAGGGTTCCTCGTTACTTGCCCCATCAGTATGTACCTTGCTCCTTATTTGTGTTTGTTTCATGATTATGTGTGTACCTTGTTTATGTTCTTGTTGTATCTGTTAAAAATTGGAAATTGAGTGATGAAATTGGTACAAGAGTAAAGTAGATAAGATTAAACTCGAGAACATAATCATTAGATTTAGTTGGATTGATCAATATGTTCTTGCTCTTTCTGTTATTTCACGATTCTCTGTATTATTTGGTTTATATTCAATTGAAACAGTACATCATTCTCATCCTCTAATGTGATTTTACACTTACCACAGTTATTATTAGATACACATCACTAATTGCACTGAATCTTTAACCATGAGTTGCTTGTACAAGTGAAGTTATTGAAGATGAAATGTGTTTTTCTTTTTCTTTTCAGAGAGGGAGAAAAGTGCAACAAAAGAAGCTATGTCCATCCTTGACAAGGTTTGGGGTTTGTTTTTGTATATTTTTTTGACTGATATCTAGTCTGTTAACAATGAATCGGTTAAATTATAAGCTTTGATAACTTGAAAGATGCATCAGACCTGATCCTAGATGAAGTGAAAAGCATCAAACTAAACAGTTGCTAATCATACACCACCGTCATAACTTGAGAGTTGAGACTAAAAATGATTCTTGAGATCGCATAGTCTGGGATCATTCGAGCTGTTACTTAGGTCAGAATAAAAATGATGTCTATTTGAGCTATATCAAATAACAATCAGCGGGTCAAGGCTAGCAACTTTTATGAGCTTTAACAAACACTTGTAGGTTTTTGAGGGAAGTAATGTTGAAACTGGTATCTGATTCATTAGTAGTAGAATGGTTCTCTTAGCAAGTGGGATCCCACAAAATGGACCTACCATGTGTTGGCATCTCAAGCAGTCCAAGCTTATTTAAAAAAAGACGCATATGTAAATCTCTAATGTCATATGCCATCTCTGATTTCTATTTAGAATCGCTGGTGCTATGCACTAAAGTGATCATCATCTATTCTGTGCAGTATATTGGGGCTATAAATACTTGTAATTCTGAAGCAGAAGAAGACCCTCAAAATACTGTTCCAAAGAGAAGAAAAGTAGCTATGACCGAAACAGAGGAGTGCATCAATGGTACAGAAAACAAATTTATGAATGAAAACAATGGTAAGTTATCTTGTGTCATACATGTTTAGGTCGTTCACTTTCCACTTTCCTATCAATGTTCATGTTGAAAACTCCAGCTTCACATCATTTATTTTATGTTTAATAGTTATTGACAAATGCCATGGCTCTTATGTAAACAGATTTTGTGGTTGCAGGTGCTAAAGAGGTTCCAGAAGGTTCTTGTTTGTCCTCTCCAAAAGCAGATGCAAATACAGAAGCATCCAACCCTCTTTCACTTGTTAAGCTGACCAGGAGTGGTTTGCTTCTATTTATATTTTCTAATGACCATTGTCCTGATGTTGTGGATATCGTATCAAACATCATGCAGTCTTTGGAATCTGGAAGTTTAAAAGCACCACTGTAAGTGATTAACTATAAATTTATTGTCTTGTAGCATAAGTATGTCCACAAGCATAAACTTTTTTCATGACAAGATAATAAACTTTTTACATTACAAAGATAAACTCTTTTATACAATGGTGTCTGAGTTATTAGTGACAATTATGGAATTTGAACTTTTTACCTTTATTTTGATGCATGTTTTTATTTTCTATTTGATTATATTGTTAACTTCTGTAATTCGCACATTTAAAATATAAAGGGAACTCAACCGTTATAGTTACAATGCCATACTAAATATAGCTTTTATTTTCTTTGCAGTTGGTGCAACAGGATTTTACCGATCCAAACCACTTGTGTTTTGCATGAGAAAGAGCTCGGCACTCTGGTATCCAAGCTTGTAACCGACTTCATGAATAATGAAGGAAAGGCACTTGCTCGACCGATTAAGGTACGTCTTTTAAAGTTTTAAATTGTTTGCATCTTCAGCCAAGGGCATTAGGTTTTGCTGCAATCTTATATTATTTCTTTGAAGTTTGTCGATAGTTGATATTGTGTATTGCAGAAATGCGGAACTAACTGTAGACAGTGCCAATCATTGTTAAATCAACTGCGTATCTTTTCTAATGAATTAATTCAAGATTTTCACCACATTTTGGTATAAAATTTAGAAGTTCTGATTTTTAGTGTTCTCTTTGTTTTTGCTTTCATGTACTTGTGTATTTGGTTGAGAAGTCTTTGGTTTAGGGTTTAAAAGGATAAAGTAAAATTTTCTTTGAAAGATACATGACGGGTAGCCTTGGAACAGGTATTCGGATTATCGTCCCAAGTCCTAACCAGGTGATTATAGATTTGAGTATGCGGGTTGGGTTGACTTACAAGACACCTTTTGTTTTGGTTTCTAAATTTGTGGAGAACTCGTGCGTTAGTTATGATTGCAAGAACATTATTATTACAAATAATCTTAATATTTGAATAAAATGATTTAGGAGATTATGTGCATTGAAAACAAACCTCAGCTGACTTTAACGTGTTTGACCCATTTGACTCAAAATAATTTCGTAGTTTGCAGTAGGATACAACAGAAGGGGAATCGAGGAAACCGAATTAAAAGGTAAAAATGATAATTCAAATCCATTGACGCTGCTAGATCGTAACAAATGCTTTGAGGTTGTTGCTGGTGCTGTGAAAAGCATTGTATCCGATTCAGTTGTTGATCTGAAATGTCCAGAGGTAACGGTTTGACTCATCTCTTTCTTTTTTTTCTTCCTTTTTTGTCAGATTTGTGCTGACTATAAGTAATTGATCTTCCAGCTCACTGTTCTTATCGAGGTCCTACCCGTTGCCGGTGTACCCAACGAGTCACCTATTGTTGCGGTTTCAGTTCTTCCTCAAAAGCTCATCATGACCAAGCCTCGTCTTTGCATCAAAGCTTTGGTTCTTGACGCGAAGTCAAAGAAATGAAAATATGAAAGAAGAATGATTATCGGTTTTGTAGTTTTAGTCGTTTCATCTTATTTGGTAATCACCTTTGAGTTCTCATGTACTTTCAATAAAAATATGAAAGAAGAATCATTCCTTCATATCCAAATGTGCCAAAAGTTTTCAGGTATCGATTTCTTTTTACTTATAGTTTAAAATGACTGGGGGGGGGGGGGGGGAGGAGGGCGGCGGATGGAGGAAACCGGCAGGGGGAGGGCGGCGGCTTGGGGCGCGACCGAGGGTGGAAACCGACGGAGGGAAGGGCGGCGGATTGGGGCGTGACTTAGGGAGGAAATCGGCGGAGGGGAGGGTGGCGGATTGGGGCGCGATCGAGGGAGGAAACCGGCAGGTGGAGGGCGGAGAATGGGCGCGATGGAGGGAGGAAGCCGAGGGGGGGAGGGCAGCGGATGGGAGGCGGCAGCCGGCGGAGGAGGGGGGCATGGGAGGCGGTCGATGGGCTGGAAAGTGTGGAGAAGAGGGGAAGGGTTTGATCAGCTATGTCAAAGGGGATGACTCGGTCAGAGGTATTTCCGGGTCAGCCGACTTGGTCAGGCCACAACAAACGCACTGACTGGCTGACCGGGTCAGCCAGTCAGTTGTCAGACGCGTGGTCAGACGCATCAAACAGGGCCTTAGAATGTATATATTTTCTGACTTTTTATTTTTAATTTAAGGATTATGCGTCATACATCTACCTTAAAACTAGAATATCACATTTACCTAAAAGAAAATTATAATACCGAATATACTAATATTCGTGTTAATGACACTCATTTTTTTAAGGATAAATGTACGACCCTGTTTCAAAGTACAATTGTTATATTGATCTGTTCAATCTATTCGTTTTCCAGTTGAGCCCGCACCCCAACCCCTCTAGAGAAAATCCACAACTGGAAAACCTTCTAGTTTAACCCTAAACATTTTTAATCAAAGTGAAAATAAAAACCAAAAACACCTTATATTTACTTGTTTTGGGTACCCTTAGCTTGGGCTAAAGATCGGTTATGACATTTATACTCTTCCATCATTTAAATGTTAGGTTATGAGAGTTTTAGTGTAATTTGATTTAAAAAAAAGTATATATGCTAAGTATACACTTTAGCTATTTAAATGAGTATATTTGATATTAAAATTTTGATGTAGTAAATACAATATTACTTGAAATTTTGGTCAACTATAACGTCTTTCATAACTGTTTTATTTTCGCATATCTATTTACATCCTTGTGATTTTAAATGGTAATTATTGTTCGTGTTGTACGTAAAATTTGTCATTTTTATTTAATAGTTTGTTTTTTCGCATCTGAGTCTCCGTCGTTTTCAATTTTTGTTATATTCATCCAGTTTGTTAAAATTCATTCAAATTCTTCGTTAAATGAGGGGTATATTAGTCATTTTACATATATATTTTATTTATTTATTATTAAACCTGATTTAATCTATTTCCTTTAGATATATTGTTATTTAATCCCTATGGTTTGGTCATATTTGTCATTTCAGTCCGGAAAAAAACCACCAAACCACCATCACCACCCTATCACAAAACCACCAACACCACACTAGACTGCCCACCACCACCACACACACCAAATCGTCACCACCATTTAAACCCTACACAGTCAATATTAAACTTGTAATATACCGCTTCGAAAACGCATAGCAAACCCTATTAATACCTCTATAATACTCGTTTTCAAGGGTCCATATGCGTTTTTCGAAGGGTTCTGTTGCAAGTTCGAGATTGACGATCGATTTGGATCTAACGCGTGTGGTGGTGCGGAGATCAAGTGTGTGGTGGTTGGCGACAGTCTAGTGTGGGCGACAGTCTTGTAGTGTTTGTGGTTTTGTGATAGGGTGGTGTTGGTGATTTGGTGGTTCTTGTGACAGGGTGGTGGTGTGGTGGTTAAGTGACGTGGTGGTGGTGTGGTGATTCTATCATGGGGTGGTGGTGATATGGTGTTTCGTGAAGGTGTGGTGGTGTGTTGGTTTTTTTAACTGAATTGGCAAACATACTCAAACCAAGGAGACTAAAATAACAATGTACTAAAATGAGATAGATTAAATCAGCCTTTAAAAAAAAGTAAAACATATAAGTTAATGACCAACATACCTCTCATTTAACGGAGAATTTTGGATGAAGTTAACGGACTGAATGAACATGACAAAATTTATAAACGACAAGACTTAGATGCGAGAAAAAGAAAATATTGGATTAAAGTGGCAATTTTCATCAAATCATAAGGAAAAAATAACAATTTACTCAAAAAATAAATGTTTTACCAGTATATCGTTTAACATAAGGGGTATATTATTGATACATTCAATTTATTTTATCCTCCCTATATTTTTCTATACATGCATATAGATACATGAAGAGAAATAAAGACAATAGGATGTCTCAATAACATAAATTGATATTTGAATAACCCAACCCTTAACATAAACCATTACCTTATAATATATAAAAAATCATTGGTAGGAAAGAGGGGTAAAGGTGGAAAAGACAAAGACAGTAAATAGTGGAGAGATTTTGAAGTATTTAAACAGAAGGGACTGCTTCTGTTTAAACCATCATTCTTCTATTCCCATCCTATCTCTCTCATCATCATGGACTCTGTCGCCACCCCCCTCTCACTCATAACTTAATTCATTTATAATACAAACAAACTATATTGCAAAAGTCAAACCTTCATTCTACTTCTAGTCAATAAATAATAATATATTAATAGAAATATTTCCCAACACTAGACCAGCTTTTAATTTTTGTTAACACCGTTTGGAACTACTACCTCTATACTTAGATTATGGATTCTTCACATGTGATATTACCTATTCATGCTGATTTTAATATTTTAAATATTACTTATCCAAAAACATTATAAACAAACCTAACGACTATAGAAAAACCTCATTGAATTAGGTTTGCACTTGAAACTTACTTGATTTTAAACACAAACCATCATCTTCGTACCATTGGATCAAAGACTAATAGTACAGGAGTTTTTAATCTCACACTTTTTTTCTATTTAAACAATCGTTAGCTGCCACCCTAGCATAACCTAATGGTAAATACATATGTCTCTCATCCATAAACTGTTAAAGTTTAAGCTTTATTTGTTTGAAATATAAAGTATATTTAAGTGTGAAGTAAATTAACATTATATCAGATGCTGTTAAATTAGCATTAGGATGTCATCACCTTGGGCTGGTGTCCAACAGTCCAACCTCACAAACTTGATGGGTCTTTCTTTACTTATCACAAAATTACTTGTTTTTTATTTAATCTAAACAGTATATTCTTATAGCTTATAAATATAATCATCAATACTATTAAGGATAATAGTTTTAGATCATACAATTACTGATTTTTTAATATTTATACTTTGTAGAAATGAGCAATAAATTATAGGGGGTGGGGGTAGGGGGAGTATTGGAAAATTATTCTTCTGCTTCGCCGTACGCAATCATGGCAAATGCATACCACATCCTGTCAGTCACTTACCTTTTTAACAAATATTTTATTGGAAAAGTCTAAGATATTAAACTTTATTTATTATATTAGACTAAATTATACTAATTACCAAAATGTATGTTTTATATGGTGTTATACAACATGCTTCATGTGTTTTTTATGCATATTGTTGTTGTATATTTCTTCAAAAGTGTGCTTATTATCAACTTGATTTATGCATTATGATTGTACATTGGGTTTCAAAAGTTGTGCTCTCAATTCTCATTTGGTCAACTAAATCTTAAGTGTTGTATCGACTTTTCAAACAATTTTATATATTATATATATTCTAATTACCAACATTTATGTATATATTTATATGCACATTGTACAAATATTTAAACTTTTTTAAATTTTATTTTAATGTCAATACTTTTATAGTTTTTAGAATTTAACCCATACAACTTTTTGCTTTTAACTTTGTTTCACTATACTTTTCATCTTTTATAAAATTTTCATTTTACATCTGGTTTAAATTTTGA